>JAQHUG010000096.1:1996319-2007333 GCA_028555095.1 Dicrostonyx torquatus
GCACCATAGGGGAGTGGTCCATAAGCACCTACTGCACCATAGGGGAGTGGTCCATAAGCACCCACTGCACCATAGGGGAGTGGTCCATAAGCACCCACCCACTGCACCATAGACGAGGGGTACACAAGCATTCTCACTGCTAATTACCGCAGCAGAAACAGAGAAAGGTAATAGCACTAAACACACTTATCATCTTTCTGCAATGACCTAGAAGCATGAGAGAGCTAAGTGAATAGCTGAGTAGTTAAAAACAAACTTCTCTTCTTAAAAGCCGTGATTATTCATTCATTCACTTCCCATTCATTCAACAGATTTTAGAGCTGAGTGGGAACGTTTAATTCTGGAGTCAAGAGGTTAGCAGAGACTACAAAGAAGGTGCCTACAAGGAACCTTACACCTCGTGGAACCTACAGAGCACCATAATTAAACATAATGATCCCAGAGAGTGATCCAGTCTACACATGAAACACATGTAAAGGGAGGTGGTGATGTTTTGTAAGGGGACTCTGGGGGAAAACATTAGCTGAGGCCTCAAGATCTGGCCATGACCCTGAAAGCAGTGTGACTGGATGTCAAGGAAAGGGAAAACGGGTAGAAGCCATGTCAGGTCATAAGGGCCTCCAAGGCGGGGAGAGGTTCCTTCATTCCAAGATCAGAGAAGCCACCAGAGAACTTCTAAGAAGAACAGAATTTACTCTGATTTAGGAGGGCAGATTTGGAAGGGTCAAGCTCAGTGGAGAGGCCACCTTGGTGCCAGGCATGTCGGTGGTTTGTCTGAAGGAAACTGCAGAAGGAAACAATCCAGACAGCAGGTGCTTTCTGAACGTGAAACCGAGGGAAGGAAAGCCACACCCAGGAGAGGACCAAGTTCTTGGGCTGCACAACACTGCCCTTTACAGCAACACGAGGTCAGAATTAGAGGTTCTGGCTTGCATGTTAGGTTAAAGACGTCTATAAGACATTGAAAGAAGATCTGTGTAAGAAATTACCGTGAGAAAAAGCTTAAGGAAGGAAGGCTCGAGACTTGGATGTCATCATCATAAAGATAGGACCCAAAGCTGTGGGGCAGGATGAGAAGCTAGGGAAAGAGCAGGGGGGAGGAGAGAAGAGGGCTCTGAGATGGACCTGGACCAGGTACAGAGAAGAAGCGAGGAAATGTGAGGGTTGCTACCAAAGCATCAGTTCAAGAGCCATGAAGTCAATCAACGTATTGGGCGTGTTTTCCAGGAAATCCATGGGTAAGGGTGAATCACTCATCAATAATTCTATATATCACCATGCTCCTATTGTGTCAGATAAAAGTTAATCACGCTTACCAAGGTTCCCTGTAAATACTTTCTTAGAAACTGGTATTGTTGCCCTACTTGAAATGTCTTACCTTTGCTCCAGTGTCTCCCACACCACGTAAGCCCATTGGTCCAGGGGGTCCTGGCATTCCTCGAGGTCCCTGAGGTGACACAGTATGAGAGGGAATAAGTATCCTTGTAGCATGCTCAGAAAAGTAGAGGGAGGGAGGAAGAAAGGAAGGGATGCAGAGAGAAAAAGAACAGGGAAGGAGGGAGGGGGAAAAGGAGAGAGGGAGGGAGGGACACAGAGAATGGGATGGAGGGAAGAAAGGTTTCATTGCTGCTACAGCTGGCTGTGTAGTTTAGAGTTCAAAGGTTCCCAACAAAGAAATTATAAATGCTTAAGGAAGCAAAGATGCCAATTAAGCCCAATTTGGTCATTACGTTTTATATTTATAATACACTATATATATAAATATATGCATCACATTATCATCCTATAGTCTATACATTAAATATGTATATTTAATATGCATAAATTTTAAATGATCTCTATGAAAAAGAAGGCACAACCACACTTACAGCCACGCCAGGATAGCCATCGCCTTTGAGTCCTGGCGCACCCACTGGTCCTCGAGGACCCTGGGCACCCTGCAAAAATCCCAATACCAGGTCATGGTACTGAAGCATGAAACATCTAGCAGAGCTTATGCTAAACAAGAATTCAATAAAACAAAGATGTATCTGAAGAGGCAGTGGAAACTTTAGGAGAATATCCTGCCACGCTTACCAGTCTTCTCAGAAGTCCCGCTCATTTGAGACTTTGGGTATGTGGTGTGAAAGTAAGGAATATGTGAACCATAACAAAATCTTCTATAGGAAACATGAGCCATGGGAATTGGAAAATAGCTTTTGTTAATATTTTAATTCAAAAATTGTACAAACAGTATATCTCAAATCAGGGAGAAATATAAACATGAGAAAATTCAGGAAGTACTGTGTTGGGGGGTAAAAAGAATACATAACTGATTTACTGTAGACTGTCAAATACAGAGAGCCCTCCAGACTGGGTTGTATCTACTGTCTTCCCCTGTATGCCAACATGACAGAACACTGAGTCACCCAAATGGAGATTCAAACAGGCTGAGTTACAGAGTGGGCCCTGACTATTTGCTGCTAACCTTGGCACTGTGGCTCTAACTAGCAGCCATCCACTCCTGTACAGAGGCCAGGGAGAGATGCCATCGTTCTTTTGACAGCAGCATCCTGCAATTTTATTTTAAAAATAAAAATCCAAAAACTTTCGAGTAGAGTAAGATGGGAGGAGAGGATGGAAAGGACTTGAAGAATCTTTTAGAAGGTGCGTTAAGTTCACAGGCCTGTATGTAAAACAGTGTCTTTGCGACACAGCACAGCACTTTCTTCTGTGATTGCTGACAGCCTTTGTGGCCATCGCTTGCTTTGATAAAAAGCTGTCTATTCTTTAGCTTGTTTATCTATTATTATTTTACAATAGGTGGAAACTCTAGTAGCCGGTCAACTTCTGTTTGTCATGAATGGGAAAGCAAATGGTACCTTCAAACGTTTCATTTACACTCAAGCAAATTCTAAGATCAAATTGTGATTATCCCAACCCAAAGTGTTGCCCTCAGTCCAGCTCTCCGCTGAGACTAACTCCTGACAAGGAAAGAATGACTGGCTAGGGAAGGATAAAAGCTGCAGGCTTTTCAGCGTGTTTAAGCACCAAGAAAGTCAAATTTAGTTTGAAAGCCATGAATGCAGCAGTTGTCTTTCCTTGTCAACCCCAGGAGTCTCGTTTGATGTGACTAGCCTCTAAAAGGGTCACCTTTAGAGGCTGTTTGACCACTTAAGAAAACAGTGCACTTTTTGCCACCAGCACAAACTCAAGATAATTTCTTAAAGTCGTAGTGTAATAGGGAGCAAGATCAAGGTACATCCTAACAGGATATGATCGCTACCAGAATTAGCTTGCTAAGCCATTCTGACTACATTTAACATAATTCTGGCCATTCCTGTATGAGACTTTTCCCCAAATAAGGTGCCATCTCTGCCCATGCCATGGCAGGAGAAGACCAATGAAACAAGCAAATAAATAAAATATTAAATGGTCCCTGGTTATGCTTAAAAGAAAAAAATATCCAGTTTTACTTTTGGTTTTCATTTCTGTGCTCTAAGCCAATGATATATTACCAGCAGCTGGAAGCGATTAGCCAGCCGCTGGTACTCAGCAGAGGAGGGAGTCCAGACACACATTGTGCACACTGTCTCCCTACAGGTCTTTCTCTTCTCTCCTGGGGAAGTTATGGTAACTTTGTTACTCCTAGCCTAACTGTAAGTTGCCAATTTGACAGGGTTTGGAATCCCAGGGAGACAGGCTTATGCTTTTGTCTTTGAGGGAGTTTCCAGAGAGTCAGACTGACGAAGAATGACCCATTCTGAATGTGGATTGGCATCCTCTCATAGACTGGGGTCTGGACTTAATAAAAGGGGGAATGGAAAAGGCTCCATGACCACCAGTATTCTCCTTTCTCTGCTGCCTGATTGGACAAGATGTGAACAAATTCTTGTCACCATGATTTCCTCACCATGATGGATTCTGCTTCCTATATCATGAGCCAAATGGAACCTTTCTGACCTTAAATTACTTTTTCTCGGATATTTGGTCACAGCCAGGAGCAAGACAATGAATCTAGGAAGTGTCTTAGGTCAAGACTAGGGACATAATTTTATCTGGGACACCTCATAATAATTTTATAAATAGAATTTTGCCATTTTGCCTTTCTTCACTTAATTCAAGAAAATGTCCTACAGAAGCAATTCACAATGACCTGTCTCTCATTCAACAGAAATTAGCACAAAAGCTGATGGTATTAGGGCAGCCTAAGAGTTCCCTGAAGTAGCATGTAAAATCAAACTAATGTGCCAACCTTATATCATTTAAAGGAGCTTATGACCCTGAAAACTGTGAACATGACTATACTGGGAAGAGACAGCAATAAGAACACCTCTGGAGCCCACTAGGGAGAATCTTTAAATATAGTCATTGGCAATGCCCCCTGATTATCAGCAGATAGTAGGTGAGGCTTACTGTAGCAGCACATTGCCGTGCAAAGGCAGGAGTGAGCCTAGATAACCAGCATAAAGGACGGAGTATGGACAATCAGTTCCCAAAGCAACATGGAAAACTAGACAAGACAGTGTGAGAATGATGTGTTGTTTACGTTTTAACAAATAAAGCTTGCCTGAAGATCAGAGTGCAGAGCTAAGCTTCTAGAGGCCAGGGAGTGGTGGCTCACACCTTTGATCCCAGGACTCTGTTAGTTCAAGGCCACCCTGGGACACTAAAGGTTGAATCTGTCTAAAAGAGAAACAGAGCTCACACAAAGGTGATCCCAGCCCTTGGGATCCCACGCCTTTAATCCCAGCACCAGGGAGGTGGAGACAGGAGGTATGGCTGGGTGGAGAGAGGAATATAAGGTGGATGGAGACAGGAAGGCAGCACAGTCTAAGGGTTTGGAGGGGACAGATGGAGTCTGGAGATGCATTCTGAGGACAGGATCACGCCTCCACTCTGAGGATTCGTAGAGGTAAGAAAACTTCCTAGTGGCTGGCCTCTCTGCTTCTCTGATGCTCAGCAGTAACCCCTATATCTGATTTTGGGTTTTCATTATTAAAACCAACAAGAATTTGTGCTACATAACATATGTAGCTTCACATGGGAAATTTGACATGTTTCCTTGAGTCAACTGCATAGCCAGGGTCCCAGGAGCAGAATGAAGAACCTGGCTGAGGTTGTCTGGTTTTTTGTTTATATATATACTTACATATATATATACACACACATATATGATGTGTATGTATGTATGTGTGTATATATATATGTATACACACACACATATATATATGTATATATATATATATATATTCCTGAAAGCTTTACATGACAGGAACCGACTCTGGTAACATGAAAAGAGTATTTTCTAACAATGGCCGAGTCAGCACTTCACCATGAAAGCTAGTGTTCCTTAAGTATGTGAAAAATAAAACTGCTTCTTATTCCTTTTCTCTTCCCCCCAAAGGACATAGCCTCTTTATTGTATCAGCAGAGAAAGTTTACAAATAAATGATCAATCTATTAAGTGGGATCGTTTGAATCTTGAACACCCCGAAGGTCTATGTGTTCAAAGGTTAGTTCCCAGCCTGCGGCCCTCCTGGGTCTAGCAGAAGGGATTAGGACACTGGGAGCATTTCTTTTAAGAGGATACTGGGACTCTAGTCCTTTCTTATCTCTTCCAGCTCACTGACTGCCAAGAGGTGAACATGTTCACCTTCTCTCACATATTCCCACTTTGATGTACAGATCTCAGGCCAAAGGGACAGAAGTCCACAGCCTGAAAACTCTAAAATCATGGACCAGAAGAAACTTACAAGTTGATGATGCACGAATTTTATCATGGTGGCAGAAAGCTGGCTAACATGTTAGGGATCAAGTTCCCTTTTCCCTGCTCTACCTCCCCCCTCTTTCCTCTTTCTTCTCCTCTTTCATTTCTTTTGCAGTGCAGGGATCAAATAAAGGGCCTCTTTCATGTTAAGCAAGTACTCTACCACCTAGTTACAGTCCCAGCCATAAGTTTACCTTTCCACATGCAGAAAGGGGGCATAAATAAACCTTACCTTTGGTCCTCTAACAGAAAGTCCAGGTTCTCCTTTAAGACCAGGCATCCCAGGTCCTCCTCGATCCCCCTGTTTATTTCAAATAACATTGGCAAGGCTCCAGGTTACATGAAGAACTACAGAAGTGCACAGTGAAAATAGACTGCCCGTGTGCAAAGAGCTTAATCTCGCCGTCTCATCCTTTGGGCAAATTTGAGAAACTCAAATGAAGAGTTAATAAACCTGTCAGCAAAGATTACAGGTGTCTGGGACTATCTTCTAAAATAACACATGTCAATTAGATTCAAATATATAGATGTAAGAATGCCTACAAACTCTCCTAAAACTGAGGGCATCTTTTCAATTGTAGATCTCAGCAGATTCTCCTGTGAATGTGATGACATTGTTATGTGTGTTGAGGCCTAGCAATTGAGAGGGAGCAGGCAACATGGCAAGCTTGGTGTCAGGCGTGAGAAGTCTGGCTTTTAGTCTGTTTATCTGTGACTATTAATCACACTTGGGAAATCTTCCCAAACTAAACTTCAAGCTCACTAGAACCATCATCATTGACATAAAAACATACATGTATTTCCCCCTTCAACTTTAAAGAGTCCCAAGAATGTATACCTTAGGCCCAGCTGGTCCAGGAACTGATATTCCAGGCATTCCAAACGGGCCCATAATGCCCGGCTCTCCCTGAGAAAACCAGAATAACTGTTAAATTTCAAGCAAAGGAAACATATGCAGTGATTATAGTAAGAAAAGCAAACAAATGTCTGCATATTTCAAAACATTCAACCCCCTGTCTCTGTAAGCGTGAATATGAAAATGACGGGAACATCCTTTGCAGACCACTGCTGAAGCTATTGCCCTGTAAGTTCTCAGTGCCTTTAAATAAATGTGCTCAATTAATTTCTCAATAGTAGGAATTTTTTATCTCTTGGGTAGTTTTTTACTGGCCAATAAAGATGGAGCAATCCATGGTGTCTGTGTTTTATATTGTATGCAAAGAAGCTCAGAAAAGTCTTGTATTCAATTATAGAAATAGTCTTCAGCACAAATTTTACAGCATTTGGCTAATGTATAAGCCTTCTCCTTTGTTGCTTTTATTCTCATAGCCTGTGTTGAATTCGTATTCCTTTGTCCATCGTACACCTCCTTTTTCTGAAGCAGAGGAGGGCCTTGGGCGTCCCACAGGGCAGGGTATCCTGTCCCCTCTTAGGGAAGCAGAGGGAGGGAGGAAGTGGGGGAAGCGGGAGGGCGGGGGACAAGGGGAGTAAATGTAAATTTCTCTTTTAACAATAAATACAAAAAGAAAGTTGCATAGGAAATTGAAACATCTTTCTCTCTCTCACTCCCTCCTGCCTCCTAGCCCTACTTTGTCTATCTCTCCTGCCTCTATTTTACCTAATATTAAGTCCCAGAGACTTGAACAAACGGTAATTCCTGTGTCTCATTAGAATCTAGACCAGTGTTTCCCAAGCACTAATACACAGATAAGAGTTTGGCAAAGAAGCAGAGCTCAGTTTCAGGCCCAGAAATCCAGATTTCATGCGTCTAACGGATGGGCCCAGGAATATGTATTTCTATGAACGTCTCTGAGGATTCTGACCTAAGTGCTATTAACACAGTGTGAAAGCCCTGCTCTAAAACACTGTCGCTGCACATCACAAGGTGCTCACAACTTTATATAGTGTGATAATTTGAAATAAAATGGACCCAAGGAAGTAGCACTATTAGGAGGTGCGGCCTTGCTGGAGGAAATGTGTCATTGTGGGAAGGTGCTTTGAGGTCTCTTTTGCTCAAGCTTCTCTCAGGGTGACACTCAGTCCACTTCCTCTTGCCTTCTGAACAAGATGTAGCTAGCACCATGTCTGCCTGCACACAGCCATGTTCCCTGTCATAATGATAATGGTCTGAATTTTGAACTCTAAGCCACCGCCTCAATTAAATGTTTTCTTTATAAGGGGTGCCATGCTCATGGTGTCTCTTCATAGCAATAGAAACCCTAAGACAGAAGTACCAGAGACTGGGTATTTCTGTACTAGGCGTGACCTTATTTTTGATTGGAGAAATTTGAACTTGGATACTTTGGGACATGAAAGCAGTGGAATGTTTAAAAACATGGCTTAATAAGCCATACTACTAGGATCAAGGAAGACAGAGTTATTTGAACTAGTTTTTTGTTTGTTTGTTGGTTTTGTTTTGTTTTGCTTAGAGTTATTTGAACTGTTGGAGGCTCACTCAAGAGGTTTCAGAGGTGAGGAGTTTTAGTATGTTGCCTAGAGATCATTCTTGTGATTTGGTGAAGAAAGTGGCTACTTTTTGCCCTTATCCAAAAAGTCTCCCTAATGCTAAAGTGAAGAGTTGGTTGCATTGGCAGAAGACATCTCAAAACAGCCTTGCATAGACTCTGTTGTGTGGATATTAGTGGTAACTCTAATGAAATGGAGCAAGCTGATCAGAGTTAATAACAAAATGTAAACTTCAAGGAGAAAAAGAGCACCAGAAAGTGGAGTAGAGCTAAGTCCTACGTTCAAGGTGATGAGCAGTTTAAGCAATGGAATAATGGGAGTGTTGACTTCAGGACAAGATCCCACCCAGCTACGTTTCCAATTTGTGAAAAAGAATTAAAGAAAAACTTAGAGCCTGGAGTGGTGGGGCACACCTTTAACCCCAGCACTGGGAAGGCAGAGGCTAGCAGATCTCTGAGTTTGCGGCCAGCCTGGTCTACAAGGCAAGTTTCAGGACAGCCGTGCTTAGGCAGGGAAGGACAGAAGGCTAGTGAAGATGTGATTGAGGAGACCCTGTTCCAGCCACAGCAAAACTTGGCAGTTTTGGCCACATGGTTCCGGCTTTAGAGTTAAGGATAGAAGAAACAGATTAATTTTCTTCATCTTAAAAAAAAAACCTCTATTAAAACACCAAGTTTACTTTGAATAAAATTAGCTACAATATACAAAGCAATGACAATTGCTTATGTTTCTTGAACTACCTGTGGCCCTTGAAGAAACAGATTCCTGGGTCCATCCCCAAAAATTTTTCTAAGATCAAATCTCGGAGTCTCTGGGAGCAAGATCAAGAAACCTGAATTTCTAACAATTTCCCCGTAACACTGAAAGGCACTAACCGTGTTGTTAACACAGTAGCAATTGTTTCATTGCTACTTCATAACTGGAATTTTGCTACTGTTAAGAATGGTAATGTAAATATCTGATTTACAGGATATAAGATATGCAACCCCAAAACGGTTGTGACCCACAGGCTGAGGACCACTGCCCTAGCCCATGACCAATCATGGATCCACAGGCAATCCTGTTTTGTAGCTCCCTTATTTTGTCAATACCAGCTTTCAAAAGTTTCTCTCTTGGGGTTGGAGAGGTGGAACTGCATTTGCAGCTCTTGCGGGAGGCCTGGTTTCTATTTCCAGCATTCACACGATGGTTCACAACCATCACTAACTCCAGGCCTTATCTGACCATGTACATGGTAAACATTCATACGTGCACGCAAAATGTACACACCTATAATAAAGTTAATAAAAAAACTCAAAAAGAAACCCGTTTTCTTATTACCCAGTCTTTAAACTGCCTCACCTCTTTTCTGATAACCTGTGTGGTAATTTGAATGTAATTGGCCCCCATAAGTTCATAGGTGTTGCCCTGTTAGTGATGTGACTTCATTAAAGTAGGTATGGGCTTGTTGGAAGAAGTGTGTCCTTGTGGGGGTGGGCTTTGAGGTCCCATATGTGTTCAAGCCATGCCCAGTGCCTCTGACCTCTTCCCATTGCCTCCAGGTCAAGATGTAGGACTCTCAGCTCCTGCTCCAGCACCACGTCTGCCTGCACACATTTACTGAGTGCCAGAGACGGCTCTAAATACTGTCTGTTAAACTCTGCATTGTCATGATTGCTCTGTGAACATTCTCCAGCTGTATGAGCGATTGGCTCAGATGGCTCAAAGCAGAGCACGATGGGACAGGCCTTCAGCGTCATGGAGGCTACCTGTCAGTGAGTGCTGGACTCACTGTTGTTTAGCTAAAGAAGATGCTGGGGAGCAGGATGTGCTATGGCCCCACCTTTACGTAATTACTAGAGATGACTGGCGTTAGAGTCTCCCAGAGTCTAACGCAAATGGTTATATACTCTGTGAGAGCTCTTTACTCCATCCTATTATGGTCTGGAAAGAGAACACTTTCCAAAGGCATTTTCCTTTGGGGGATTTTGTCATATATTTGTTGGGAAGGAAACAAGTAATCAAATTTGAAGTGGAAATTTAATATTCTATTAAAACCAGACACAGTTACCGTCCCCTCAAAGCACAGATGGGAATATAAGAAACATACCTTTGGCCCCTCGGGTCCTGGAAACCCCCTCTGTCCTTGATTTCCTTTGCTCCCTTTCTTTCCTTCATCACCCTGATGGAATAATTACAAAGATATAGAGGCTGTATTAACACAGTCTCACAGCTCCCACATCAGAGCCAGGCTGTCAGCAAACAGTGGCTTTCAGGCGGGCCTGCTGGCACGGCCTGGCCACCCAAGGTTTGCCAACACTCGTCAGAAACCTGCCCAGTCTTTGTCATTCACTCAAAAGGATTTGATATTTTTTAAGCTCTGAATGGCAGAGAACTTTTATTTGAATTCCTGAGTCTTCTGTACCATGAGTCTGTGCACAGATGGCCTTAATACATCCGATATTTCAGAAAAGAGATGGTTTTTATCCTGTGTCTCAATTTCCATGGTAGTTCAGTCTAAAAACATTAAAAGAGACATTCTTCAAATCAAGGCCTCATTCTTCCCCAGTGGGGAGACTAGTTCATTCTACATATGAGGGCCAATAGTTTTGTTGGTAAAAAGATAGTCAAGCAGTAACCTGGAGCAGAGCTGGAAACTGCCTCCCACGGCTCCTCAGCATGGCTGAACCTAGCAGTGTTCCCACAACCATAAAGAATTCCGCTACATTCCACAAAAGTTCTCAGCCTTAGAGCGCTCTTTTTCAACGAGGCTCAGGATTCAGGTTAGTGAAGCACTTTCTCCTTGGGTTTGTGGTTGAG
>JAQHUG010000096.1:2017915-2029186 GCA_028555095.1 Dicrostonyx torquatus
GTGTGCATACATGAGCATACTTGAATACTGTATATCTACATGTGTGCATAAATATTTAGCACTTAGCCTAGTACATATTACATCAAAGCCATGCAAGAACTATAGTTTTGCTGCTTCATTAATTCCCTATTGTCTTTTGTGATGTATGTACATTCTTGTTACGCCTACATCTGATGTATTCTATAGTACCAAAAGTTGTTAAGAATCTTAGCAGTGACAGCCAAATAATGGTGAAGTTCAAAATGCAGTGTGGCTCACTAGGGCCTACACACCCTCAGGATGAGCAAGAGAACCTGTGAAGGCTCTATAAAGTAGGAAGTCATCCCCTCAGCAGGATTTAAAAGCCCACCATATTGTCAAAACTGGCATCCAATAAGAAACGAGATGAACAAGGTCCCTGCCCCGAGGGATATATGAGTTTTACAATGACCCTGTCCAATAGAAAGACCAAGAAAACTGAAAAATAATAATTATACTTTTCCTCTTAGCTGGCGTAGGAGTTCCTTCTGTATTTCTGTTGCTTTCATTGGTTAATAAAGAAACTGCCTTGGCCTTTTGATAGGGCAGGACTTAGATAGGTGGGGAAAAGAGAACAGAATGCTGGGAAGGGGACAGGGTCAGAGAGAGCCGCCCACCATGAAGTCTGCCAGGTCAGACATGCTGAATCTTTCCTGGTAAGACCACTACCTCGTGGTGACTGTCAGACATTATAAATCAAGATGTAAGAGTTAGCCAATAAGAGGCTAGGATTAATGGTCCAGGCAGTATTTCAATGAATACAGTTTCTGTGTAATTATTTTGGGTATAAGCTAGCCAGGACCAAAAGCAGGCCTGCGGCCGGGAGCTGGGCAGCAGGACACAGCCCACTCCCCCTCATTACTACACTTAGCCACATTTTAAAGTTAACAGAAACAAGCTAAACATATATATGTGCATATGTGTGTATGTGCATATGCCATATACATACATACATACATATTGTGTGTGTGTGTGTGTGTGTGTCTAGTTGGCATATGCATGCTTTTCCTTGCATTTGGATGTGAAGGAAACCCTACAATGTGTTTTGTAAATTGCCTACTTGCCTTTGAGCAACAGTCAACTCAACTCACCTTTGGGCCCTGTACTCCAACTCCCATTGGTCCTCTAGGGCCTGTGGGTCCCATCTGGCCTACTTCTCCCTGAGAAGGAAAGAATATTTAAATATTAAGCGCAATGAAAGTAATACATTCCTGACTTTGATCTCTCAAAATAGATATCAACAAAGTGAGACAATTTTATGTACCTAACTCACACCACACAATGTAGTTATATATGAAGTCCCTTAAGTTACATGGATTTTTATTGTTAGTTTGACTTAAACTATAGGCCATGTGGTATACACCTGTAGGGACACCTTGAAAAGATAGTTACAGTACAGTTTAATAGTTAAACACACACTGAAAGCCCTACTGATCTCTAACCAAGGGCAACAACAAAACCAGAGAACAACCCAAACTCTCAACGATGCATTCCAAATAAAACAAGGGCCCACAAGAGCACACACCTGTAATCTCACCTGGTCTATATAGAAAGATCTTGTCTTCCCCACACTCCAAAAGACAAATAAATGAATAAGTGGACAAACAAGCCAATACATAAATCAACAATCTGAAGGGTATAAATGATGGGTTTCATCTCATATGTGTGCTCCAAGGTGAGCAAGCTTTTCTGAGAGGTATCATTTATTTATTTAGAACAACAAATAGTGATCCTTGAAGCAATGTGGAAGGTAACTAATTATAATAACTGCCCCTCCCCAAGCAATGAGGAAGAATTCCAAATTAAATGGTAATCTGATTCCAAAATTCAAGGAAATCTTTGACCATTTATGTCATTTCTGTTTCCATCTTTTTAGGTGTGGGAAGTTAAACCCACTGTGGAAATGCTGGTGAGAATGCACACTCACCACCCCAGAGAGGGTCGCCCGTATTGATGCCTTCTTGCACTGTTAGAATAGCGTCTTAATAATTAAAAATAACACAAGAGATAAATAAAGGTTTTGCAAGTAAAAGCATTTTAACACAAGAAAAATATGTATTATGCCTGCTAAGACATTAATAATATCAGTATCACTTAGCACAGAATGTTCTGAATTTTTAAGTTAATTCCATCTGTTCTCTTGCAAAGTCATTGAAAATCAATCATAAACAACAATAATACTATAAATGTATTGCATTTTTCTGTCATTCAGAAAGTTACCTTGGAACCAGGTGAGCCTTGTCCTGGGGGTCCTTGTGGACCAGGTGGACCAATTGGACCTTGAATCCCCTTTAGAATAAAAGTTTTAAATGTCATTAGTGAAATTAGGATGTTTTGGGGAACGTCTTGTGTCTTCTGAAATGAAGGTTTTACATTACAAACTGCTGACACCACCAACTACTGACTGGACCACTAGAAGCTTCTGAGCAATCCCCACTGTTTAAACCCAATGCATAGCCTTTCTTTCCAGGACAGGAAGAGAAATTTCAGTTGGTCCATGGGAACACCTGGAATAAATCTCATGTTTCCAGTGAACACCTTTGATCCCAGCACTTGGGAGGCAACAAGACCAGACCAGCCTGGTCTATACAGTGAGTTACAGACCAGCAAGATCTTGTCTCAAAAAACAAAAACAACAACACGTGCTTCCTATAGTAGAGTTAGGTGTATGTATGTGGACTAGGTTGTGACTATTAGGATGAGGCTAGAGTGATTTATGTGAATTCTCATTCATTCTAAGTTAGTGGTTCTCAACCTTCCCAATGCTGTGACCCTTTAATACAGTTCCTCATGTTGTGGTGACCCCCAGCCATACAATTATTTTCATTGATTCCTCATAACTGTAATTTCCCTGCTATTATGCCCTACAACTTCAGATGTCTAAAAGAGATCCAAAGTCTGTGCTCCGCTGGGAATTTTATTCATTGTCAGGAAAGAGAGGATGTGGCCCCTACCGGAAAAGAAAATTAAAGACTCTCAAGATAAAACATTAAAATTATGCTTGTCTGCATGCCATAAACTGCAGCAGTAGAAATAATATTTATAAGATACATTATTAATTTATTCTTGTATACTGCAAAAAGTCATCTCTTTTGCTCCAGTTAGCTAGTATAGCTACTGGTTTAGTTTGAAAATATAAGTATTGGGGCTGGAGAGTCGATTCAGTGACTAAGAGCA
Source organism: Dicrostonyx torquatus (assembly GCA_028555095.1). Lineage (NCBI taxonomy): Eukaryota > Metazoa > Chordata > Mammalia > Rodentia > Cricetidae > Dicrostonyx > Dicrostonyx torquatus. The sequence goes on from JAQHUG010000096.1 coordinate 2,021,111, forward strand.
CTTGCTACTATAACAATATTTCAGTTCACAGCACCCGCATGGCAGCTGCCAACCAGCAGTAACTCCAGTTCTAGGGACCCTGATGTCCCCTTCTGGACTGCACAGGAAGTCGGCATGCTCATAGCGAACACACACCCATGCAGGCAAACACTCATACATATAAAATAAAATATAAATACAAATATTCCCTTTTTTCCGGTTGATGAGACCAAGTAGTCCCCACCATTTAGGGAGCGACAATGTTCTAAGAAGAAACTTCTCTGATTTATAGCTGTCTACAAATATCATGTAACGGACGAAGAATAGAATACCACAGCATGGACATGGTGCATTTATGGTTACACATCCACGTATGGTTACTTATGTTCCATTTCACTCTGCAAAACAGCTGAGGTGATCGAGTGCCTAAATATTTAATTAAAATATGAAGACCATTTGAAGGACATTGTCTACAGGTTGCTTGAAACAGATTTTCCCCATAAGTATTTGAATGGGGAAATATATTTCTATAAGGAGGAAGTGATGAACACAAGAACATGATAGATGAAATTTAAGAAAGGAATCAGATGACTGCATATGCAGAGATTAAGTAGCGTTTGTGCTATTTCTCTTAAAAGAGAAATGAATTCTTTGCACAGTTTATAAACACTTCCATTCATTCTGCTCCCCATCAACAGGGTCACTTACAGGTCAGTCCTGTAAAGACATTCTGCCATTAGGTTTTTGGTTTTCTTTTGTAACGAAGAAAGGGCATATAAAATCCAAAGAAATATAAAAAACCTTTTTAACTAAAAACATAACAGTCTCCATTAAGAACCAGCATTAAAGGGAACAGGAAGGCAGGAAGCCACAGGTGGGAGGTCCAGAATCCCCAGACCATCTGGACAGACTGGCCTGTATTTGAACCTCATTGTCAGTCGCGAACTAGTATCTCAGCCTCAAGAAACCACAAAACCCAGGATCTAACAGTGCTGCCAGGATCCCAGGACCAGAAGGTGGCCTTGCAGGGCCCAGCAGACAAACTGCAGATCCTGAGAGTCAACCCAGGACCGTCAGGAGCCAGGATACCGAGGTCTGATTGTTATCGACACTTATTCATAGAGTGACCTTGATCTTTTCTGCACCGTGACCCTTCTAACACAGTAGACTGGGAACTCTGCCCAGGGTGAGGATGTGGGAAAAGGAAGAGTAGACAACCTTACTATTGCTTGGGGTTAAAAAATATGTAAAAATAAGGATTTTAAAAAATTCTTAGGATTAAACTCACATTTCCAGTCAACAATGAGACTTGGAATCACCTCACTTTCAAACCTTTATCTTCCACCTTCCCTCTAGGTCAATGAAGTGCTATGCATTCTCCAGGAAACATAATAATTCGAACTGTGACCATCAATTTTACTCAAATGAGCTCCCACTCTCTAACCAGGCCAATAAGTCTGTATTTGTTGGTGGCTTTGATGAAACAAGACTACATGGCTAAAAACAGAGAGGGAACAAGAGCAGAGAGTACTGATGTTTGGGCTTCACACATTTGACTTTCCAACTTCCCCAAGTACCAGATTTTGGAAGCAGTTCCAGCTCTGAGCATGCAGCCATCCTTCCTTTCTTCTGACCACCAGAGGCCCTGTATCCTTTACAAACAAATCCCATCATGCTCTGCTTTTTTGTGGGAAGGATGCCTTGACGGTAACTAGTTAGCCCTGATTCCAGTACTTCCTTAAATCCCAATGCTATAGTTAGGTAGGTAGATATAGGGAATTTAAAACACTCCTCCATTGGCACTAGAGCTGAGAATACAGAAATATTAGAGAAGAAAACACACATGCCAGGAAGTAAGAAAATACTTCTCTGCCAAGGGGGACTACAACTATAAAATTTTATACCAAAAACACTTACCTATTAATAAAGTCTTAACAGAGGAAGACATAGCACCAAGAAACACATAATTTATCTTCTGAATTTCTGAAAGCCCTAAAATTATAATCTCCTCATGATACACTTTATCCTTTCTTGCATTATTCTGAATTTACAGTCTGCTGGAATTCAATTGCCAAATGAGTACAAAGACACTCAGCAGCCTGGTCCTCCCTGAACACAAGAACCGGGTGAAACGCCTGTGCCAAGAAAGGGAAGCAAGAACCGCTTACCTGTTCTCCTTGACTTCCGATACCAGGAACACCCATTGGTCCCTGGGGGCCCACAGGTCCCAAATCCCCCTGTCAAAATATGAGGAGACAAAAGCTAATTTCCTATGACTTGCTAATCCGGAACTGGCCTAGATTAAGATCTGTTTTTATGCTTTGAACACATTCAGCATGGAAAAGTCCAACCTGCACTCCCATTCAACACGCCAAAATGGCGGCGTCTTCACTGTTCGTCTAAACTGGCTATTGCTAATGAAATCGTTGTTATTTAATTTAATTTTTGAGATTATAACATAATTACATCATTTACCCATCCCTGCTCTGCTGGCAAACCTCTCCATATATCCCTCCTTCCTATTTTTCAGATTCATGACCACTTTCTTTTTTAATTAATTGTTGTTACTTTCTCTATATATGTATTTGTAGATATAAATATTCCTGAATATTTAAGAAAAACCTAGAATTCAGTTTACATTTAGCAGCCATTTCTCTTACAACTCAAGCTATATAAAGTTATTTTAAGAACACAAACATTTCCTTATGAGCACTCAGGAAGCTGAGGCAGGCAGATCTGGGTAAGTCAGCTATCAGCCTAGTCTACACAGCAAGTTCTTGGCCAGGGCTACATAGTGAGACCCTGTCTCAAAAGATGGGTGTATGTGGGAGAGTACTCAGGTCCCAGGTTGCTTATGAAATAGAACAGAATTTGCTGCCAACTGGGAAGAACCCAGGGTTTTTGAAGGAAGAAAGCTACCACTTACTGAGGAGAAAGCAAGCTAGGCTGGGGTGAGAATCATCCTGGGAGCCCTGTTCCAGACTTGCTAAGTTTGAAAAGCCTGACGTCTAAGTGAAGACAATAAGTAGGAGAGATTGGGAATAGGGAACTCAATTTGAGGGTCCTCAAAATAAGAACAAAAGTGCCATGCTTGGGTTACTTTACCAAGAAACAGAGGTCAGAGACACGTCTTTCTAGAACTTCAGTTCTAGAAAGTTCAGTTCAGTAACTGTTCCATTTCTAAGACTAAGACTAAGAAGAGCACCTAGACAGACCAAGAAGAGAGACAGTTTCAAAGGGGGAGGGTCAGCTAGAGCTATAGTTAGGTCAAGTGCACCATGGAGCAGTATGAACAAATTCACTTCGTTTGTCTTAATGCCAAGTATATCTAGAATACATCAGGGAGAGGCAATATTTTCGGGCAGCGTCCTTGAGATTGAACCTAAGGCCTGATGCAGGTGAGGCAAGCTCTTACATTTTATTTTGATTACGAGTTCTCTCAATGTTGTTTTTGTTAACCTTGAGTGATTCCCCCTCCCTAAACCTCCAGAGTGGCTGAAATTCCATGCCTGTACCTCCAGGCCCAGTTAGCAAACCTGTTTTGAAAGGTTGGATAATGAATCTTTTTGGCTTGACAGCCATATAAGGTCTGCTTTGTAGCAGAAGGTTGCTGCTTTAGTAGCACGTAAACAGCCATAGGGGACATGTAAATGACCAGGTCTGCCTGTGTGCCAGCGACAGCTGATTCAAAAAGACAGGCAGGCAACTTGGGCTAAATAGTTACTAATGAACAAAATCACATAAGTGGATCAGATTTTATATAAATTAAAGCATGTTTAACTTGTGTCAAGACACAGCCTAGAATAAAAATGTGTTTAGTTTTTATTCAGATAGAATGTTCTAATTCAGAACTTGATCCCTTCATCCCCAGGGACCCTGTACTCTGTGGGTGTCATGCCTTGTCTGCTTCAATCATCTTTAAAAGGACTTTCTGTGTCTCCACTCCTCAGATGACCTTCAGGAATGACAAGATGACAGCAGTTAGTTTCCAGTCCGCTGACTCCAGGATACAGCTCAAAACTAATAATTTACAATTAGTCAAAGACCCCCTTCATGCAGAGATTGCAGTTAGATGTCTATGCTGTCTTCAGTGTTTGCTCTGGCACTAGTTATAAGAGCTAAGGTAATAACCAATTTAAAATTTAGCAATGTAGAAATGGGTAAGGAAAATGTAGCGTCACACAACTGAACTCTTTCAGCCATGAGGAGTGAGGTTATACCATTTGTGATCTAACTGGGAGCTGAGTCATCCCTCCAGCCCCCAACCTTGTAAAAATGGGAACAACTAGGCCAGCAAGAAGGCTCAGCCGCTAAAGTGCTTGGCACACAAGCCCGGCGAGCTGAGTTTGACCCCTGGAACAAATGTACAGGAAACCTTTGATCACTCCATGAAATAATTCATAAACAAATGAATGTTTTTAAATGGGTACAACTGGAGAGAATGATACAAAGAGAATTAAGGTAGTCTTCAAAAACATGTGCTTTCTCTTGTTCATGTTCCTCGATTCTATGTGTCACATAAAATCCTGTGTGCACATATGACTTCGAAGAAGAAGCACAACTGTCTGTGGGAAGTCCTGTGCTGGAGAAGGGAGGATCATGGGAAGGGGAAGGTGCCAAACTTATGACATATGCTCATATGAAAATGTCTTTATATTACACAGAACTATGCAAAAAATTAATAATTTTATTAAAGAAAATAAATAAATATCTGTGCCATAAGTACTTTGTAGGGCCATGTTATACAGGCCCATATTTCTATATTGTATGGTGGCCAGAATTTCAGGCCACATTTTGCACCTGCCGCACAGAAGGGGGTCACCCAGCCTTTCCAGACAAACTGACGCCATCCTAAACAAAGGGTCAGGATGTGTGAGTGTCACTCTGCTCCTTCTTTGTAATTTGGAAGATCACCTGGGAAAGAGGTGTTAATTCAGTCTACAGACAGAGCAGGCATACAGAGCAGGAAGAGAGACAGGAAGACTGAGCATAGAAAGGTGTGCACGTGACCATAGTCACATTCTCCCCGCTGCCTAGGAAACAGAACTTCCTAGGTATTTCCCCCTCAGTTTATGCTATGGTATAAAAGTTGCTTGGAGAATAAATGTGGGTAATTTTCAGGATGTGAACTCAAGACTTCATGAGGGATTCCTGAAAACTCCCTCCCAATAAAAGTCATGTGAGTTGTGTCTTTAATCCCACACCTCCACTCTGGTTCAAGAGATAATTTATGGTCCAGACTGGCCTCAGATCCCGACAGTATTTAATTATTTTATTTACCGATTATATATTTGTGAGCCAGGAGTATTACATTGTCACTTGAGTCACACAGCAAAGTTTCTGAACTTTGAGGTTTACTTAAAATAACAGAAAAAGGAAAAAAAAAAAAAAGACCAGTGAGGAGAGAGCGGACAAAGGTGGTTTTGTAAGGGAACAGCAAACAAAAGCTTTTCTGTGATAGTGTCCAGGTATTTCAAAGTTTTCTTTGCGTAAACTGCGGATGTGGAAGCTCAAATCCTGTCGCCGGAGCCCTTGGAAGGCTAACGCTCACAGTGACCACCACGCTCTCGCGGCTCCAAAGGAAGAACGGAGCATTTTGCATTTTACAGTTGCAGCCACACTTAGAACTGACCTATTTGAACCAAGATTTATATTAGATCTAAAATTTGCATGATTCACTGTTTATCATTATTTTTGCTAATTAAATACAGTCCGAAGAGAATATAACACTGCTGATTGAAACTAGACACTTGAAATAATCTTCAGTTGTTATTCTAATATAAATAATACAATGATCTGCGTAGAGGCTGACAAATGACTCGTGATTGACAGGGGCTCTCCTAGCTTTTGCATACATCTCTTTGACATGTAAGTTCACACATGAATGTTGTTTTTGTGTCATTTCTATCCCACCTTCTCTCCCCCAACTGCTCATGTGCTCTCCACTTCCTCTAAAATTCATGACCTTTTACTTATGCATGTAAGCGTATTAGGTCAGCACAATAAATAACCAAGCCAGCTCAATAAGAAAGGGTTTTTAATGAATGAAAAGAGGGGAGACTCACGCTACCAGGGTAGAAAGTCCGAAGTCCTATCCATGGACACCGCATGAAGAGAGAGCACACCTGTGTTCTCTCGGTTTTTGTTACCTGGGGTCCAAATGGCCACACCCCAATTTAAGGGGATTGGTTAAGGGCCTTTCCCCATCATATGCATGTGTGTGTGCATGTGTGTTTGTATGGTGTCTGTGTACACAGACACACAAATGACATATATCTTAACTCTCCTCCCTCTGGGACTCTTCAGAGTCTGATAGACCTCTAGTAGCTTCCATCCCCAACTTCTACTCCTAATCACGGACCCCTTTAAAGCAAACAAGTTATAAGGCAGTGTTAGCTGGGACCTGGCAGTGAGACTACAAGATCCACAAACCACAGACACCAGGCAATGTTACGGAGCATAGAGAAGCAAGAACACTTTGTCATCGTGTCCAAACACAGGTAAATTAAAAATAAAAAATGTTCAAATCTCAAGGAACCTTCAGACATCCAATACATCATCTAAAATTGGGTTCTACTTTTTTTTTTTTAAATTTAACTGGTCACTGCTCATCCATAACTATTTTCCCATAACTGCTAGAGGAAATTCATTTAAAAACTCAATCATAAATTAATCTCCACTCCCTGAGAGCATCCAATGCCAGTCTGTGCTTTTGTGAATGTGCCTCAAAGTAGCCAACACAAGCTCAACGTCTACAGAAGTCTCAGTCTGCATCTTTATCCTGAGTGGGTCCTGGCTTCCACCAGCATGGGTCGCCCTCGCTGCAAGGAGCCAATGACCTGGAAGTCCCTGCCCAAGGACAGAAAAGACAGTTTTCTTAAACAAGTTCCTTTATTCTGGCTTCTTAATATTTTTTAGTGAGAGCCCAAGGATGTAAAGATAGGTACATAGATGCATAGATACATATTCATGTAATGTATTCCAATCAATATGGTTTTTTAATTTTTGAGGTCATAATATAATTGCACCATTTCTCCTTCCCCTTCCTCCCTCCACCATATACTTTTCTTTACCAAGAAGTATCTTTTGCTAATATCTGGTTTCAAAGATGTATTGCTGATGACAGAGTGCATTGAAAGTTAGAACTCAAATAAGTGAGGAATTATTTGAAATATAGATAATGTGAATTTTCACATTATCATCCACCCTGCACATTCAAATACCTAACCCTTGCTAGTTTATAATTACCTAGATACCTGTGTGGGATGGTTGTCTTATTATATGCAACTCAAACTGCACATGAATAAAGAGCAATGTCAAAAATAATTTTATTTTATAATGGCTTCCACCAAATACTTTACATGCAATACCTTATCCCCTTTGATTGACAGGCCTTGCAATCCCTGTGGGCCAATTGGTCCTTCAGAACCCTTTTCACCCTAAAAGCAAATTGGAAAGGTATCAGTGCACAAAGAAAACTAAGACTTTTAAAAGAGTTTCTATTACAGTCACTGAGAATTATGGTTCAGATTAATGGTTTTTAAATGGAGCATCTAAGCTCACTGTTTATTCAAAATGAGTAATTTGAACTTTGGGATTTGCAACTCAGAGATAAAAAAGGTTAGTTTTAACATTTCAACAGGAATAAGTCTATCCAAGAAAGGCACGTATACAGCACCTCTCAAGCTGAAAAAAGAGCTAAATTCCAATCCCATCAGAGAAGCAATCAACCTTGCGGTGTGGCTAGTGATAGCAAGCTGCTTCTCCTTACTGATGACGGAAATGGGTGCGTGGTGATAAGGAAAATTTGTCTCGCCTGTGAACTAATGCTGGCTGAAATTAGATTATTGGTTCAATGTTTCAATTTATAAAATCAACTGAAAATGTAAGGTTATAAAAATTCACGGAAAATCTTGAATAAGCTATAAAACTAACATTTGTGTATGTGTGTGCGTGTATGCGTGTATGTGTATGTGTGCGTGTATGTGTGTGTGTGCGTGTATGCGTGTATGTGTATGTGTGTGTGTATGTGTATGTGTGTGTGTGCGTGTATGCGTGTATGTGTATGTGTGCGTGTATGTGTGTGTGCGTGTATGC
>JAQHUG010000096.1:2034236-2086643 GCA_028555095.1 Dicrostonyx torquatus
AGCCTAGATAGATTGGGAAGGGCCTTGATGCTGCCCCAAAGTGACTCTCCATGGAAAGCCTTACCCTCTCTGATGAGTGGATGTGGGGGGAGAGAAAAGGAGGGGAGGAGTGAGAACTGGAATTGGTATGTAAAATTTCAATTAAATTAAAAAACATACATGGTGTGAAAAAAAAGAAAAAGGAAAGACCAAGTTCTCTTTAGAATTCTAAAATCTTTTATCTGTGGGCTCCTCCAAAATCCAAAATAAGTTACATATTTATTTTTTTTTCTATTCTAAGAAAGAAGAAGTAGAGCACAGTTACAATCAGATCAAAGCAAAGTCCAAATCCCGTAGCTCAGTGTGTGACACTGGTAACACACTCGATCTGAACTCCAAAGGCTTGGGCAGTCCCGCAGCTCCGCCAACCACAGCACACAGACTGTCTCAGCTGCAGGCCAGCTCCGCACCACACCTGCCACAGTGCTCGGTGGCCGTCCCCCTGTCCTGCCATCTCCAGTATGGCTTCACCTTCACCGATAGTCTCTCGAGACCTCCTCAGGAACTCCAACTCTGCCACCCAGTACCAAGCCTTAGCTTCCTCCATGACCCCTCAATCCTAGGCTTCCTCAGCAACTGAAGCTGTTCTTTGACCAACAGCCTCCTAACCTCAGGAACTCCAACCCTGCCACGTGCTGCGAGGCCTCAGACTCTCTCCACAGAAACCTGCAGTAGTGTTTGTGTGTGAGGGTGAAACCGGCTCAATTGTTCCGGTTGATTTTTGTCAACTCGATACAAACTAACTCTTACAAATAGAAACTTCAACTGAGGGATTGCGTCCAACACTGGACTGCGGGCACCTCTGCAGGCTGTTTCTTCTTGGTCAGTTATTGATAGGAGTGGGCCTTGCCCACAATGGGTGATGTCATCACTGGACAGGTGGTTCTAAGTTGTATAAAAACATTCGGAGCAAGACATGGTGAGCAAGCCAGTAAGCAGCTTTCCCTGCACGGCCTCTGCTGCAGTTCCTGCTGCCAGGTTTGCGCTTGAGCTTACACCACGGGTGGCTTCCCTCAGTGATGGACTACAACCTGTAAGCTGAAACGCCCCACAACCACCACTGCCAAGTTCTTTGGTAATGGCATTTTATCACAGCAACCAAATGAGCACTAATACGTCGAACACCGAGTAGGTAAAAGGGACTGGGCTGGGGTCTAGGAATAGCAGACAGACCCACTCTTCGTCTTTTCTGAAAGTAGTTCGGGTTTTCTAACGTTAGACGCTGTCCGAAGTGTCAATCACTCAATACACAGCTGCTGGACTTGGCTAAAGGAAATGGATTTGAGTCCCACAGCTGACACACATGTCCTTTTCTGGAAGCCTGCACACAATCCAGTCTCTGGGGAATTGGCTTACACTGAACAGTGTGGAGAGAGGCACACCGAACAGAACCAATACCAACCCCCTTCCTTCTCTGCTTTTCTAGAACATGTTAGCTGAGGTGAACGCAAGAACACTGGCACTCTAAGTAACTTTTATAGCTGATACTCATGGTTGCACAGATAAGTGATTTCAAAACCATAAAACCAGTGATCCAAGGATCAGTCACCACAAGCTGTAATACTAGTCCAAACCATTAGTACGGTCTCGGGTCCTTCAGCTAAGCAGATATGAAGAAAGGTGGTTATTAACCAGAGAAGAAAAATAGCAGGTTCTTGGACTAGAAAAATGATGCTTTCAATTTATTAGGCAGTGCAAACTACCATTGTACAAAAACGCTTACTTGCAAATGATTATGTATCAATTTATTTTTATTTTTAGCATAAATTTTTATTAAGTAATAGAAGTAATCAATAATGCAACCCAATCACTTTTACTTTCCAGTCCTCCCAGGCCTACTTCCCACCCTTATAACCTCCCCCCAAAACAAATGTAAGAATTCATTTTTATTTTTAAACTTTAATTTGTATATGTGTTTGTTTAGCTAAGATCTCATGTAGCCCAGACACACCTCGAATCCCTATAACCAAGGATAACCCTGAACTCCTGCTCCCCTGCCTTTATATCCTTAGTGCTATGGGTAAAAAATAAAATGCCTCAGGCTCTGAGTGGCAACAGGGGGCCACAAGAACATAAGGGGCCATGAAGGCAGCCAGTCCCAGGCAGGGAGCCACACAGTGGGTGAGAGATAGAGACCTATTAGGCATGCCATGCAGAAAAAGTGGGTATTTATTTAGTGGATTATGGAAGGGAAGGGGAAAGGGGAGAGGGAGGGAGAAGGGGGATAAGGAGAGAGAGAGAGGCAGAGAGAGAAAGAGAACCAAAGAGAGAGGTGGGGGAGTGGGGAGAAGGGAGAGGGATGGAAAGGAAGAGGCTCAGGCTGGGAAAGGAAGATCTGTTTGCCTCAGCAGAGGGCTGGGGTGGGGGTGTTAGTGGTGGTGCTTGTCTCTTAAAGAGACAGGGCAGACCATTACATTTAGTCCTGAGATACGGTCTTACATAGCTTTGGGAATTGAACTCAGAGCCTCCTGTAGGCTAGACATGCATCCTATCAACTGAGCTACCACATCCTTGGACCTGTGCATAGCGTTTTAAAAACAGAAAGGCTTCCATAAATAATCTCACATTCTCTTATAAAAGCCATGGGAAGTGATTACAATCATGACAGACTTATTTGGCTTTTACCAAATATATGTATAATGCAGAAATGTAATTAGTATAGTCTCATCAGTGAAAAGCACTATGGATACATTAACAATGAAGTAAAATATGATCACACATTACATTTACAATATTACTTCCCTTAATAAAATCAAGCACTAGAGATAAGTGTGCTAATGCATAGTAAAAATTGGCCATTATCTTCAAACAGTGTCATCTATTTTATTTTTGACCTCAAAGTAATTAGAGCTCTACTTTAGAGTATACTTTCTATTGAAAAGTACTCTGAATAACCTGACATACACAAAGAAATTACCTGGAGTCTCTTGGCCAATTTCCTTTTTATGAATTAGTAGTAGTTACCGGATAAGCATTACACTAGTGTGGTTACACAGAAACAGAGTTAGATGTTGGAGCTCAAATGGGACTACAGCTCTCAGCACACTCGTCAGACTTCCTGTGACAGCAGGAACAGTCCTAAGCCTGAGGTCACTAGAAAGGGTCAGGCAAAAAGGCAACAGCAAAGTGATGTCAACAGAATCTTGCCCAATCTTCTTGCTACTTGTAAGTAATTGCAAACCTCACATGGCTGGTTTTTATTGTCATTATGACATTTGACACAACATTCTTGTCCTGGGCTTTTCCTCACCTATGTTATGATCTTCCTTTCCCATTAAACATCAAAGCATCACAGCATCAGTATAATTTGCATAACTGTAGCTTGGAAAACAAGAACTGCATTTTATGGAAACACTGGGAAAGTGTTCTGGCCACAAACACAAGGGCGAGTAATATAAAATTTCCTCTTAAGTGAATTATAAAGACATAATTGAGCCCAGTAAAGCAGCAAAGATCTCAGGGCTCAAAAATAAGAGGAATGCTTGATACAGGCCTATAAGCAGCGACTGTGGCCATGAACGCTGAAGAGGATTGCACACCCCCTGAGGCACTGGGCCGGTTCTAGGCACCATTAAAGCTGTTAAATGAGAACTCTTTAAATGAGCAAATCACTTGAGGGCTGGGGCCCTCTGACTCCCTAATTAGCAAATGTTGGACTCTCACTTGCTACCCTGACTTTCCAGAACAAAAGGACTGCCAATCAAACAGCCAGCCTCACTACACTTAAGCCACTACAGCCATCACTTTAGGACATCTTGAGAGAATTACAGTGATCCCCTGGCTCCTAAAGGCACAGCCTAGGCCAGGGCCATTGGAAATAGCTTGTGTTAGCCTACATGAACCTAGATGGCCCTGTAGCCATTTCTGCTGGCCACAAAGGAAGAACAGATGGACTTCTGTGAGGGGTGCTAAAGATGCAGAGGTGTGATTGGCGCAAGAAGCTTGAGCCTTCATTTGCCTTCTAGATGCAGTGTGGCTGGACAAAAGATAAATTACTAAGAAGTTGTGAACATGCTGCAAACATTGCAAAGGGCACAATTGTTGCTAGAAAGTGAAATTAACACGTAATACAGATCCCTGGGCAGTGGGGGGTGCTTTTAATACTAGCAAATCTCTGTGAGTTCAAGGCCAGCCTGGCCTACAGAGCAGTAGAAACCCTGTCTTGAACCCCTGCCCCCCAAAGGAAGACCATAAGGGTCAGGGAAAAAGCTTAGTAGGTAAAGAGGATCCCTGCCAAGTCAGACAAGTTGGGTTCAATCCCTAGAGCCCATGTGTGGAGGCCCAAAAAGGCCTAATTCTGTGTTGGCCAAAGGTCAGAGAGTTTGGAACTTTCCTCTAATTCCTTTTTTTTTTTTTGGTTTTTCAAGACAGGGTTTCTCTGTAGCTTTGGAGCCTGCACTGGAACTAGCTCTTGTAGACCAGGCTGGTCTCGAATTCACAGAGATCCGCCTGCCTCTGCCTCCCGAGTGCTGGGATTAAAGGCCTGCGCCACCACCATCCGGCTCCTCTAATTCCTTCAAGGTTATTGCCAACAGGCGTGGCCAATTGCCAGACCGTGTGCTCCAGGAATAGAGAAGTAGATCTGTTCCTACCTCAAACAAAGTTTAAGGAGTCAACTAAGTTCCAGTTCCCTTTATGGAAATAACTTGGGAAGTGGTTTGCCTACAGAAATGTTTTGGTCTAGGGTGTGAGCATGATTTGGCAATTTGTTTGTTTAACTATGAATGTAGCCCGTGACTTTCAACTGATATGTTCATTTCCTTGTATTATGTTAGTGCAGTCTCTTGTCTTACTCCTACCTTTTGGCATCAGGGGTATTTTAAGCACTTGGAAATTAAGTGCAGGCGAATTTTCAGTACTCACTGAAAAATTCCCTCCCAGTACTATCCTATATGTTTCTGCATTTTGTTATTTTCATTCGTATCTTCATATTCTTTACTATATTTCTAAATCCCCACGACTCTACCCTGGAGAAAGGTATTTTTGTCGAGGCTGGTCCCCAACAATGATGAAAGTACAGAACTGACTCTTCCTTTTAATCATTTTTCACATCAACTATAGTTCCCCCTCCCCCTGCTCCTTCACCCACTCTTCCCAGCTCCCCCCCCAGCCCATCCCCCATGCATTCCTCAGAAAGGGTAAGGCCCTTCCCAAGCATCAAGGCTGAATATGGTATCCCACCATAGGGAATGTGGTCCAAAAAGCCAGCTCATGCAACAGGGATAGATCCTGGTGTAATAATCTGTTCTGTCCCTTTAAGAGACAAGCCCTGGCCATTCCCTCCCTATCTGCTGAGGCAAGCAGACCTTCCTTTCACTTCTAGCCTGAGTTCCTTCCTTTCTGTCTCTCTCCTGAAGAGGCAGCTTCTGCCTCTCTCCCTTCTCCCCACTTGTCCCCTTCCCCTCACTCTCTCTCTATGCCTCTGTTTCTCTTTTTCTCTCTCTCTACCTCTTTCTCCTTGTCCCCTTTTCCCCCCTCTCCTCTTCCCTTTCTCCTCCATAATCCACTAAATAAATACCCACTTTCTCTGCATGGCATGCCTAATAGGTCTCTGTCACTCACCTGCCTTGTGGTTCCCTACCTGGGACCAGCTGCTTTGTGGCCTACTGTGGTTTTGTGGCCCTCTGCCCACTGCCTCCACTTGGGGACCTGCGGCATTTTATTTTTACCACAATACCTGATTCCACTGCCAGGGGCCTCAGGAACAGACTAAGCCACACAATTGTCACCCACATGCAGAGGCCTAAGAGAACTGACTCTTATGTGTGCATGCCATGGCATGTGAGTGTTCTCCCCAACATACATGCCTGCACACACACAAATACACACAAATAATAAATAGAAGTTTTAAATGGAAAACAAAATTAATTGGAAATTAATAGAAAACAAAAATATATAAGTTGAAGACTGAGATTCCTGCTAATATACTTTCACTCCAAACAGCTACTAAAAATGCACTTTCTAAAAAAGAAGGAAAGAAATATGGCAAATAATGGGTAGAACAGCACAGACTTGTCAGCCCAGCACTCTGGAGGTAGAGGCAGGAAGATCAGAAATTCAAGAAACTCAAGGCAATCCTGGGCTACATAAGACCCTGTCTAAGACATAAATGTTAAAAAAAAAAAAGAAAAACTAGAGAGAGGAGAGAGAAAGAGAATGAAAGAGGGAAGTTATCATAAACTAAGAGACTGTTAAAGATATGGGTAAAACTAAATAAATGTTAACTGAAAAAATACTGCAACAATAATAATTAATTTAGTAGAATGAAATGATGCAGACCAATGTTAATAAGGGATAAATATATAGGCTCTGTAGAGAAGTCATATTCGAGGACTCGAGGACAGCTCTGCAGTTAGAGATCTTTCTATGCTAGCAGAAAACCCCAATTCTGGTCCCAACACCCACAGTGGGGAAGCTCACAACACTCTCAACTCCAACTCCAGGGGATCCAATGCCTGCCTCCAGCCCCATAGAGCCCTGAAACCATAGGCAACACACACACACACATACATACACACACACACACATACATACACACACACACATACACACACACACACACACACACACACACACACACAAAGCCCCAGGCAATCCACTGCTGTTTCATTCATAGGCACTACAAAGAAACATGTTTCTGTTAGTGATTCCGTAAGGCAACATGCAATGCAAAACCACAGAGGGAGGCTACTGTCCCGGCTAGCTGCTTTTGCTCTGCCTCGGTAAGCTGGCTACAGCTCTTTGCTAAGAATAAAAATCCCCATAACAGAAGAGTCATGTTTTATTCATTTCCTCTGCAGATCTCTCTTGACAGAACCTTTTTTTCCTTTTCCAACAATAGCAAACTTCAAAGCTACATAAGGTGGAAGCTGCAAATAAAGCAGGCTTTATCTCCGCCCCACCACCAATCCCAACTTTAGAGCATTCTCAAGGATTACATAATGAGAAGACTGTCAGTCTCATTCCAGCCCCATTGTTCTCAGGGCTACAGTCCTGTCCACCACCAGGTAGAATCCAGAGCTGTCATCTCCTGGGAAACTCTAACACATTAAATTCTTTTTCTTTGCCAAGCTAGTTAATCTTACAAGAGACTACAGTGAGGGAAGATCAATGGAAAAGATCACATATACATACTGATACACACTTCTTTCAACGAAGCCACACCCACTTCAACAAAGCCACACCTTCTAAGACTGATTTATTTTTTTTTATGTATATGAGTGTTCTATCTGAATGTACAACTTTATGCCAGAAGAGGGCATCAGATCCCACTATAGATGGTTGTGAGTCACAATGTGTTTGCTGGGAATTGAACTCAGGACCTCTGGAAGAGCAGCTAGTGCTCTTAACCTCTGAGCCATCTCTCCAACCTAAGCCACACCTTCTAATAGTGCCACTCCCTATGAGATTATGGCGGCCAGTTACATTCAAGCTACCACACTATACATGTAGCCTTATTCCAAGCATGAAAAGTGATATGTATCTGGCTCGTACATACTTCTATTATTAAAGTGCCTTTTAACATAAAGCTGTACAAAGTAGGGTCACTTGCTCATTTATTTTTACCAGAACAAATGCATAAGAATTATGTTTTACCATTTCTTTGCCACTTACTGGCTGTCCAGGTTCACCAACTCCGATTGGTCCCGGGGCTCCTGTTCTTCCTTCCTGGCCCCTTTCTCCCTGAAACAGGAAGAGTATAGTTACGTGGCAAGTTTTTAAATAAATAATAAGATGATAGAAAATGTGCAGTCGATTTCAACAGAGATAATAGCCAAACTTTTCATATTCAAGAACAACAACAAAAATATTCAGAGGAGGCTGATTGGCTTGAACGTGAATTGAAGCAAACAAATTGCCCTGATTGCAACTGGAGAGGAACAGCAGGTGCTTCTGTGATGGCCAAGATAAAACGTGACTGTTCCCCACCACTGTCCTAAGATGCCATCCCTTCCTTGTCCCCACACTATCCATTTCACCTGTCCTTAAGCTCTGTCTCACACTTGGTCTCCTTCCAAAGAACCTTTCTCTAGTGCCATGTAAGCTCCCCCTTCCCTGGAGTCTCTGTGTCATTACTGCTGAAATGCTGTGCCTGGGGGCACTTGACTGCCTTCTAACCAAACTGAAGAGAACTCCCCCCTTTCAGTTACGTTTTAAAGCCTTCTTGTCTGGACCACAAGGTCCACTTAAAGTCAGCACACACCTCTACTCTCTCACATGCTCTGCATTACACAGAGCACCCCAGGATGCTCCCTACCTCTGTAGTTTCTTACAGATCTCCCTGTCAGCCTTTTCTCACTCAGTGGTGTGGGCCTCTAGGTTCTGCCCATGTTACATGAGCAGACAGGAGTTTACATATTAAGATGACACACTTCCCAATAGTCTATTTGTGCATTAGCGTTTAAAGCCCAAGAAACCCAACAGAGCCACGTGTGCATTATGAGAGACAGGATATTTGGAGACACACAAAAGTTTTCACTCCAACCAAATCAAAATGCATCTTGATTATTCTTACAGTAACTGTCTGAGACCACAATGCTGCACTGTCCAAGGACCCAAAATGTACCTAACTGCTGCAGAAAATGACTGAACAGAGTTTGCACTCCACTTTCCCAGACCAATAATAAATTCAACAGTCATCTTTGCACAAAGTAGCAAATGTCCTTACCTTAACACCTTGCTGTCCAATACCAGGGGCTCCTGGGGGACCATAAGGACCAGGAGGACCTGGCTCACCCTAGAGTGAAAAGTAGGGTCATGTTAGGTCAACTCAATAGTTTTTGTCTAGCAGTTCTTTGGTGTAAAGGTTTGTTATGGGAGCTCAGAGAACAACAGCAAAGCCTAGTACACAGTCCCTGCACTCAGTTATCCATAGCTTTTAAATATACATTTAAATGTATTTTAAATCATAATAAAAATAAACATAATATTAATTAACCCTCTTGGCTCCTATAATCTTTCACAATCCTTCCTCCCTCTTTTCAGCAGGATTCCCTGAGCTCAGCCTAATGTTTGGTTGCATCTGCTCTCTGATGACAATTGGGGTAGTCACAAATCTGATCACAGGAGATGACCAGTTCAGAATATGTACCCACTATTGCTAGAAGTCTTAGCTGGGGTCATCCTTGTAGATTTGTGGGAGTTTCCCTTGTACCAGGTTTCTACCTGACCCTGAAAAAGTCCTCCCTTTCCAGTCATCTAAGGATTACAGAAGCCAGAGAGATCAAGCGTGTCACCTGACCTGGCTCATAGGAACTCAACAACCAGGGAGCCTCCATGGGACCAAACAAAGCCCTCTACATCTTGTGACAGTGTAGCTCTGTCCACTTGTGGGACTCCTAACAATGGGAGCAGGGGCTGCCCCTAACACTTCGTCTGGCTCTTAGGAACCTATTTCTTATACTTGATTGCCTTGCCCAGCTTAAATATAAGAGGAGGCATTCAATACTACTGAAACTTGATATG
This sequence comes from Dicrostonyx torquatus, assembly GCA_028555095.1. NCBI lineage: Eukaryota > Metazoa > Chordata > Mammalia > Rodentia > Cricetidae > Dicrostonyx > Dicrostonyx torquatus. The sequence continues at coordinate 2,043,741 of JAQHUG010000096.1, forward strand.
CCATTCATCATTGATACCCATGGGAGGTCTGTCCCTTTCTGAACAGAAACAGAGGAGGAGTAAGGATTGAGGGGGCGAGAGACAGGCTAGGTAGCGGGAGGGAATGGGAAAAAAGGAGGGAGAGGAAGTTGTTGTCAGGATGTAAAATAAATTAAATCTTAAAAAGGAATACAATAATTTAAAAATATGCCCTGTCTGGAGCTAGAAAGATGCTCAGCAAATAAGCAAATAAATATAATATTAATGAACATGTTAGTAGTTTAAATCATGATGTCATAGCTATTTTAAATGTTTTTTTCTGCAGGAAGGGGCCCACCAAGGGAATTATCATTACCTATGAAAATCACGATATGACCCTTTTCCATTCATCTCACAAATAGGTTGTGAGCGCTCTGACAAACACACTTTATTCCCTGCCCAATGACTACCTCTCTCCCCTTCGCTATTCAGGCCAATAGGAAGCTGCTTTTGCTCTTACAGACATAGTATGAATGACAGCTTGGCCATGGCTCAAAGTCTGAGCATTTTCAGCTAATATGGCCCCTTCTGTGGTAGGACCATATGAAAACTTAGGCATCCTAGAACTGGATGATAGATACCAAAGTACTCAAGATTCCCACTGAGTGCAGACAGGCTCCCTGGCTACTCTAGCTCACACCTCCCTGTTACTCACATGTGCATCCTCAGAGGACTCAGGATTCTGGTCTTGAGAAATGATGATGGGTAAACAATCCAAATTGCTTTTAGCATAAGGTTAAATTGTTCCAGTTCTCAAAATAATACATCTTTATTGTGGAAAATTTGTCATGTATCTTAAAACATACATACAAAATTTTAATTACCTATTATTCTGATTAATTTTAGTATGTTTTCTCCAAGTTTTTATGTGCACACATGATCCTTTAATTTATGCTAAAAATATTTCTACCCACTCTCATCAAGGTTAGGTTTTATTCATATTAAAGATTTCTCGTCATGTTTGCAGGAGGTAAAGTTAGACACGCCAAGACCAGACTTCACTAAAGTTCAGGAACACAAAAGGGCTTTCACTAGCTTTTCTTTTCCCCCAGAGACCTGTGACTTTGGAAGGGACAAATAGCAATCAAAGGAATATTGTACTGGCATGGAAGAACACGGCTTTAGAGAAGTCTGTTGGCTTTGACCAACTGTAAAAAGAAAAAGAACACAAAGAAAAATCAACTTCCCAAAATATATATCCAGATGCAAAATTAATCGAAACACAGGACAGCATCATGATCAGAGTTCATGACCCTTTGGCATTTGGGTGATGGCATTTACAGCTGTCTGCTGCTCAGGCTATTGAGAAGAGTCAGTCTGGCAGGTCAATCAAGTGGAATTTCTGCCTTTTGAAATCCTACAGATGGTCCTATTTTCTCCAAATGTTCTGCATTGGGCAGCTAAAGGCCATTCTTATTTTACACATTCTTGTCTGTGGAATTTCTCTCTCTTTCTCTTCATTCCAGACATAAAAGTTCATTCTGATTTGAATCTGTTTTCTTAATCTTAAAATACAAGCAAGGGCTAGAAAAGACTCAGCTCTCTGGAGATGCCAATTTTTTTTTCTCTGCAGCTTCTACATTTTCCACCCAGGTTGAAATTCCCCATACGGGTAGCTAGTCCCATCAGTCCATAAAGGGACACAGTGTACTTGCTATGTGAAGAACCATGAAGTAAATACAGATAAGTTTAAGACAAGCTTCTCACTTATTTTCTAAATGTAACATGGACATTTTCTCTGAAGAAGGCAAAGAGTTGGCAGACAATACAGTGTCAGGGACCTTTGCCCTAATAAAAAAGGTTTTGCAAGAGGTTAGCAAAGACCTTTGATTTAGAATGTTTAACAGAGCCAGCTAGGGCATTTGACTCTAGGAAGCTAGCAAAGATATGGAGACCATTGTTTTAAGGATGTTTGCAGAGAGCCCCTCTTCCAAAGTTAGCTATCCACAAAAGAATGTTTCCATTTACACAGGTGTCTAGCTAGTGATTTTATTGCCCCCAGTTCCTGCTCACTGCCCTAAGTCCCGACCCCTCACCCCAAGCCAAGCTCCCCATTTCGGAGCTATATATACTGGCATGTGTTCCCTAATAAAGCAAGACCTTGACAAGTGAATTCTGCTTGGTCTTCTCCCTTTCTCTCATTCATGACTTTCAGGTAGAGCCTCTTCAGACCCTGAATAACTGGACCTGCAGGTTGGGTCAATATAGTATAATCCCACCCCAAATCAGCATCTAGGAAAAATACTAAACACGAGGCTGTCTATATGGTTGGGTTATTTTGGTTTGTTTAATGTTTTGTTACATTTATATTTATTTATTTCTTGGGTGTATATATGTGCGCTCCCTTACCATGGTACACAGGTGGAGGTCAGAGGACAATATTCAAGAGTTGGTTCTCACCTTCCACCATTGAGTCCCAGGTACTAAACTTAGACCACCAGTATTGGCAGCAAGCACCTTCACCCCATCTGCCTTCTGGTTGGCCCTTGAGGCTTTTTATTTTATTCTTTTAATATTTATTTTGAGAAGGTTTAAAAAAGATGAATGAAGATATCTGGAATAGGGTTATTCTAAAATCATAACAATAGTAGAACTTTGACCACTTACTATTCTCTGTTTTATTTCAATAATTAACAAATCCTCAAATGTACATGGTACATGGTTAATGTCCAAATAGTCCTATCAAATAGCAAAGATATTCATTTAAAATACTCATAGCTAGTTTTTCCAAGATAAAAAATCTTTCTATTAATATTGGTAAGATAACCTACTTATTTAAAAAAAATACCAGCTGTAAAGAAAAAAGTTACTCACTCTATGAAAAAAATGTTAAAAATTTTAAAAGAGCCTTAATATTTTAAGCATATTTATTGGGATAGGTTTTTGTTGTTGTTGTTGTTGTTGGTTTTGATAGATGCCTTATTTTGGAAGATAATTTAAGAAGTTACTGTGTTAATAGTATCCTTCAGTCAGGTTTTTGTTTGTTTGTTTGATTTTTGTTTTTCGAGACAGGGTTTCTCTGTATAACCGCGCTATCTGTACTCTGTAGATCAGACTGACCTCGAACTCACAGAGATCCATGTGCCTCTGCCTCCCAAGTGCTGGGATTAAAGGAGTACACCACCACCTCTTGGCTCTCAAGTCAAGTTTTATAATTTTTTTTAGAAATTAACCTGTTGTTTAGCTAATCTTTTTTTTAAAAAGCACGATTTTCTTTAATTTTTATTTCTTTAAATTTAAATGACCAGCTTTAGAAAAAATGAAATAGTGACACAAAACCTTAAGATCACTTATTCTATTTTGATCCTTTAAAATACAGTTCTGTGCCATAGAGCTGTATTTAACTCTGTGGCAGCTTGACCCAACTGAGTGCTTATCTGTAAGCGTGACTGGAAATAACTGCTGCCTGGGTTTCCAGGAAAGTTTCTTCTGGCTGGGCAGTGGTGGCACACGCCTTTAATCCCAACACTCCCACTCAGGAGGCAGAAGCAGGGAATCTCTGTGAGTTCAAGGTCAGCCTGGTCTACAGAGTGGGTTCCAGGACAGGCTCCAAAGCTAAACAGAGAAACCCTGTCTTGAAAACCAGAAAAAGAAAAAGTAAAAGAAGTTTCTTCAAAGTAGTGACAGAGAATTGGTTTGGCTGTCGTGTGGAAAGTGAAAGCTGTTGTAGGAGGGGGGCCTGCTTTCATCCAGGCCACCTGGCTAGCTTACACCCGAAATAATCACACTCTAGCCTCCTATTGGCCAACTCTCACATCTTGATTTAACCCATTCCTATTAATCTGTGTTCACCACAAGGTTGTGGCTTACCGGGGGGAAAGATTAAGCATGTCTGACCTGTCGTCTCCATGGTGGCTCTCTCACTCTGCTTTCTTTCTCCCAGAATTCAGTTCTGTCTTTTCCACCTACCTAAGTTCTGCCCTATCAAAAGGCCAAAGCAGTTTCTTTATTCAACCCAATGAAAGCAACACATAAACAGAAAAACCTCCTACAGCAGAAAGTGTGGGGCTAGAGCATCAAGAAGGGAAGAAGCCACACCACCTGTGAGCCCAGGGTGCCCCTTTGCCTACCTGGTGATTTCTTCATGCTACTTTTTCAAGAGAATTACAGGGATGTGAAGACCGTGGGAGGATTGCTTCTCCTCACTGAAACATAGCCCACATACTACCAACTTAAACTTTATTCCCAGGAGATTGGTGTCACAACATAGGGCCCATCAATAAGCCCTGACATAGGGTTAATGCATTTTCATTCCCTTTTCCTACCATGCCCACGGTGGTAAAGAAAGTGATATTCATTGTGAGACAGGCCACCTCAGTAAGACGGCATGCAGAGGACCCTGCACTCAGAAATAAGCAGGACAGCACAAACAGGGGAAGAATTCAAACTTGGTCCTTTGTCTCTGTTATTCCTGCCAGCCTAAGCAGCACACACATATGTGCACAAACATGTATAAATCATGTGCCTGAAACACTAACCATAGTTGCTATTTCCCTATTTCACCTTCCTTGACCACCAGAAGCACTTACCACAAGAAAGCATTAAAAGAGAACTGGCTTAAGATGCATCATCCCATAGAGGTTTAATGGTTTATTTTCCATGCCTTCCTTGTGAATGGGAGTATGAGCATTGTGGGACAATGAGTAGGCCTGGTGGACCATTTTGATCCTTCTCAGAAATTACAAATGCCTCTGTTGTTCTAGGCCTCAAGAGGAGATGCCGATGTGAAACAAAACTTACTATATATAAATGTTGCCCTGCGGCTTCACACACACTCAAACTCCAAACAATCCTAGGGAATGTGCTTTCCCCCCAGTTCAGAGTGGAAGAATATAATCTGCATTTTAAACTCACTTTTCATTATGTATAGAATCACACAGAAAATAAAACATGGCCTTGGAGCCATTTAGTCCAATGGACTTAGTTCTTTCATTTGCAACATGAGATCTTTTATGAGATTCCAAAATGCAAAACGAGGATGATCATATGTACTTTACAGGGCTGTTGAGAAGACTCAAAATGTTGTCGGTAAAATTTTCAAGCCATATCCAAGCATATACTGTAGCTGTTATTATGTGAACATTCGATCGTTATTCACTGGGGCTTTATTCACCTACCTGCTACAAGGTCTGGTGCTCAACAAATACCTGATGAACAGCAACCTATGCCTGTGAGTATCAGTTGATGTAATTAGAGTCATGATTCACACTACAGCCATACTTTGCAGATGTTTATAGTCTGTCTGGAGAGACAAACAAATAAGAAGGTAAACACAGCATGTGGTTTAGCTGTAAGAAATACTAACAGAATATGTGCATCTCTTAGGAAGAAATGTTTAATTCTGCCTCAAGGAGTTCTGAAAGTTTATTACAGTAGGGGAGATATTTGAGATGAACAAAGAGATAGGAATTTTATCTACTCCAATACAAAAGAAGAGCAGCAAAACAACTGAAGAAGAGGAACGAATGATATGAGATATTCTTTGGACAGCAAGAAACTTGGTAGGCTCAAAGAGCTAGGAATAGGGTGACAATTGGGTCCCTGTCAACAGCAGCAGTGTGCAGTGGAAATTATACAGTAAGCACCAAATATGACTTTAAATTTTTTAGTTATTACTTTAAGGAAGTAAATAGAAATAGATGAATTATAAGTAATAACAGTTTTACTTATCACCTGAAATATTTCAATATGTTATCAATATTTTAAAGTATTAGCAATTATGTTTTCATTATTTCAGTGTTATCTCTGAAGTTCATGTGTACCTTAGGCTTGAAGAAATTTCGATTGTATAAAACACTTTCCAAGTGTTCAAGAACCTTATATGACTATGAGTTTTGGAAGAATAAAAGGCCAGGGTCTTGGTTCAGAACCATGGACAGTACCAATTCTATACTGAGTCCTGGAAACCTACAGAAACATCTTCAGGCAAGTCTGGGAAAGAAAGACTTGCAAAAGGGACTGGACATTTCTAAGCACAGACTAAGAACATTTCTCTCCTAGACCTGTTCATCTTCTAGTATTCTCCATCGATGTGAAATATCCATAGTTCATCTCTCTGTGTCAAACTAGAGCCCAAGAGACATCCGTGTAAAATGTAGACATGCATCTGAACTCTCCTGAATTTATCCATCTCTACAGCACACAGCAGATTAATATCTTTTGTTCAAACCACACCATGCTTAATAGGCAACCTACAAATCTAGCACCCTCCAATCCGCTTCCTCCATTGCTACCAGAGAAATCTTTCCCTTTTTTTCCTGGAAAAAAAAAACAACAACAACAACAAAAAAGCCCTTCTGAGACATTTTCCTTTGCTAGCACAATAAAAGAGCGCTCCATGCAAGGTGACCCATAGCATGGTGCCACAGCCTCTCCAGTCCTTCACAGTCACCTCTTTGCTTTAGTAACAGTGGTTTTCTTTCAGTCCCTTGTGCATGCCCTGTTCTTTTCTGCCATGAGATCTTAGGACATGCTTCCCCCTCTACCTTGGGTGTTCTCATGATCTTTACTATCTACCCTTCACATGATTAAAGGAGAATTCCCTGATGGGATGAAGCTCACTGCAATATGACAGCACTATTTTTCTGCAAGTCTGCATTCCTAGTGTGTTAATGTGGTTCCAAGCCTCCACTACCAGTCTAAGAAGAGGATAAGTGAGATTTTGCTACCCTTTGATTTCTCAATGCTTAGCTAATTATAGTTATTCATGCAAACTCCTAGGTATGGAGCAGCAACTGTATGGATACCTGGTCAGATCTGGGAGAAACTGTAGGTCTGAGAATTCTCCTTTGAAGTTACTTAAGTTTTCAATAAAGGCAACTGGTTTAGGCATGTAATTATTAATGCATAATAATGCCAAGTGACTTTTTCTTCAAACACACCTGACATAATTAATGTATTTTTAGCTAAAAGAATAATGATACAACAATAAAGATCTTAAACTAACATTCTCAAGAAAGTTCAGGCATGTACCTATCACTGATTCTAACCAGAGATAACCTTTCCTTTCTCTAAAATAATAAGCAATGTAAGGCAGTGATTCTCAACCTGTGGGCCATGACCCCTTTAAGATCAAATGACCCTTTCATGGGTGTTACCTAATACCTTCAGAAAACATAGATTACATTATAATCCATAACCATAGACAAATTACAGTTATGAAGTAGCAACAAAAATAATTTTATGGTTAGTGCTCACAACACGAGGAACTGTACGAGCTAAAGGGTTGCAGCATTAGAAACGCTGAGAACTACTGATGTAAGGGCTCCTAATTCATCGAAACTCGCTATAATTATGAGCAATTTAATCATTCCTCGGGTCCCTTTAATCACAGAAAGGAGAGTCGTTTCTGAGATACAAGTGACACTAAATCAAATGTGAGTCTGGTAACAAATGTTCTATTGCTTTCAAAATGAAAAAGGGTAACCAGGAGCATTTTCTTTGTTCAAATGTGGCCAGGTTACATTCTCAACAGAAACCTAGTAAAGGACCTGTTCAGAGACTTAGAAGAAAAGTCAGAAAGGCCTTTCTGTTATGACAGCCAAGTAGGAAGGAGGGCACAGGAGAGTCGATATTCATTAAGAATTTGAATTGTTCTCCATTTTGAGCACCTACTTTCTCTTGTTTCAGTGAAAGTTTTATGTGACAAAGGCTTACTTTGGGGAAGAACAGACTTGTGATTCTCTGAGGAAGGCTGTCAAAAGTTTGAGCTGCTTCATAAAACTTGGCAGCATGTGTGGGATTCACTCTGGAACAGACGCTAAGTGGATGTTTTGCATATATTAATTTATCCTGCCCTCACAACAAATTTTATCAACCCAGAACATGGATAGCAAAGCTGAGTCACAGGGATGCGAATTAGCATGCCAAGTCATACAGCCAAAAAAGTTTAACACTGCTGTCAGCCTCACAGCTTGGCAGCAGAGATGGCGCCCTCAGCTGCCGTTGCCAACTACCTCTTAAAGTCATGTACTTTTAATTTTTAAAGAGTTTTAAGACCCATTTGATTCTGGGAGTAGGATGAAGGGCACAAATTTCAGAGTTATACTATATTCACAACTGAAGATCTTTCAGGGGAAGACAAGACAGATATGATAAGATGTAAGCCAAGAGAAAAGAGAACTTAATGAACCAACTCACATTCCATTTCAGATACTTAAGGTCTACAGAATCAATGTGTGATTGCATCAATGTGTGATAAAACTAACGTAAATTATACTTAACAATACTGTGATTACATTCTGTAGTTTTATATATAAACTCATAATTAACAAACTATACTGTAGGACCATTGCTATTTCACATTTCCAGTTTTAAATATTTTTAAAATACCATCTACTTGACCACAGACCACACATTTATCAATTTGTGTTTTCTAAAGAAAACATTTTATGAAAACAAAGAACTGGGGAAAACTACAACTAACAGTATTATTAGATTTCAATAACTGTAGCAAAGGGTTCTCAGTGTTTGATCATGTTGGTCCAGCAGAAATGACAGTTCATGCAGGGCTATCTGGTCACAAAGTCACACTCCCTAACACACAATAAAAGCTAGAAAAATGAATGGCACTTTCACTAAAATAAAAGACTGGTAGAAGCCACTCAGGAGAGATTTTCAAAACTGTACCTCTGACAGACACTTTTGGTTTCTCCTGCACAAAGTAAGTTGCTGGAAAACATTCAAGTTGGACACCTTTTGTTCCTGCGGCAACAAAACGACTGACTTATGGAAAGGGGTAATCAATCTGACAGAGGGATGAGTTTCTTTAAAATGCACACTTGAAGGCTAGAAGAGGAAACATTGTTTGGTTCATACAAAGTTCACTGAAATGATAAAAAATGAAGTATAAATAACATCTGTTAAATAACATTGTTAGCGTGTTGAATTCCAATGAATTTTCCTGGGTGGTTCAAATTATTTATGTAATGTGTACTTTACAATTTTAATGAATGCCTTATCCTTGGAATGAACGGCTTCTCCTGCAAATTTGCTATTGCAGTTGATTAATTATGAAAACCATGGCGTTCCTCTGAGCATGTGACTGGCTCTACTCTATCTAGTACCCAATCTAGCCAGGCATGTGAGTTACACACAGAAATGTCCTGGGAAGTGTTGGCAGTTTTCTGATCTTTTGGGTCATGAGAGCTTCTGTGTTGGCAGGCTCTAACTGCATAGACACACCTGTGCATGCATGTACACAGTCTACCCCCGCTGCCAGAGTCATAGAGATCAGAGATTTAGGCATGGAGATCATCTGCCTTGAAGTCGTTGGCTGACATCCCACGTGTTCTGGCAACCCTTTCAAGTTGTCGCTATCAGTTGTCTCATGGCAGATAAATTAATAAACTTGCTTAAATTCCTGGTGAGCAGATGTTCATGCAAGACAAATTTCTTTCCGTATCAGGAATTGCTGAACTACTGACAATTTCTTCCCTTTTATTAGATTTGGAACAGAAATAATATTTAGACTTCGGCATCTCTGAAAGCAAAAGTCTCAAAATTTGGTCAGTATTATTCACTCAGTGAATATTGTAATGAAAATTATAAAGCGCTCCTTCCTCTGCACTGACTCACACTCGAGAACTGTCAGCTCCTAGGAGAACCAGGGAGCCCAGGCCTGAAGCTCCTATATTCCAGTGCTCTTTAGGAGCCACTTCCCACAGAGTCCAAAATACAACCAATGTGCTTGCAGGATCGCGAACCTGAAAACGCTCTCGATTACTTTCGCTGAGAACTGCAGACACTGCATAAACTTTCTCTGACCCACCTCCCATCAGGTTATAAAATATTACATATCATGTTACAAGCCATTGTTGGTAGATGTTGAAAGCAATGAGTTGTATGAGACCTTTCACACATGATCCTTGGTTGAAGAGAAATCTAAAATTCTTTAAGTTTTTCTTGTTATGGTATTTAACTATTTCCAAACCACAGCTGGAAATGTTAATCATGTTTAGGAGGTTAACCTCCTAGAGCAGTAATTCTCAACCTTCCTAATGTTGTAACCTTTAACACAGTTCCTCATGTGGTGACCCCCGTCATAAAATTATTTTCGTTGCTACTTCATAACTGTAATTTTGCTTCTGAATCATAACATAAATATCTTGGAGACAGAGGGTTGTCGAGGATGTTGTGACCCATGCGCGGAGAGCTACTGTCCTAGATTTCCTAGGGCCACTACACTAACTCTGCGTCAAAGGAAGTATTTTAATAATAGCCAAACGTAATGTATTTTAAAACTACTGTGTCTTCAGTAGCGGTATTTCTATCCTCATAAAATATTAACATTATAGAAACGTAAGACTCTAGGTTACACACATATCACCCTCTTACCACTTTGAGGAGAACAAGCAAGGTTGAAGAATGTTTTAATTAGTGCACAGGAATATCTATTGATGGGTGAATGCTATACCATTGTGCCCAGTTTATAATGGTAGAAAAATAATTGGCTATTGCAGACACTCATTCAATTCCTTGCACCACCCACTGTCCCTCTTGATTTCTCTGAGTTTTCTTAGTGTCTCTGAAGCTAAACTGAACACAAAGGCTCCCATGTAAGAGTGCTTAGTGCCTCTTATACTTGAACCTAAAGAGCAGGAAGAAAAGCCCATGAAGAAAATCCCTTAAGAAATATTGTGGATATCCCAGAAGAGTTCAAGGTGGGACATGGAAGACAGCTGCCTCTGAAGATAAGTTCATGTGATATAGTATTAGTAATAACCAATTCCAATAGTTTGAGGAATGCTATGTGGTACTTTTCCTTGGGAGAGGCACCAGGGTATCACCAGTGCTCTTTGGGCCCTGATCAACAATGGGTTCTACTGTGGGGCACCTTTGAGTGTCACAGGCAGCTTCACAGATGCTATAAGAGAAAGAACTATCCATTATAAATAACCGTAGAAAGGTCTCGAGAACCAGCTAGAGCGGCTCATTTAGTCTTGTATCCCGCCACCCCCCACCCCCACTGTGCTTGTTAGCTCAGAGTTATTTTGAACCAGTTGAAAGGCTTCCCCATCTTGATGCATTCTAGCAAGCTAGCAGAGGACCCGTTGATTACAGCCTGGCCAATGACAACAGCCTGCCTTGGGAAAGTAGGCAGTGCTGGGTCTCTGGGCGCCAGTCTCTCCTGGGGATACAAGTTCAGCTTGGTCCCAGGGATAAGGGGTTTGGGACACGTCTATAATTATATTTCTAATAATTTCAAAGACTGTTGGGATGTTCTGAGTGCTATTACATGATCCTTGTGAATGGGAGAGCCTGAGGCTTCTGAAGCAAGGCTTCCTTCTAAGAAAAATCTGTGTTTTGTTGCTACGGCAGCAAGGGCATTCAGGGCAGCATAGGAGTTAATTTTCATGTGGAAAGTATTAATGGCAGAAGTGATTGGTGAAACTGGGCCAGAGGCACATTTTTTCCTGATTTAGCACATGCTATTTTTTTTTTCTTTTTTGGTTCTTTGGCCACCTTTTCTGAGTTGAGGAGGCCTTTGATGAAAAAAAAAATCCAACCCAGAACAACACACAGTGATTGTAGTTCATGAGAGACACCATTCATAATTCAAAGCCAGAGGCAGGCCCCGTCTAGAAACTCTCACGGAATTTCCGTGAGTGTTGTAAGTGCACAGTTGCTGTTTTGGTCTGTAGGCGACGCAGTCGTTGAGAGTGCCCTTAGAACAGCTTCTTTTTTCCAGGCAATCTCCTTCTTTCTTTCCTGTGATTTCGTGTGATCATTAAAAACAAGCAGAAATGACCTTTCAAAAAACTGTTTCTCACACTTAGAATGGACTGTGAGGGCGACAGATGTCATTTCCACAGTGGCTGTAAGAAACGCACTGGTCTCGGGTCAAATATTCAGGAAATTCAGCATTTGTTTTCCGAAGGAGAGTAAATAGCACATCGTGAATAAAGGCAGACTTTATCCCCTGGTGCGGATGGTTTCTGGCTCTAAGGGCCTGAGAGCACTGCTTACATTCTTGGAACCTCAGAAGCTCAATTTGTATAACGGTAATAAGAATAAATCATGCCCAAGGAGGCAATATTGGCAGTAGCATAATAAGAACTGTACATGTCACATAAGAGATGTACAATAAATGCTAGCTATGAGTGTAGAGGCCTGAGAATAAATAACTATGAGAATAAATATCTATGAGTGCCCAGGCCCGTTAGAAAAAATTCAGACTGCTTAAAATCTACAGATTTTTTTGCATAATTTCAACCACAATTTCTTAAAATATTTTCTAATCAAATAATATATGAAAAGAAAAAACAATATGCAATATAACATGATTTTCAGACGGAAGAACAAGAAGGTCATTACATGGTCACAATTTAAAAGCACATCCCAAGAGGCAAGATGGGATTGCTCCCTAAAACCTTATTCTTAAGACAACATACTCACAAATGTATAAGATGAAAAACCCTTAGCCAGTGATCAATGTGTCATACCTCTGAAGAACAGGCCCCAAAATATTAAAAATTACAAGAAAGTACTAACAATTACAAAGCAAGGATTAAGAGACCAGGCACTCGAGAGATGGGCCAGAAGTTTAGAGCACTTGCTGCTCTTCCAAAGGACACTGGTTCACTTCCCAGCATCCACGTGGCTTCTCACAACTGCCTGCAACTCCAATGTCAAGGGTTTTATGCTTTTTTCTGGCCTCTGCAGTCACAAGTCATGTTCATAGTGGACATACGTACATATAGGCAAATAATTATAGCATGAAATAAATAAAAATGAATCAAAGATAGAAGTAGGAAGAGGAAGGAGGAGGAGAAGAAGAAGAAAACAATAAATTTATTACCTGAAATCAGCAATATAATGAAACATAGACAGGGGAACTCGTTTCTGCCTCACAATTTCCAAGGAACACCCAGTACATTTCCTAGAATTGCCTGAACTCGTGTGGGGGGGGGATGTTTGCTGCTGGGGATTTAAACCAGAGTCTTATATACTAAGTAAGTACTCTACCACTGAACTATACAGCCAAGTTCTCTCACTTTCGTTTTATTTTATTCATTTATTTAATTTTGAGTCTTACTCAAAAATTTTAATTTCAGTCTTACTGAGTTGCCCAAGCTGGCCTTGTGTTCTGCCTGTATCATCCACTGGAGTAGCTGGAATCTTGAAAGTGGCATCTTTCAATTGGCAGTGAGCTTTGTGGTAGAGTCAGAAAGATCCCAGTTCGAGGGTGACCTGGGATTCAGCGGAAGACTTTGTTGTTGTTGTTGTTGTTTTATAGTAGAGAGGGAGGGGGAAAAGGAATGGGAGAAGACAGGGAAGAGCAGGAAAATGCAGCGAGGGTTAAAAAAAAGGAGAGTGAGGATGGAAAAAAAGAAATTCTGAGTAATTTAATATCATGTATAATTTATCACAGTTAAATTTTAACTGGATTTTTTATATCTAAAAATATGTCTGAAGGGCATGGTGGCACACATCTTTAGTCCCAGAACTTGGCAAGCAGAGGCAGGTGGATCTCTGTGAGTTCTCCTCAGTCTATATAGTGAGTTCCAGGCCAACCAAGGATGTGAAAGACCCTATCTCAAAAACAACCTCCCCATATTAGAAAAAAAAACCCAAGCAAATAAGAATTAAAAATGTTTAAAGAAATGTTCTTGAGATAAAATTTGATGAAATCATCCAATTTTTGGGAAGATGACTCCCTTCTTGAACACAGCGTGAAAACCAAGCATAGATATTCTGTCTACTATAGTCGTCCCTTCCCACAAAGAAGTCTCACTTATTAAAAATCAGAGTATTGCTAGAATTAAATTCTAAAGTTTATGAAAAATGGTTTATTTATTTAAAAAACTAAATAGAGAATCTATTAGGCATAAAGAAAAGTGATGTACCAGGTGGTGAAGACACATGCCGTAAATCCCAGCACTCAGGATAATAATAACTCTTTAGGAACCATCCCCACACACCATCCCTGCCATAGCCATCACCACCCCCCACCCTGCTTCCTCATCCTCAGTCCCCTGTGAAACTGACAGCCCCACCTCTGCCCTGCCTCCTCCCAGAATGCACCAGTCACCTCCGGCTAGGCCTCAATTCTCCTTTCCAGTACAGTCCCTCCCTCCCTCCATAGCTCATCCCTTCTGGTTTTCTGTCACTGCTGCAAACCTCTGCCCTGATGCCCTAGTTTAAACCTCTGTTTTACAAATGTAAAAATTAGCACCTTGCTTGACCAATGATTTCTAGAAATATGTATGTACTGTCAGATGTGTATCATTTTTCTTTTGGCAGGATTTTACCTACAGCTGAAGCAATTCTATGAAAACTACTCGGTATTCAACGGAGCTATTTCTTCCCCCAGAGAGAATTAATCATAGGCAAGGACTGGAAAAGACATTTCCCTAGAAGAAGCTCAAGCCTGCTCCTGCTGAGAGGCCCATTCTATTTTAATTTGCCAATTAAAAGTGGCCTGGGAAATCTCAGACTGTCATTATCTCATTAAAAATACATACTCATCACTCCCTTTCCATCCTCTGGAGAATTAATGCTCAAGTCATCCAACTGCTCTCTACAATTTAAAGTTAACATCATCTTCAAAAGATGACCTTTACTGGGGGTCAATGGAAGATGGCGTCTTCTGCAGTTAATAGTTGCCAAAAAAAATTCTACACAACCTCCCTTCACTACATCTGTGGGTACCTCACTGGATATTTATCACATCTATGAAATTAGTAATTATTGAAAAGAGTTGGAAAGGGAAGCATTGTTTTCAGGTAATAAGTGGCCAGAAACAGAAAAAAGGGAGTCCTGTAACTAGGCACTTCAACACCCTTCCCTTTAGAGAATCTGAGGATGCCAGCTGGCTCTTATCCCACCCCTCCCCTCTATCATAGCGGATTATCTACGAGATGTTGTCACAAATGTGGTACTGATGGTTGAGATTACTGTTTTTATACCAGTCATAAATCCTGTCATCCAATACATTGCATGTGGAGAAGGTTACTGGAGAAAGTCACGTGGCATGGTACTGCTTCTCAGTTTCCAGTGAGCCATAAACACTAGCCATCGAGAGTGATACAGAAGAACAGCAGCAATGCCGGGTGCTTCCTCCTAGCTAATAATGTCCCTGAGTAATAAAGTAGTAAATGATAGAAGGACACCACTGCCTCTCTGTGTGTTCTTAAGCTTGACACCGTGCATGCACCTGCAGGTTGCCAAGCATTTCCAGATGCACTTTTCAAAGAATTAACTGATTCCTGTCCAGTGTAGTGCACTAGGAAAAGACCCTCTGCCCATCTCCAAATTAGGAAAAATTACCTTATTTCCTTGAAATCCCTTTGGGCCTGGATCACCTGGAGGTCCACCAATGCCCTGCTCCAAGGTGAAAAACCATGAATTAGTTTATGTGCCAAACTAGAAGACCAACCAAGAAAGAACAATCCACTTCTTAGGGTTCCTGGGACTCCTGTTATCAGTAGCCTGACTGCGAGACTCTGACCTACTTTGGAATCACATTCAAATAAGAACACGTGGAAACTCCTGCAGTCAAATTAAAAGCTTCTAAAACAACAAAGACTAAAAACAAACATTTTAAATAGGAAGTTTGTTCTTAATCTTCTTCCTGTGTCAGAGGCCACTTTTTAAAAGGATTTTTGCCTATCAGACAACTTTTTAAATATATCTAATCAGATCATTGAAAGCTGTCACTTGCAACAAGCCTGTGATGGCCTGTCACTGCTTTGTTCTGGCAAACCCAGGCTAAAATGAAGAAGCTGGTTAACTAGATACAGTCTCTGAATTCTTGAGTTAAAAACATGACTTTCAGCCTCTCAAGGGAGGGGTGTCTTGTTGATTTGATTTTGTTCTTGTTTTTATGGTGCCAAGGATTAAGGCCAGGACTCTGTGCTCGCTTGATAACCACTCAGCTGCACCTGCAGACCTTCAGGGGAGCGTTTGCAGTGCTGCAATTACTTATTGACACACATCTGCATACATTGTTACTTTAGAAGAGGCAAGTCCCTTCACTGGAAAAATTGATCCAAATTATTTTCTGGGGTCCACAGTATATAAGTTCATAAGTTATAGACTCATTTGATATTTTTAAGAATTAACTACTTCGCCGGGCAGTGGTGGCGCACGCCTTTAATCCCAGCACTCGGGAGGCAGAGGCAGGTGGATCTTTGTGAGTTCGAGACCAGCCTGGTCTACAAGAGCTAGTTCCAGGACAGGCTCCAAAGCTACAGAGAAACCCTGTTTCAAAAAAATAAACAAAAAATAAACAAACAAGCAAAAAAAAAAAGAATTAACTACTTATGTTGAAGGGATAGTAATAATATTTAGATAAATATATTTAGAAAAATATACAAATCTTATCACTACATTATAGAAGCACTAGCTACTTCTTTCTCATACTTACCTGACTTTCTCCATGTAAATTATTTTCCATTCCCTTACCTATTCACCAGATGGAGTTATCAAGTGTATTGATGAGGTACTATTGTTGCCTGTCTTTAGACAGTCTGAGTCAACCAAAGCACTAGTTAAGCGGTTTCCAAACATGGTTTTATATACTGGAAGCATCCGGGAGCCTTTAAAAAGTACTGATGCCTAGCTCCAGTTCCTAGACACTCTGATTTAATTAAAAATGGGCCAATGGGGTTGTCGTCGTTATTGCTGTTGTTGCTGTTTTGCTGCTATTCAACGCTCCCAGGGTGATTCCAGTTCAAACTTAGATTTTCTTTTTGCCTCCTTACCTGAATTCCTCTGGGTCCCTTTGGTCCATAAGGCCCTGGAAGTCCCTGTGGGTTAAAATTAATGGTAAGTCTCTCTAATTATCCATCTCCATAAAGCATAGATTTTAGTTTAAAAAGTATGTTCTGGGTGACAGTCACTGCTTATTCAAACATCAAAGAGAATGAATTGAAATGCTCCTAATTGTTAAGAGACCTCAGAGTCAAACTTTGCTTCAATAGATAAACTCCAAGAAAAACCAAGCTGACACGTCAGTATTTAGCCTATATGTTGACATTTGGTGCAAAGGAAGGGAATTGCTTCACGAAGGTTCTCAGAACATTCTATTAAGCACAGAAACTCCTGTAGTTAGTGGAACATCATTTCCTTCTAGCAAACCAATGTTAAATCAGCAATGAGTCTGCTTTCTGCCTGGATTGCTTTTCTCCCCAACTTGGAATTTGGCAAAACACTGTTTATAGCCAATGATCTTCCAAAAATATTTCAGTATGTTCCATATCTCAAAATACATTTATAGCCAGGCAATGGTGGTACATGCCTTTAATCCCGATACTCAGGAGACAAAGGCAGGTGGATCTCTGTGAGTCCAAGGCCAGCCTAGTCTACAGAATGAGTTCCAGGACAGGATCCAAAGCTACACAGAGAAACCCTGTCTCAAAAAACAGACAAAAAATACATTTACAATTATTTTGTGTGAATATAATTCAATCTAGATTACCTTTTCCAAGTTGTCTTTTTTCAAGTTATTTGTTAAGAATCAGGACCCACCATAATTTGTTACTCACTCCCTAGTTTTGACATTAAAGGGCTTTCCATGAGTGCTATTTTAAATAGCCTTAGAATTAATGTGTGTGTTTACATCTCTGTCCTATTCTGATTCATTACTAGAGATTCTAGAAGATGATTATTGACGGTGATTACTGTTTTCCTCATTTATGCTTCTTTTTGTCTCAATGTCTTCACACATTTTTCTTATAAATTTGTGTGAATGCTTCCTATTAATGATGCCATATCTTATGCATCTATACATACATACATATTCACAGTTTTATATCTCAACATTGAGATATGCTTGAAATGAATCACATCTTATAAATTAGCATATTTTTCTTTTTGGCACAGAAAATAATGCATCATTTTATAGTATCTTAGTCAATGAAATATATTATTTGTCAACCATTTTAATCTCATAATGCTTTCTCAAGTATTTGGCTTACTTAGAAATTCCTGCGTCCCTCTTCCATTTGAAAGTTCTCATTGTCTCTTTTTGATTTACCCAGAAATAGTCACCAAATCTGCTTTCTGCAAATCTGCCTGCCCACAGCTTTATAGTAGTTTATCAGCTCCCAGGAAAGACCAAGCTATTTGAAGAATTTGATCCAACACGCCAATATCATTATTTTATCCTCTTCGTTAACCTCTGCTTATTTTCTTTTATCACTTCCACCCATACATTTAACACAGATGTTTTATATTCTATTATCTTGATAGCCTTCATAGTCAATAGTTCTTAACTAGAATGGCAACTATTTTTATTCTATGCCTTTTGGGATCATTTATAATTATATTTTTGTATACACTGTGTAGTTTGGATCTATTAAGAAAGTATTTAGCTTGTTAAGTTGAATGTCTCTAGTTCAAGTTCCTATTGAACGCAGGTAAACAGTTATACTATTGTTTGAGTCTTGCTGTATTCTCCATAGTTCAGATCCTTATGTCTAGGTCTGCCGCATGCTTCCTATAATGTCACTAACCTCATGGCGCTTTTCACTCCTGTGTGTGAAGCTGCATCAGAAGGCCCTTCCAGTGTGCCCCACTGGCCCTTGCATTGACTTGTTAGTTATTCTTCCCCGTACAATGTTCAATAGATTGACCTCAAAGACTGGGATGTCACAAATGGCCTTAGTGGTTTGGGGGTGGGGGGACTTCATTATCTAAGTTGTGTATTCTTTGGTTTTCTACTTCATTTTTTTACCTGTTTACTTCTGTTCTTACATGTTTATTTCATGTCTTACATGCTTACTTCGCTGTTTACATGTTTTAGATGTGAAAACTGAACTCCAGCTCTAGGAGAGATGTACATAGTGCATCCCAGGATTTTTTTCTCAAAGAAACTCAGGCCAAAAGGGATCAAACTGTTAACACTTCAAAACTGTGTTCCTTACCTTGTCACCTTTCATTCCCGGTTTACCACATTCTCCTCGTTCACCCTACAAATAAATAAATAATAAATAAATGAGTTGGCAGTCTTCAATATTCCAAGCTTTAGAAAAAGAATCAGCATCCTTACACAAGGCAAGCACTGTGCACAATTTCACACCATTTCATCATCAATACTGGGGAGCAGGGATTGAACTTTGAACTTCTTTGTCTTTGAGTTATTCTAATTTACTCTAAAGTTATTCAAATCAGTGAATGAAATTATCCCTCTGACGAGGGCTTGTTATTTCTGAGAGAAATGGAATTTGAAGGAAAATAACTGATCATCTACCATATTTTACTCTCTTTGGATAATGATCCGATGCCAAATGATACTTTAACACAATTGGCTTTAGAATTCTGTTCTTACAATCAGGAAAATATAAATTCCCAATCATATAGTTAGTATAGAATAGGGTATATATTATATATAGTACATATGCTCACATAGCAAGTTTAGAATAGAATCAGGATCCGAACCCAGCTCCCCTTTAACTGAAAGTCCCTCTATATTTTCATAATGTTATACTTCAGTCTGAGTACTGACCTTGATCAGTTAACAGCATTGGCATAGAAAACTAATGGAAGATCATCAGACTGACAGTATTATGTCTGGAGAGGGCAGCCATGACAAGCTAGCAAGGTCCCCCAGAGGACAATGGGTGCACTGTTGAGTGTGCTGCACAGCTTTCATTATTACAGTCGCTGTACCAGCTGCCTAGCACGTTACCACACACACTGACATTAAAACCATGCTCCAGAGTTTATGACGGTAATCTGCTGCTATTACCTGATATTTACTGCTTTGTATAAATGTTAGTTTAACTTTATAGACTGAGCATGTGTGTTTCAAAAAAGTTAAGGAAGTGTGATGCACACACACAAGTATAGAGAGACAGACAGAGAATCAGAGAGGGAGAAAAAGAGAGAGAGAAATAAGATGGAATACCATTCAGCTTGTAAGAAGAAAATTCTGTTTCTGACAACACAGATTCACCTGAGGACATACATTAAATGAAATAAATCAAAGGCAAAGAAAACACTCACAGGATCACACTTACATGTGGAATTTGAAAAAAGATGAATTTATAGAAGCAGAGAGAAGAACAGTAGTTATCAGGACAACACATGGGAGTTTAGTGAGACTGATCAAAGAACACAGGTTTCAGTTAGAGGTGAGCAATTGTTCAAAAGGTCTATATATCTAGTGATATATGCAAAAGATGTATTGGGTAATATGGCTGCAACTAATAAAATTTTACTCTTGATTATTAAAAAAAAATTCCAAGTATTGTCACTATAAGAAATGATAAGTATGGTGATAGATAAGTTCTTGCAATCAATGTGACCATTATACAATGCATACAAATTTAAAGTATAATATACAATTTTCACAATTAAAATGTTAAGATCAATACTTATTTTTTTCACAAGTTTTGCAGTTGTACAAGTGAAATGAGAACCTCTGAATAATAATCCATTCCCTCCGACTTTTCAAACTTCTGGCAGTCAAAACTGAAAACACCAGCCAATTAGACAGAAAGGACTCAAGTTTCTCCAAAATATTAACATCTGCTGTTAATAAGATTCTATAGCACCTGAAAATGATTCCATGTACATCATTAATCTGAGCCATGAAACTATTCTTACTGTTAGAGCAAGGAAGCTCAACTGAAGAGGTTAATGGTTTACTTGTGTGCTAACTGTGACTCTTACTAGTCCGGAGCCCTGCGCTAAGCTCTGCTTCTGTTACTGTCCATGTGCTGCTCTAGCACCTGTCACTCACTGTGTCACAGCACACCGACATAGAAACTGCACTAGAATGCAATTCAGAGCATTGCTCCTCTTTAGAAGAAGTCAAACTACGAAAATAAATAGCTTAGATCCCAGTGTCTTAGTGATACAGAATGCTGTATTAAAGTTCGTGATACAATTAGCTCATATGGTGTGTACAAAGTTTATCTTATTGCTTAATATCAACTAAACTGACTGTCAGGCTGTGTGCCACACACTGAGTAGCACTGCTGTAAGGAAATGGCCTTGTCGTCACCAGGTATGGGCACAAAGTTTATGCCTGAGCCTTTCCATGATTCACAACATATCCAAGTCAGTATTTACATATATATCCCAGTCATCTGAAGGGAATGCAAGGCTCAGAGACATTACATTTGCCATGACTGCAAGCTTGACTCTGTTAGACATCCCAGTCCATGTGACTAATCACCCATGGCTCAACAAAGCACACTGTCATGGGCCATAAGCTATTTTCCATTTACCAGAACCTCTACGTAGGACATTGCCAGCTCCTGCTAGAATCTGGACAGACAGGAGGAAGGTGCATCTCTCACAGCCAGCTGTGCTCTGTTCAAAAGTGATCTATTCTCAACAGAGCCTGTGAGTCAAACTGACCCAGGAAAAACTGAATTTTCACCGAGAACAAGACGAATGTTTACTTCAGAATGTAAGTGGAAAAATCGCTCTTGAAGTCTAAATTAGAATGCAATTAATTTCCTGATGTTGGATGGGAACAAAATGACCAAAATATCAAACAGAAAACTACCATAAATACATTCAAAATTCTTTTGGCCAGAATTCACATTCCATTTGTCCTCAGACAGATTTTTTAGCAACAGGTCCTGAGGAACAGTGTTTGTTTTGTGGGCATATTTTTATCAATGAAACTATTGTCTCCATTTTATTTGCCTCAGCAAAGACAGTTTCCTTTTTATCTTTTTTTCTCTTTTTCTGGGGGGAGGGTGGGCTTATGAACGCCCATATAATGATCATAATCACATAATTCTAGTGAGCAAGTGCTTCAAGGAGATTTGAACAGAACTGCCCTGGCCCAGCCTCAAGTCCTTAACGCTATCGCTCATGATTCAGTCTTGAATCTTGGTCTGAATGTCAACTGACCTGAACCACTCTGCTTGTGTTTTCCAAGTGAGAAAGGACTCTTCTAGTAAGTCTATAATTCCCCAGAAGTTTAAATGACTACACACACACACACACACACACACACACACACACACTGTTTACATCAAGATGAGGACACTCATGATTTTCCTCAACCATATCACAAATATCAATTTTATTAATATCTTTCTCTTTCCTTTTTATAATAACATGTTACAGTTATGTACCAGCAAACAGCTTACAATCACACCCCTTATCCCATCTGACTATCCAATAACTGTATAAATCACCCAGGTCTATATTAATTCCATTCCAAGTAGAAGAAGAAATAGATGCTCTGGTATCTTGAGCTGTTCGTGGTTTTCAAGATACTGAGTTAGAAAATACGGGATGTTTTGACCCTTCCTCCTCCTTTTGGCATACCAATGCTCTAACTATACTAATAGGCATAGGCGTAGATTCTTCCCTACTATTTTTATGGCCTGTGTCACGCTTAGAGATCGTTGAGCATTATAAATCCAACTCTCAAACTAATGTTCTGGCTCCCTACTTGAAAAATGTATTCGTAAAAAAAATAAATAAAAAGGGCCCAAGCCAGAAACCTCTGCGGGAAAAGGCACAGTCAGGGACCTCTAGGGAACAGGTACAAGCAAGGACCTCTGTGGGAACAGGCCTGAGCCAGCTACCTCAGACAGAGCAGGTCCAAAGGTTCTCCACAGGAGCAGCTTGAGCCAGTGACCTCCACTGGAGTAGGCCTGAGGGTAACAACCTCCACAGGAGCAGGCCCAAGCCAGAGACCTCTGCCAGAGCAGGCCCAAGGCAGCGACCTCAGAGGGAGCAGCCACAAGCAAGCAACCTCGACAGAGCAAGCCTGAATGACCCCCTGTATTAAAGAGCAACCCCAACCCCTAGAGCGCTGAGTGACCTCCAGGAACACTAACTGACCTCCAGGGTGACTGGAACCATGGCCCTGACTGTACCCTGAGGAGCAACCATCTGAGTCTTGGATCCACTGGCACCTGGAAGATTGATCACCAGAGACACAAACAGCCCCAACTACAATAATCAGAGGAAAATATGGGTAGACAAGGTAAGAACACACTCAACACCACAAAGAGCAACATGACACCAAAAAAACAAAAACCTAGTGGTCCTACAACAGTAATACATGAATAACCAAATATAGATGGAGCAGAAGAAAAATAACTTTAGAAGAATGTTTGAGGTCATTAAGAAGGAAATGAAAATTCCCTCAAAGAAATGGAGGAAAAGACAATAAAGAACTGGAATAAATCAACAATCCATTTTTAAAAAAAAACAGAAAAAGCAATCAAGCAGATGAAAGAAACTATTCAAGAATTGAAAACCAAAATAGAGACAGTAAAGAAAACACAAACCAAGGGAATTATAGAAATGGAAATTATGAGAAAGCTATCAGATACCACAAATGCAAGCATGGACAGCAAAATAAGAGAATCTCAAGCGCTGAAGATACAATAGAGGAAATAGACTCATCAATCAAAGAAAACATTAAATCTAACAAAAACTTAACACAAATACATGGAAATTAAACAATGCTCACCAAAATCATCAATGTATCAAGGAAGAAATAAAGGCAAAGTTAAAGACTTCCTAAAATTCAATTAAAATGACCACACAACATATCCAAATTTATGGGACACAATGAAAGCAATGTAAAGAGGAAAGTTCATAGCACTAAACACCTACATAAAGAAGTTGGAACAATCCCACACTAGCAAATTAACAGAACACCTGAAAACTCTAGAACAAAAAGAAGCAAACACATGCAGAAGGATTAAATGGCAGGAAATAAACAAATTGAGAGCTGAAATAAACAAAATAGAAACAAAGAAAACAATACAAATAATCAATGAAACAAAGAGTTGGTTCTTCAAGAAAATCAACAAAATAGACAAACCTTTCTCCGAACTAACCAGAGGCAGAGAGAGAATATCCAAATTAACAAAATCAAAAATAAAAAGGGGACATATCAACAGACACAGAGGAAATCCAGAGAATCATTAGGTAATATTTAGAAAATCTGTAGTTCACAAAATTGGAAAACTTAAAGGAAATGGACAACTTTCTGGATAAATATCAATTACCAAAATTAAATCAAGACCAGATAAATGAATTAAATAGACCTAAAACTGCTAAAGAAATAGAAACAGTCATCAAAAGTTACCCAACCAAAAAAAGCCCAGGACCAGATGGTTTCAGCTCACAATTCTACAAGATTTTCAAAAAAGAACTAATGCCAATACTCTTCAAATTATTCCACACAATAGAAACAGAAGGGACATTGCCAAACTCTTTTTATGAGGCTATAATTACCCTGATACCCAAATCATATAAAGACATTACTATGAAAGAGAATTACAGACCAATCTCACTCATGAACATTGATGCAAAAATATTCAGTAAAATACTCACAAACCGAATACAAGAACACATCAAAAAAATCATCACCATGATCAAGTTGGCTTCATCCCAGTGGTACAAGGATGGTTCAACATATGAAAATCTGTCAATGTAATCAACATTGACATATAAACAAAATGAAAAAGAAAATATATGATCATCTCATTAAATGTTGGAAAAGCCTTCAACAAAATACAACATCCCTTCATGATAAAGGTCTTGGAGAGAGCAGGGATACAAGGAATTTATCTAAACATAACAAAGGCTATATACAGCAAGCCAATAACCAACATCAAATTAAATGGAGAAAAACTCAAAGTGATCCCGCTGAAATTAAGAACAAGACAAGGTTGTCCACTCTCCATATCTATTCAATATAGTAGTTGAGGCTCTAGCTAGAGCAATAAGACAACAAAAGGAGGTCAAGGGGATACAAATCGGAAAAGAAGTCAAACTCTCACTATTTGCTGATGAGATGATAGTTTACATAAGCGACCCCAAAAATCCTACCAAGAAACTTTTACAACTCTTAAACACCTTCAGTAATGTAGCAGGATACAAGATTAACTCAAAAAAAAATCAGTAGCCCTCCTTCACACAGATGATAAATGGGCTGAGAAAGAAAACAGAGAAACATCACCCTTCAGAATGGCCACAAATAGCATAAAATATATTGGAGTAACTCTAACCAAACAAGTGAAAGACTTGTATGACAAGAACTTTAAATCTTTGAAGAAAGAAACTGAAGAAGACACCAGAAAATAGATCTTCCATGCTCTTGGGTAGGAAGAAGAATCTTAGCCAAAGCAATCTTCAGTTCAATGCAATGCCCAGAAAAATCCCAGCAAAAGTCTTCACAGACCTCAAAAGAACAATACTCAACTTTATGTGGTAAAGCAAAAAAACCAGGATAGCCAAAACAATATTCTACAATAAAGGAACTTCTAGAGGCATCACAATGCCTGACTTCAAACTCTACTACAGAGCTGCAGTACTGAAAACAGCCTTGTATTGGCATAAAAACAGACAGGAAGAACAATAAAACCAAATCGAAGACCCAGATATCAATCCACTCACCTATGAACCCTTGATTTTTGACAAAGAAGCAAAAAATATAAAATGGAGAAAAGAAAGCATATTCAACAAATGGTACTGACATAACTGGATATCAACATGTAAAAGAACTCAAGTCCGGATAGACCAAAAACCTCAACATCAAGCCAACCACACTGAACCTCACAGAAGAGAAAGTGGGAAGTACAGTTGAATCCTTTGGCACAGGAGACCACTTCCTAAATATAACTCCAGTAGCACAGACACTGAGAGAAACAATTAATAAATGGGACCTCCTGAAACTGAAAAGCTTCTGTAAAGCCAAAGACATGGTCAACAAGACAAAACAGCAGCCTACAGAATAGGAAAAGATCTTCACCAACACCACCTCAGACAGAGGGCTGATCTCCAAAATAAACAAAGAACTCAAAAAGTTGATCATCAAAAGAACAAATAATCCAATAAAAAAATGTAGTACAGACCTAAACAGAGAACTCTCAACAGAGGAATATAAAATGGCTGAATGACATGTAAGGAAATACTCAACATCCTTAGCCATCAGAGACATGCAAAATAAAACAACTCTGAGATTCCATCTTACACCTGTAAAAATGGCCAAGATCAAAAACACTGATAATAATTTATGCTGGAGAGGATGTGGGGTAAATGGAAAATTTCTCCATGGCTGGTGGGAGTGCAAGCTGGTACAGTCCCTTTGGATATCAGTATTGTGAATTCTCAGAAAATAAGGAAACAACCTACCTTAAGGCCCAGCAATACCACTTTTGGGTATATACCCAAAGGATGCTCAATCGTGCCATAAGAACATGTACTCAACTATGTTCATAGCAACATTGTTTGTCATAGCCAGACCCTGGAAACAACCTAAATGCCCCTCGACCAAAGAATGGATAAAGAAAATGTTGTACATTTACACAATGAGTACTACAGAGAGGAAAAAAAAATAATGACATCTTGAAATTTGTGGGCAAATGGATGGATCTAGAAAACATCATGTTGAGTGAGGTAACCCAGACCAAGAAAGGCAAATATCATTATGCACTCACTCATAAATGACTTTTAGACATAAAGCAAAGAAAACCAGCCTACAATTCACAATCCCAGAAAAACTAGACAATAATGAGTACCCTAAGAGAGACATGCATGGACCTAAACTACATGAGAAATAGAAAAAGACAAGCTCTCCTGAGTAAATTGGGAGCATGGGGACCATGGGAGAAGGTAGAAGGGGAGAAGAGAGGAAGGGAGGTGAGTGGAGAAAAATATATAGCTCAATAGAAACAATAAAAGAAAAAGAAAGTGCTTCCGGATGGATGAATAAATCCAGTCAGATGAGCTGTGTATGGATATAGATATGAGGTAATATACCTCCTCATATATATGAGTCCCTTGGTTCAATCCACAACACTTCAAAAATGAAGCTTAATTTGGTAAAAAAAAAAAATCACAAGTTACATATTTATTTATGTTCTGAAATCTACATGTGGGTATTTTCAAATAAAATTATGCTCCTTCTACAATTGAAGATAGATAGATAGATGATAGATAGATAGACAGACAGATAGATAAAATAGCCTGGGATGCAGCTCATTTGGCAGAGTGCTTGCCCAGTATGCGGAGTTCTGGGTCCCATCCCTTGCACCAGTCAGAACGTACTTGTTTCCCAAGATCAGCAGTAGAGGAAGGAGGAACAGAAGCTCATCTTCCACTACTTAGCAAGTTGGAGGCTAGCCTGGGATAGATGAGGATCTGGTTTGGACAAATCAAAGAAAGAACAACAAATAGATAGCTTAAATATCTATGCATTCTGACTCCAAACCCAAAGCCCTAAACTTCCTATAGCCTGTTCTTTTCACAAGAAGAGAAGCTGCAAGCCTTGAAGTTCAATGGGCATAGAAGTATGATTCCCACTCTTACTATAGGCAGCCACACTTTGGCCCCCTCTCAGACCCAAGGAGTAGCTGATGTGGGAACGAGGTTGATGTAAGACTTAGTAGGCTTCAGCCAATTTGCAGAAATTTTGGTGTGGCAGGTCCTTCTGTCCATGTGCAGCTTTCATTGGTTAATGAATAAAGAAACTGCCCTGGCCTTTTGATAGGGAAGAACTTAGGTAGGCAGGGAAGATGGAACTGAATTCTGAGAGGAAGAAAGCAGGGTCAGGGAGACACTATGGATCTGCCACCAGAGTAACACATGCTGCCGAAACTCAGCCGGTAAGCCACTGCCACGTGTTGATACGCAGATTAATAGAAATGGGTTAAACTAAGATGTAAGAATTTGCCAATAAGAAGTTAGAGCTAATGGGCCAAGCAGTGATTTAATTAATACAGTTTTGTGTGGTTATTTCGGGACTAAGCTAGCTGGGCAGCCAGGAAGAACAAGTGGGCCCTCCTCCTACAAAATTCCTGGGCTTTTATCTACTAAATAGAATGATGACATAAGATTCACATACTATTAATTGTTGACTTCTTGGGAAACAGGGAGGCCAGGGATATCTAGAATTGAACCCACTAAAATTGCAACCCCATTGCTCAGGTCTGTGGCCTATGCTCTATGGGATAGAATGAATGAATGGAACATGTTCTGACTTCAACCAGAAAAGCTGTTAGTACAGAACTCCGAGATGATGAACCCCTGAGCACTCTCCGAGACCTCTACACCCAGTGCAACTTTTTAGTTTCTTCTGAAGCACTTTAATTTACTAGTTTGTAACTTGCAAATAATCGTGAAATTTTCTGTCAATTTATACCTTTTATTTACATGTTAAGATTATTCCCTCTGTAAGCTCTTAGCTAATTGAGATCAATAGTTCTTATTGCTTACCCCCAGGCAACCCTCTCCTTCCCTTATGCGGTGGCCAGAATCTGGGTTCTCATAGAACATAAGCAACAACACAGTTACCTGCTCTAAATGCTAGCATTGTCGCATCTGTTTGCATGGAGAAATATTTTTATCTGAAAACCTACGTTGCTTTTCTTTTTGTCAAATCAGGTTCTCTAAAGTAAAATTCATGTTTTCAGAGTTAGAGGGACACTGGACTTTTAGGGGTGCCTCCACCCTCTAAAACACATATCCACATCCTACATTCATTATTAGTCTACACTGACTGACTTAGAGTATACTTGGAAATGAGAAAAGGCAATAGCATACATAAGTATACTACGTGTACATTTTTATTTCTAAAATTCTGGTCAACTAGATGTCACCAACTTACCTTGTCCCCCTTGTAGCCAGGAATTCCCTAGGTTAGAAGAGAAATGAAAGGCTAAGGTAAGGTATTATAAACAGCATTAGAGGAACCACTAGATATTGTTCACATACAAAGTGCAACAAATCCCATCAACCAATCTCGGAAGTAAAACCATGTAAGCTCAGATTACTTTACATCTCCCTCACCTTGGGGATGTGCGGCTGGTTACTAAGGACAAGAATGAACCTGTGCTTTCCGATCACATTCTATTCCCAGTTCCAGCTTTCTGTTTTTCAAATCCAGCTCCTGACCCTTTGGCCCCAAACCAAAGGAGAGAATGCACACTGCAAGTCACTGTGAACATAATAACCAACAAACAACAGTGCTTTCACCCGGTCATACAGCCTTTAAACTATTAAACTACTGCTGCTGAATCTCAGGGTCTGTTAGAGAGGCTGGGTTTGAAATGAGCTGAGATTGTGCCCTTTAGAATATTCGTAAATGTCTGTGTCCTTCATGGTCCTCCCTTCACATTCAGTCTAGAATGGATAACACCAGGGAACTAAATGGTTCCTCTATCAGCCCTAATGAGTCAGTGACCTTTGAGTTATTGGTTTTTAACTCACGCTAAGCGAGACGCCAGCACCTCGACTGTCTTCTGAGTCACTCGTGGGAATCCTAAAGAACCCTTTCCACTGTGTCATTCCCATAAGCCCTCTGAGAGAGACAATTCTGGGTATTAAATGGACTGGGAAATTGCCAACTCCAAGAAACAGCAAGTTCTTTCCATCATCCTACAACTGTATTTCAAGGATGAAAATAGAATTGGAAGACTATTTAATGCAAACTGAAGAAACCAAGGGTGTAAATGAGGTATTACTGCAGTTACACATGCATCCTACAAAAAATTATTTCATCTCATGTGTAACATTTCCAGACAGAAATTTCAGAGGAGAAATAAGACTTCTTTCTAAATTAGTGGGTGCTTAGTAATAGAAGCCGAAAGTAGAGTTGGCCAAAGATATGACAGCATAATTTAATTCAGTGTAGAAATATTTGTTCACATAAATTGTTCAATTTCTAAGATGGTGCTTAAATTAAAGACCACATTTTAGTCAGTTAATCTGGTATTTCCTGCAGAAGTCATCCACATTCATCATGCCGAGAATATGTTGGTTCTCATTTCTGAATTCTTGGGATAGCCTCTACCCATTACAATGCTCAACCACTTAAAATTTTTGTTAATACTTTATATTGAAAGAGGGAAGAATACATTTTGGAATGAGCAAATAGAATTCTGCAGAAACAAAGGAATATTACTTTGTTCATGGTATATTCTTGTTTTCTTCCAAAGTTCCTGGCCACTTTATCAGTTGGTCATCTCTTCAGAAGTTTATTTGTTTGTTTTTCCCTTTCAGAGCCTCTTAATCACTGGCTTTAAAATATTCCAATTTAAAAATATCACAAGTTGTATTGCCAGTCTCTGCCAAGTTTGTTTCTTATTTTCTTTCTAAGAAAAAAAATTTTATGATTTCAAGTACCATCATATTTCAAGTTATAGGGTCAAAAATGTTTTTACAAAGATTTTACAGGGTCAAATTTTTGTAATCATCTTAGTTCTGTCTCTCTTCTTTGTCCCCACTCCAAGTTCTCGTTTAAGATAATTTGCTTCTTTCACAGATCCTGAGCTATTTACCTCACCTCAAGTTTCAGGAGCTCCCATCACCTAGAAAACCTAGCTTTGGGGTTTTAGAAGACAACTAAGAAGTACTTCCTGAACAGGGAACAGAAGTTCAAACAAACTCCTATCGATGGGTTCAAGCTTTCTGGCAGAGGCTTCCATGGGGCTAATTACAAACTCTAAGAGACCAGTTTTCTTAAAACTCAGGTTCTGATCTGTGTCTGTTTACTGTAGCCAAGGGGATACGCAAAAAGGGGCAACACAATGCAAGCCCTGCTTGTCACTATAGGCGTTGCTATTGCTGTCCTTACTGCAATGCTCTAGAAGATTATGCAAAATTAAAAATGTATTAGCATACCATAATTATTTCCCAAGCAATCTCAAGATACTAAGCAGAGTGATAAAGTTACTTTCGTCAGCAGAACCAAACTGACAAAAGCATAGTTTGGAAAATATAATAAAAATAATTCTTACCCTCGTGCAAATTCTAGCTTAATTTTTATCATTTAAGAAAAAAATACCCACAAGAAGTAAGGCAAAGTGCTTTTGTCACTTCAGTCTTTCCGAAATAGTTCAGCTGGGCATTGGGAAATGTCATAGGTCCCATTATCACCCTGTGATCAGAGCATTTCATCCCCGTAGTTCTCCTTCTGACATCCCATCTGTCTGATTGTCAAGGGCACAGGTAAGCAGCAAACGATCTTGCAATTGCACTGCAGGGTCAAGCCAGTCAGTCACAGAATCCCAGGATCCCTTGTCAGAAACGCATTCCAATTTTGCACATACCCCAGGACCTCTTTCTCCAGCTTCTCCTTTCTGAGTATCACCCTGCAATAAACAACAAACTCAGTCAAAATTCCTCAGCAAGTGATTGATTGCTCAATAAAATGTGCTATTCCTAGATAATGGGTTAACCTAATTAGAGAAGAATCTTAAGCTTCAACTATTGACATTTTCACCATTTAATCTAAGAGGAAAATAGCACTTCAGATAAGGTTTGGCCTTTTGGAGTAAAGCCAGATGTTCAGGGCGCATAACACAGATAGATTTTCACAACTTCAGCCACATTCCTGTTTACAACACGGTATTTTTCTCAAGCACAGCTTTGTGTTTTTCTGGAACGTGACACTCTGGCTTTTCTACAAGGGGTTTTGACTATTTTCTAAAATGTTCCTCAAGAGAGATGCCTGATTTCAGCAAGACTTAGAAAAACAAAGTATGGGGCACAGGACTACAAACCAAACTAATAAAAAGTGAATATTGCCTTAGATCCTAGTTCTGAACACAACAAAAGAAGGCGTTATGTCATCAATGGGACCTGATAGAATAAGTGAACGTGAGATGGTTTTGTAGCAAGCCCCAAGAAGGCTACACATTCCCTCTCCTCGGCAAGCAGGCTAGAGCCAAGAATACTCTCATGCAAATAGTGTTATATGTATTATCTGCTTCATAACATTCTTAGAAATGGGAGTAAAGTTTAAGTGTTTTAATGCTTCTTAAGTATTGCCTAATTTCTTCTCAAAATGTGTGTGTCAAGTTCTGGCACAGAGAGCAAGGGCCTCACACATAATATCACTAGTTATTATTACGTAAAGTTGAAGCTTCCATTGATGTAAAGAAAAAGAAAAGAAAAAAACAAAGAAAAAAAGAAACATTTCTTGAAACTCAAAACACAAGAAAACAAGACTGTGTGAACTAGAAAATTGTTTCTTTTTAAAGAAAAATCCTGTGGAATCCAAACTTTCCAAATATATAAATAGTTATTTTTAAAGAGAACCCTTTGCTTGGCCAAATTTCTTTTATTTACTCAATGAAAATCTCTTTTTTCTCCTTTATTAACTTTATTTCCTTCCTTTAAAGTGGTTTGCATCATTTGTCTCTTTACTTAGTAGAACCTTGATATTTTCTTATCAGCTTTTCGTATGCTATAGAAATGGACTGATTTTGTTAAATGTGTGGCTCATGTCTCTAATGCTAGCACTCAGGAGTCTGAGAGTGAGTTCTTGGCTAATCAAGAGTGATTTAACTTTAGTTATAGTTTCTATTGCTGTAATAAGAACATTATAACCTAAAGCAATTTATAGAGGAAACAGTTTGTTTCCATTTACAACTCTCTGGTCACACTCTGCCACTGAAGGAAGTCAGGGCAGGAACTCAAGACAGGAACTTGGAGGCAGGAATTGAAACAGAGGCAACAGAAAAAAGCTGTTTGCTGACTTGCTCCTGGCAGCTTGCTCAGACTATTTTCTTATATAACTCGGGACCATGTGCCCAGGGGTGGCACCTGCCATGGGTCTGACCCACATCAATTATTAATCAAGAAGATGCAGTACAGACTTGCCTATAGGCAATCCGATGGGGGCATTTTTTTTTTCAATTGATGATTCGCTTCTCAAATAACTCTAGGTTGAGTCAAGTTGACAGAAACAAAACAAAACAAAACAAAATAAAAGGACAAAGAAAACCTATGAAGACATTGTCTAAATAAATATACGATGTATAAGCTTCACAAAAAAATGGTTTATTCATTTACCGGATTTCCTTTTGGTCCTCGCTCACCTTTGATACCAGGATTTCCATGTGTACCCTGAAAGTAAATGGAAAAAGAACTTGTTTTTGTTAAGTATCCTATCAGTTTTCTATGCTCTCGAATAATTTCTGACCAGCAGCATTGAAAATTTTGCAGCCTTAACCAGGTAAACTGATATTCAACTCTGTTCCCCTCTTACTGTACCAGGAAAACTACAAAACTTCCATATGTTCTAAAGAGGATAATGTCTGTCTTCCCAACTGAATTCTTCCTCAGTCACTTCTCACCCATTTTTCCAAAGGTTTTTAAGACTTAATGGACAGATATGGAGTGGGTTGCTTCTGTGCTGGGCTGCTGTGGATCACTACCAAGTCAGCTTGCTTTTCTGTGATCAAAGAGGTTCAGACCTGGGGGAGCAGCTCTGGACATAAGAATAGGGATCTCTTCCATTCTGTACCAAACACTAGCAAAGAGCTTCCTTTCCTGAGAACTGGTTTTGAGGGCACTAAATAAACACGGAATGGATGATTCAGTCCTATACACTGTGACAGTTCTGAGTGGCAGGACTTGTCAATTAGCTCCTGATGATGAGTTTTCTTACCCATTGTTCACAGCAAGCTCCTAATGTAGTAAGTTAAACAACAACATTAGAGAAAAGAAAAGTTAAACCTTCACTTAAGTAAGTTGGCCTCTATTGTTTGGCATATTATCATGTAATAACTCTAACTTTGTATTTTATGAGAAATAAATTCCCCTACTTCAATGTCTTGGTTAATAGAGTTATTTGAAAAAACTGTAAAGCCTGGACCCAAGTCTCGGGGTAAAACATGTCACATTTACCTACACGCAGGTGATTTTGCTGCCACCTTCAGATACAAGCTCTAGTTCAAAAGTGCTGTCCGCTTGCTTTGTGAACCCTATTCTTTGAACTTCCAAACTCTTAGGACAATAATTCAAATCACATAGGTAAGTGAACGAGCAGTGTGGATCCTTTCTGATACTATTGGCCAGTGATAAGTAACTGCGGTGAATCCTACCACTGTGCCTCATTTGCTAAGTGGTTAATTTTACAGAATTTATCTAATCCCCCAAGCATCCTACCGGCTTCTTCTCCATGGGGCTACATGGCATTGTTGCATACCTGGGGAGATAAAGCATCACCTAAACCACGAATATCTTCTATCAGCTCTTTCTATGTTTGTCTCATCATCGAGAACTTCTGGATCTAATTATCAGATAAGAAACGACACTGCACAGCCCTTTCTGGAAATAGGTTCATCAGCCCCAAGGACAGCACAGACGTCTACTCACAGGAGGCCCTGGGTCGCCTGGGTCACCCTTCTCACATCCACAGATCTTGGGTTCACACTGAATCGGCAAGAGATGCAGCATTAATACACAGTGAAATACAGTGTGTGCCAGCATGCCAAATCTCACACGGTATATAACTAACTGAAACTCCCCAGGAAAGTTTTTCTCTCTATATTAAATTATTCAAGGAAAACTCAGGATGGGTAAGAGCCAGCTATTGAAGTATTATTAAGTTTTGCCATAGCTAAATAAAACCTATGTTCAACCAATTTTTTTTATCAATTTACTTATAGGACCTGGTTAAAATAGAATCATAAGCATTTTCCGTGGAATTTTGGAATTTCTACTCATTCCCTTCTGTAGGAAACATCACAGTTCAGTCATATGTAAATATTATTTTCTCCCTACTCAGCAAAAGACAACATGATTCAAACCATATTTTGTCAGTTCTAGGATGCACAGTTGTTTTTATTTTAATATCTCTGAAAACAGAATGAGTCTTTTGATAGCTGCCTAACAGGCTCAAACAGGATCAAGTGATGATTTTCTCTGTGTTCTTCGAGAGTTACAGACCGTTCAGCGGATGCCGCCATTGTCACCTGTGCTTTTCATGGTGCAGAAAGTCTAGCTCAGGAGTCCTTGGCATGCTCAGAGCCACTGTTCCTTCTAACCGTTTCCTTTCAGATGGCTACTAGCTAGCTTCCTTTGCAATGCTCTGATTGGTTGCTCTCATCTGGTTCAGTTCTCTTCAAAATAGAAAACTGAATGAGCTTCACATCCAACCAGCAAGCAGCAGGAACTGAGCACTGGATTGATACTGGCCAGTAGCAGGAGTCCCTTCCAAACCAGAGGACTCCAGAAAGCAGCCAGTGACTGATCCATGCTTAGAATAAAAGAATCCATGTCAAGGTAGAAAGAAATTTTGTCAATTAGTAGCATTGATTACTAAAAGAATCTTTCAAATCCCACTAAATTTTTTCTAAAATGTTCTAACCTACAGTTGAAATACAGAGGCATAAAAATAAAATTATGTGGCTTCCTCAAAGTGAAGTAGCTAGTTTTAAAAAGAATTGCACATTTTCACTTAGTCACACCTGGTGTGAATCACTTGCGTTTGCTAATCCAGGTTTTTAGAGGAATTCATAGTAATAAAGCATGTGGCACTTACCTTCCTTTCAAATAAGACATCCTAGAAGGGATAAAAAAAAGAATAAAACATTAAATCGATTAATAGTTCTGCTTCCATCTTCTTATTAGTCTTAATTATCCTCTATGGGATATGCAATTTCCAAGAAGAATAGCAATTCAGCCTTTTTAACCTTGTAAAAGCAATAAAGCCGGCCTAGCTATCCCTCGAGGGGCTCTCAGTTATGTAATAATAGGAGACATGTGGGGCACCAACATTCAGAATCACTCTGTGTTTCCTAGGAACGTTACCTTACTTCATCCTATGCCTTGGCTCTTGTTTCTTTGATCTGTTCTATTATTCTTTTGTTTCTTTGATCAGTTCTAATTATCTCCATAATTCAGCTTCAAGTTTAATTGGTTGGAATGAGAAATTTCTCACTTTTGCTTACAAAGACTTAAATAAATACATAACTATTTATTTTCTTGTCCCCAGCTCTATACCTATGTGCATTTGGGGGTTTTTTGGCACTAAAACACTGATTTGGGAATCATCTTTTTATGAAATTATTAGTAGGTCTTATAAAACTGGATTAAAACTCAAAAACAGGACACTGGAAAATCTGGCAGCATTTTTCTAGATGATCTGAAACGTGGGAAGCCACAGTCCCATTATTGTGGTTACCTAGGAGAAAGGGCTTTTCACTCAAACATGATATTTTGTTTATAAAAGCCCAATGTAAGGGAAAGAGATGTGACTTTTACATCTAACAGTATTAAAAATAATGTTTTGTGAAACTTTTGAATAGTTCATAATAATATGCATTATTTATAAGAAAGAAAACTACATTTAAAACTTGCTACATAGGAGAAATTAAATGATTAAAGATAATATATCATGACAAAAATATTACTACAAATATAATTTTATGTAGAACTAATTATGCATGTTTCTCAGTATAACAGTCTTGGCTATCCTGGAACTCACTTTGTAGATCAGGCTGGACTCAAACTCATAGAGATCCACCTGCCTCTGCCTCTTGAGTGCTGGGATTAAAGGCATGCACCATCACAATCCGGCTCATCTTTATTATTTTTGTGGGCTTTTTTATTTGAAAGAATCTTAACTATATAACCCAAGCTGCCTAGAACTCATTGTGTGGTCCAGAGCGACCTCAAAGTCATGACAGTCTTGCCTTAACATCCCAAGAACTAGGACTACAGCCATAAACTTGCACATTTGGCTCCTTACCTTAGTGGTTTTTAAATTCATGCGTTTATCATATTTGTGCCTTTTTTCAGCTGTCCCTTCGCAAGCTCAATTTTGCATCACTGTATTTCTCCTTAGCACTCTAACAACATAAATAAGCATCTTTGTAGTTCATTTGTTTTTACACTTTCTGGAATTTATATTTTCATAGAAACAATTAGACCCAACACTCATAATACACAAGATTGTTTCAAACAAAGAACAAAAGCTCCATGCCTAAGGGAGCTTACAGTCAGAAGCCTCCGACTGAGGACACCGGGCGGGAAGACGTGTGGGAAGTCTTAAATGAGGAGAGTGGGAGTCAGTAACGGTTTCTTGGAATAGGTGGGGCTTCTGTATGATTCTGAAGAAAGGAATGCAAGGGGCCAACTAACACCCCAATGGTATGCTGCTCTATATGTCAAAGTTTGTGGGGGAACGAGCCGTAAAGACTGGTGTGGGCACTGAGACAAAGGCAACAGTGAGACAGAAGGGCCCAGGGGACAGAGCTACATGGTTAGGGTTTCCACCCTTGGTGACGGTGATGGCTTTGAGAATGACTGGGAGAACACACATGGTCACAGCCAGAGTGAAGGTCTACAAATTTCAGCTTGAGTTATGGCTTGTAAGTTCTGTTGAAACTTGAGTTTCAGTGACATGAATAAGAGAAGTGTCCGCACTAAAATAAAAGAATTAAACTCTGTCATTGGTTCAGATTCGTATAATGGGATAGTGATCAAAACAGAAGGCAGAAAGGGAACAGCCGATCCGGGCAATGATATAAAGGGTGATGGAGAAAATATGAAGAATCGACAAAGTTATTAATATCGTAAAGATGAGATGGGAGTAAAGGTCAACAAATTCCATAACAGCCACAACAAAAGTCTTTGAAATTTAATTTAGGAGCAAAGCTGCTATTATAAACTCTGAAACAGGTAGAAATGAACCAACCTCTAGTCAGATCAGTTGCTCTGCAGCAAGGGAGAGAGAGACAGAGAGACAGACAGAGAGAAATCACAAAGAAGTTTGAGCATGCATTGATAAGTGGTGGAAATTTCTGCATTCTAATTGTGTTTGTGAGTGTATGAATATGTGTACCTGGCAAAAACTCACGGAATTGTACACTTAAGTAATGTACTTTTGTTCTTAAATTATGACTAAATTATTTTTAAAAACTAACCACATAAGAATTTCAAAACAAAAAGTTGAAATGTCGCCGGGCAGTGGTGGCGCATGCCTTTAATCCCAGCACTCGGGAGGCAGAAGCAGGTGGATCTTTGTGAGTTCGAGACCAGCCTGGTCTACAAGAGCGAGTTCCAGTGCAGGCTCCAAAGCC
Source organism: Dicrostonyx torquatus (assembly GCA_028555095.1). Classification (NCBI taxonomy): domain Eukaryota; kingdom Metazoa; phylum Chordata; class Mammalia; order Rodentia; family Cricetidae; genus Dicrostonyx; species Dicrostonyx torquatus. The sequence goes on from JAQHUG010000096.1 coordinate 2,081,513, forward strand.
ACAGAGAAACCCTGTCTCGAAAAACCAAAAAAAAAAAAAAAAAGTTGAAATGTCAACTACATTATATTTACAATGATGTAATAGACATAGATTAAATGAGGAATTGACCAATGATCTGGTGAAAAATTAGGTCCTGCTTTGTAGAGAGAGGCAATACGAACACTGTGTCGTTCTCTCCAGAGCTGCGTGAGAACTCTGGACCTGGGGTGCGTTCGGAAGGCAGCATCCCTTTGTCACAAGACTAACATCTGAACAAACAAGCTGAAATCACAGGATGCTGAGGACGCAGATCGCGACGGTCATTTTCTGTTTTCCCCGAAACAAACAGGGCCAGCTGTGTCCTGCCAAGAGCTCTTGTCCTCGGTTGGACAGGGATCTCAGCAAGGGTGTGTCTAGAGGAGGTAGCAACACCCTGAGCCCAAACATCTGGTCAAACAAGGAGCAGCCTGCCCTGTGCCTTCTGGAGTCAGCTCTTCTCACACTAGAGATGAAGAGAGGGCAGGAAGAACAGGCCACTAAATGTCCACATTCCCAGGATTCTCCTCTCTACGTAATGGAACGTTGTCTTGCTTTCAGCTGAGTGCTGAGGGCTTCTCCAACCGTGGGCACAGGCAGGGCTAGGTACTGTACTCACACAGGGACAAGTTTCCCTTTCCTGTGCTGTATCTGTTCCTAACCAGACTCACCTGGGAACCGTGGGCTGGGCCGTAGTCTCTGATTCCCTGATAGACAGAATCCACAGAGAGAGGAGCGAGAAACAATAGTGACGTTGCTAGTTTGGCCGCAGTTCTGATTGAACAGCTTTCGAAATTCATTGCAATTTCCTCTTTAAATATGCTCTTTTGGGGCTGGAGAGATGGCTCAGAGAGTAGAGCAGTGGCTGCTCTTCCAGAGGTCCTGAGTTCAATTCCCAGCAACCACATAGTGGCTCACATCTGTAAACATGATTTTTCAGGGCTAAACGTATAAAGTCTGCCGTCTTGACGAGCCTTAAATTTTCAGCTCTTTGGCAATGAAATGGGGTGGTAATGATCAACTTACATCGTGAGTAACCTGCATCACAAGATAGCGATAGAATAAACAAAGTAAGCCACAGAGGGCATCGTGAGACTGTTCGACAGTCAGCAGCACTTGTTCTTGCAGAGGACCCAGGTTCGACTCCCAGTACTGAGAAAGTGGTTCACAACCCTCTGTAGCTCCAGCTTTAGAGGAGCCAATGCTCTCTTCTGACCTTCTAGGACATGTGCTATGTGTATATACATACCGGAAAAACACTCTCATATAAAATAAAATAAATCTTAAAAGAGTTATATAGAACGAAGGCGTGCTCAGAGCAGTACCAAATACATGGGGAGCTGGACAGCGCTCTACACATGACAGTATTTGCTAAGAAAACCATGTTTCATGTTTTTGATTTCGACTGAGACTAAAAGTTAAATCTTGAGAAAGGATGAGGAGAGGACGAAGGATCAAAAAAAAATCTTAGGAGTAAGTTTGAATTTTCTTTGCAACATTTAGAAAATATTCATGAGAAATGATAAGTGCCTATTGGACACTTCTGCCTTGCTGCCTTCTCGAGAAAAAAAAAGTAAGCTTTTGAAATTAAATATATAATAACATCATTTTACCCTTCCGTCTTTGTACTCCGCACCCCATCTCAGCTTTACTCTATCACAGATTCATGATTTAGTTGTCGCTGCTGTATTGTGTGCTCTTAGTACATAAATACGATCTGCTTAGGAAAAAGTTTTAATTAGTATTTTTTAGAAAAAAAATCAACATTAAAGACAGCAAATCAACCAACTTCTATCGGGAAGTTTTCTCCTTGAGAAATGTTGTAAGGAGAGGTTTCATTTTGATTGTTGTTCCTAGTTCCCCAAAGCAGCAAGGGGAAGCTCTTACAGGTAGATGGGCAGTCAGCACAGGACAGCCCTGCCATAGCTCAAACACAAAGGGAAGGTTTCCCTGCTCTGATGCCTACGGGTGATTTTAAAGCGGTTAACACTGATTGTCAACGTGACAGGATCTAGAATTGCCTAGGAGACAGATGTCCAGGCTTGTCTATGAAGGAGTTTTTAGACTGGGTCAGCTAAAGCAGAAAGGTCACTGTATGGACAACAGCTTTCCACGGACTGGAACCCTGGTCCGAATATAAAGGATCCCAAGCTAACAGAGCATTCATCTCTTTATGTTTTCTGATTATGGACACTATGTGATGATGATGATGCCTTATACTTCTGCCCCCCATGCTTTTGCACTATGACAGACTAGCCCCTCCATTTGTGAGCCAAAATAGTTTCTTCCTCCTTTGGATTACTTTTAAAAAAAATAGAAGTAATATAGACAGGCTTGAATATAAAATAAAATAAAAGAGAAAATTTTTAAATATACTTAAGTAATATAACATGGAAATAGGTAAGAAAGCCAAAGGTAAGTCTGCACGTGGGAAATGAGAACGGATCGAGAACAAATAAGGAAGACCATAAATTGATAACACAATGTACACGATCTGAGGATGAATAGACAGGAGAATAATCTTTCCAAAATCCTCAACATGTAACAAAGTTAGGGATGCAACTTCAGGAAAGGAACTTCACTCGTTTCCATTAAATCATCAAGGTAGTGGAAAGTGGACCAGGATGATACATGTTCCATTAAATCATCAAGGTAGTGGAAAGTGGACCAGGATGATACACGTTCTACACCCAGTGAGAATCCTACTTTGTCAACATTTTGTATCTACTCTTAAAGAGCTTAAATCTAAGATATCAAAATACAAGGAGAAATATATATATATGTACATATATATATGTATATATATATATATATATAATCCTCTAGGCACCTACCAGACGCTCCTGGATTTTGTCTACAAGGGTTGGATCACTCAGTAGTAGAACAGGTTCACTGGATGAGTCCCCAGATATCAAGCGAAGTTTGGCTTCATTGACCACAGTGGAAAGTCCCACAGTGATAAATGATATTCCCGAAATTCTAGCATCTTCAGAAATACTTTGGACATCTGGACTCTTGGGATGATCGATGCCATCAGTCATCAGCAAAGCCACTTTTACACCATCTTTGCGTCCTTCTTTCTTAAGTAGCTTTGTGGCATTGGAAATGGCATAGTAAGAGAAGGTACCTTGCCCAATTAAACTCAAAGATTTGACCCGCTGCTTAAACGTCCATAGATCCTTCCAAGAAGACAAGGGTGGGTCAATCTGGATGGAGCTGCTGAACTGAAGGGCTGCCAGTTTGATGTCATATTTCAATGAACGACCAGGAGTCAACTGGAAAAGCCTCTCACTCAAGCTGTCCACAAAATCTTTCTGATTATCAAAGAGGACAATTTTAGAGCTTTCCGAGCTGTCCAAGATAAAGACAACATCTATGAAGCAGATGGTGTCTGAAAGAGAACACAAAGGCTGTGTAATGTAACTGTCCCTCCTCGCGTGCATCCTCGGGTAATCGGAACCTTAAGGTGTGTGCCGTTTGCTTTGTTTCTGAGAAACTTTGCCTTCAAAATAAAGCTTAATTTGTACAGAACTAAATATTTTCTCCCATAAAATGAAAAGCAAAGCCAAACAAATAAACGTATCATATATTCTCGGCATTGTAAATCCACTTAAAGCATATCAAAGGGAAAGATCAACATATTTTTCAAATTAAACAAATACTAGGCAAAGGAGTCTAGAGGTAAATTAATACTATTCTGTTTAGAACTTGGGTTGTGCCATATTAGGACCTTGAAATCAAGTGAGAAAATGTCTGCATTCATCATAGGAATAACAACAGAAAAACAAACTTAATTTGAAAATAGAGTTGAATGTGAATCCTAAATCTGTTTCTTAATAGTTTATTTGCTTATGACCTTGAAGGTGCCATGTAAGCTCTCTGAACCTGTTTACCTACGATGTGAGAGTGGCTGTCTCTGTCCTTCTTATTTCACAAGTGGAGTTCAAATGAAACAATACATGCACAGTGCTCTAAAACTCTGAGGTGATTAAATATGTAGGACTTATTACTACCATGATATCATCGTGTCAAATAGACCATCGCATGCATGCATACATATGATTTTCTACGTTCATCAAACACTATTTTAAAATTTTATATTAGCGCTTTCACAGGCTAAAAGTAAAACGTTTTAAAAGCACTCTATTTTTACCCCGGAAGTCACTTTTCCTTGCCAGTACGTTTGGCTTTGGTCCTTTCTTTCTTTGTCCATCCACTGCTTGAGTCATAAAAACTGGCAAAAGCAGAAGGCAGAAGGCGGCATCTCTCTTCCTCATTATGGGAGATGCTGAAAATTCATCTAACTGGTAACACCTTGAAATGGAAAATCCAGTTATAAATACTTAAATAAAAGTAATGTTCACAATTTTTTCCTTTTATTGAAAATAGATTTTTTTTCTCATATCCTGATCATGGTTTCCCCTCCCTCCAGTCTTTCCAGTCATTCTGCATATCTCCTCCCATCCAGACTGATCTTCTTCCTGTCTCCCATTAGAAAACAAATAGACTTCTAAGGGACTACGAAATGACATGATGTGATGTTAGAAGAAATGATAAAACAAATCTGACACAAATGGAATTGTACAGAACAAACAAAGAAACAAACAGAAAAGAGCCCCAAGAGAAGGCACAGGAAACAGAGACGCACTCATTTGCACACTCAGGAGTCCCATAAAAACACTAAACTGGAAACCATAATAGAAAGGATTATTTGTTATAATCATTTAGTATTATTGCTATTATTATTAAATAATTTCAAGTTTGTAGAGTTAAAAACTGGCATATAGGCCAGCAGCATTTTTCAGTGGGTTAAGGCACTTGGCACCAAGCATGATGACCTGAGTTTGTCTCCAGGATCTATGTACTGCAGGAAAAGAACTAACTTAAGCAAGCTATTCCCTATTGGCTCACTCAAACACACACACACACACACACACACACACACACCCCCCACATATGCACACACTGATGCATGTATACCTGTAACATGAGGGGTCCTGCTCGTTGGGGTTTCTGCCCTGCCCAGTACCCCACAGCCAGCAAGCCCCAAAGAAAGTCATACAGAGAGTCTATATTAGGTTATACACTGATTGGCCCATTAGCTCAGTCTTCCTAC
>JAQHUG010000096.1:2086663-2108248 GCA_028555095.1 Dicrostonyx torquatus
CCATGCAAGCCACATGGCCAGTACCTTTTCTCAGTGAGCAGCTTACATCCTGCTTCGTAGATGGACTGCGCAGGAATGCCAGGGAAGCTTCCTGCTTCCCAGACTTTCTCCTCGCCCTGCCTCTACTTCCTGTCTGGTTGACCCGCCCACACTTTCTACCCGGCCAATCAGCATTTATTTAAAACATGATTGACTGAACAGACAAGTCTCCTGCATCATATACCCACACACATATGCACACACACACCACATACACACATGCACTCATGCATGTACACACACACACTCACTCATGCATGCACAAACACCACACACACGCGCAATCATGCACACACACACACCACACACATGCACACACTCATGCATGCATACACACCACACACATGCACACACTCATGCATGCACAGACACCACACAAGCATTCATGCATACACACACCACACTCACACATTCATGTATGTGTGCACACACACATACCACAACACACTCATACATGCACACACATACAAGCACACACATATCACTTCACATTTCAAATAAAATACAATGATATTTTCAAAGTTTCTAACATAAACAGGTTATGGTATCATGACCAAATGTTTGTTAATCAGTATTCACTTATATTCAATAGCTATATTTAAGCAGTACTAATTTCTCATTATGTTATGGAAAGCCGGGAGTGAGCAAAGCCATTTATCAGTGTTTTGGTCCCACACTATTTGGGGACTATGGTTTCACCACAGTACCTGCTTTGTCATTCGCTGATTCTTCAGAATAAGTTCAGATGACTGAGTGTTTGTTCTGCTCATTTTCATTGTAAGTAATTCTTAGCAATCCTTCTCTCCCTTGGATCATACAGAACCACTACCTTTTCAGTCTTACTATTATTCATACAGCATCAATGAGCTCAAAACTCAAGTCAGAGGCCAGGCAGTGGTGGCGCACACCTTTAATCCCAGCACTCGGGAGGCAGAGGCAGAGGGATCTCTATGAGCTCAAGGCCAACCTGGTTTTGGTCTACAGAGAAAGTTCCAGGACAGGCTCCAAAGCTACATAGAGAAACCCTGTCTCAGAAAACAAAACAAAACCAACCCTCAAGTCAGATAAATTATTCCTCAGCTTCCCACAACTCCTTTCTCTTTTCTACTCTTGCTTGGGAAAGTTTGTCTTCATCGGTTCAAAAGAGGAGCTGCCTATCTAATGAATCAAAAGAATGTGAGGACAAAAACCAATAGATTTGCTTAAAAGCAATTTCCAAACAATAAATGGGAAAAGACTTGAGGTTGGGAGGCCTACCTTTCAAACAACCCAGTGAAATGATTTGTCCACGCAGATAAACAATTAAAATTCAAATTCTATATTAAAATTATCAGTCATCTGTATCAGTCTAATATGACCAGCTATACACAAAGTGATGTCTAAATTCCCAGAATTCCCTGACAAAAGAAGATGGATATGTTGCTAGCTCAGTATGCCCAAGGGAACAGGAACAGTGTATTTAGAGCTAACAAGCTGCATGGTTTTGAGTGCTTGCCTCCTTCGGCTGCATTAACTCCAGGAGGTCTGGAAAAGGAATCACAGTTTCCTCCTTTGGCACCTTTCCTCCAGAGAATGTGAACAGGAAATTCATGACCATGATTTTCCAGATGCTCAGTAGAGGGTGGAAATAAAAGCTAAGGCCGTGAAGAGTGAGCTGAGAGACTGAGTTCTTTTACATGCCAGATGGGTACCACCCCTCCCCTCCCGAAGAAGCACGACTGTTCGGTTGGCAATAAAGCAATGCTGGCTTCAGGCCACAGGCTCTTCCTCAAATAGGATGCAGCAGGATTTACTAAGAGAATGCTGCTTCTGTGAGAACAAGCACCTGTGCTGGCCCATCTACCGAGCACACTTGGCTACATGTCAACCAAGCTTCAAACCAGGTATACTAAGATAAGAAGACAGTTGGGTTATTCAAAGCAAACACAAACAGACAACAAAAAGCTCACCAGAACTGAGCTAAGGAAATAGAACATGCAAACGGCACATTTTTGAACCAAGGACATGAAAGGACTACAACTTATTCTGAAGGTTAGTATAAAGATAGAGTCACACCGGGCAGTGGTGGCGCACGCCTTTAATCGCAGCACTCGGGAAGCAGAGGCAGGCAGATCTTTGTGAGTTCGAGACCAGCCTGGTCTACAAGAGCTAGTTCCAGCGCAGGCTTCAAAGCCACAGAGAAACCCTGACTCAAAAAACCAAATAAATAAATAAAGATAGAGTCACATAGACACACAGAGCTGCTACTGCATTTCCAGAGGGCAAAAGAAAGCGGCAGTAACACTTTCTGAGTCCACAGGTGTTCTCTCTATGCTGAGTCCATAGCATTAGGAACATCTCAGAAGTTCTGGGCCTGAGACACTGAAAGGACTCTGGGACTATTGCCATCAAATAATGACTTATCCTCCCTGGAAACAAAGCCCTGAGCAGACTTCTGAACGTATAGCTAAACCCTCATGTGTATGACGGTCACTGACACTCAATCCCTGCAATAACCATAATATCTTGGAGCTGTGGCTTCTCCCAAGGGCCCTTTGCTGGCCACCTAAAGCAAAGCTGGGCCCTCTCCTGCCTTCTATGCTTCTAGCTTCTCCGGTCTATTACCTTCCTGAACTCCTTGACTTTGGCATTTGCAGGGCCGGCCATGCCTTCTAATCACTTCCAGCATGTTCTATTGCTCTAATTTTTAGTAGTTCTTCTCTTTTAGGAAGATATACAAATCTTGAAGGTATGGAAATGGGTTAGTTAAATGAAAGAAGTACAAACCTCTGTGGTAAATGCTATGAATGCATATCTTCTGGCAAATACTGCATTTTGAAATTTTGCCTAAAATTTATTTCAGGTGAATATCAGGGTGAAAGCATTCAAGAGACTTTATATTTTATAATTTTTTAGGAATAAAATATTTTTTTCTGTAGAGTTTATAAATTTTGCTCAGTTTTTGGGTTTCACTAGTTTCTACATGAAGACAAAATGACTGGATATTCTTTGTTCAAATTTCTAAACTAGTCAATATGATAAAAATATTCTGTTTTTGTAAAAATTCATTTAAAATCTTTAAAAAGATTCCCAAAAATGTTAACGTTATTGTAGTACAGTTTAGTAAACTATAAAATTAGAATAAAATTTGCAAAACAAAAAATTAAATCCCTTTAAAACTAGTTTTAGTTTAGTTTAGCAATTATTCGTGTTTATCTAACAGTTGATTGAAAGGAACAGCAGAGGACAAAGTTTTCAATGAGCTCCCTTCACATGACCAGGACATCAGCCATTTATCCCCACGGGTTCCTGGATGCTCCTGAGTTAAGGAACAAAAAGCCAGCAGCTGTGTCTTACCTTAGGCAGTCTGTCAGACAGGAGAGAGAGACCAATGTGGCAGATGCCCACAGAAGCCAGTGCGGTAGATGCAAGCAGCCACGGCTGTTTTTAGGGATGCAGTTAACTGTTTGATATCATTCTGTTGTCTGGGAAATAATGTCTTTGCTTTTGAACTTTTTTGCAATCTCTTATTCTTGTTTACTAGAGTGGTTAGGCATTTGGCCAAGGTGCAAGATCTGGGTGGGATCAGTAAGTAACTTAAAGGAACAGTGTCCCTTCGAAATCAGTCTGTGTTTTCCAAGATGACTGTTCTGAAAAAGAAAAAAATATGTAACTTGAGAAAATTTTCTACATTTCAGGCATTAATTGGCCGTCTGCCTTTGCCTCTCACACTATATCCTTTTGATTTCTGTTTTTGTGCTTTGCCTGGGGTTTGCTCTCTGAGATGCTGGTTAGAATAGCACTGAGAAGCATAGAAATGATATCAGACTCATTCCATATTGGCGTTCTGAAGGAAATGAGATTGATAATTCTCAAAGTTGAATGATGAGCACGTAGCAGGTCATTGTTCTGGTCTTTTTACTTCTGATTCTTGGAACTTTTTGTAATAGAAAATTTAAGTAATATATGGTACTAGTTGAGTTCTGGCTCTGCCTCTACCTTCTATGAGGGCCTTGCGCTCCCATCTAGGAAACAAGGCCGAGATTCATTGGTTAAGATGTTTTTCTAACTATAATTATAACCGAGGGCACTAAGTTCTCCAGCTTTGCCTGCTTTTAGCTGGTTTTAAATCACCTCCCCTAACTTTGGCGGTGACAGAACTGAACGATGTGCTATTTGGTCTCCCACTGGAGGTGCTGGAGGGGACACCACTGGGGGTGTCACCACTAGTCGAAGCTACCTAGCAGGTTACAGCTATGAAAAGTTGCTTTTCACTATCTTTTCTAGTGACTGTTGCCTTTCCACCCCATCAGGGGACCAAGGCTCCCTGTTCTGCAGTTAAAGATACCTTTGAAATGACTAATTGCAGTACCACTTATGCTTGAGAAGAACTAAAAAGACTTGAGTTTTGTTTGTTTTTGTTTGTTTGTTTTTGTTTTGTTTTGTTTTCATGACAGGGTCTCAACTTGTGGCTCTGGCTATCCTGGAACTCACTGTGGAGACCAGGCTGGCCTCAAACACACAAAGATCTCCCTACTTTTGCCTTTTGAGTGCTGGAATTTAAAGTGTGCACCCACACACCCAGCTGGCACAAGACCTTCTAATAACTAAATTTTCTTTACATTTCAAGAAGCCAGGACATCTAGCCCCACCCCCAGCCCCACCCAGGATATAGCAGTTTGTGCATTAGAAAAGGAGACCACTCAAATCTATGACTATCCTGGAACCCACCTATCTGACATGCCCCTCAAATTCCTCTCTGAGCCGTGCACCCACAGTACCTAAGCAAAATGGATTTTTGCTAGTGAGCACCCACATCTTTGGACTGCTGGCTTTATGAATAGGACTTTTTCCATGCCTAAAATACTTCCATCAAGTCAGTGGCCAGCAAGGAACGTGGGCTTGTGATGACGGTTTTATAGTGGTTGGTGTTCTGAGATGTCTATTCACAAAAGAAGGTCATTGAAGTCCATAGTAAATCAACATTTATTGGGGCAAAATATACCTTTCACTCTACAGATGATAGATTTCCCTGTATGGGCTTTCTCTGACATCCATAACAGCCTGATTACTGGAGAAGGCAATATGTATGCTGTTATAATTATTTAAAATTAGCTCTCTTTTTAAATTATTTGTGTGTGTGTGTGTGTGTGTGTGTGTGTGTGTGTGTGTGTGCATGCCGGGTATAGTGTGTGTGCCACAGCATATGTGTGGAGATCAGAAAATAACCTTGTAGAATCTGTTCTCTCCTTCTAACTTTACATGGGTTCTAGGAATGAAACCCAGATAGTCAGGCTTAGGCTGCAAGGGCATTAATCTTCTGAGCCACATTGCAGGTCCTATAATTAGCTTTTTTTTTGATGACGTTTTAACATTATTGATTCCTTATTACAGCAATAACAACCCCTTTCTCACCATCCCCAGGCAGGTGTCAGGTGTGGTGCTGAGGGTTTCACACACTTCACCGACTGTATCCTTGAGTATGCCTTTCAAACTCACGAGAATGGAGAGCAGTTGACTGGTGGTTAGTAGAGATTCTCAGGAACCAGTATGGGTGCAGTAAGAAAGTCCACACATTTATAAATGGCAGGCGGAGTAACTTTGGTGCTGACAGAATGGCTGCATCGTGACTACCAATGTCAACACCTTGCCTGTGATGTTGCCAGTGCATCAGGTTGAGTAAGAAATGTGGAGCTGAGAAATGTGGGCCCATTTCCACCTTGTCTGACAGTCGGAGAATTTGGAGGTGACTCAAATGATTGACAGGCATAGTTGCACACCCCAACTCAGGATGTGATTGCTTGGTTCTTTTTTTTTTAGATTCAAACATTATTTTTTTGCTTTATAAATAATACCATTCAGAATTTCCACCTCCTCCCCTCCTCTCATTTCCCTCCCACTCCCCCACTCACCCCCCACCTTTCCCCTCCAGTCCTAAGAGAGGTCAGGGTACCCTGCCCTGTGGGAAGTCCAAGGCCCTCCAACCAGGCCTAGGAAGGTGTGCATCTAAACAGACTAGGATCCCAAAACACCAGTACATGCAGTAGAATCAATCCCAGTGACATTATCATTGGCTTATCAATCAGCCCCCATTGTCAGCCACATTCAGAGAGTCTGGTTTGATCCCATGCTTGTTCAGTCCCAGTCCAGTTGGCCTTGGTGAGCTCACCTTAGATCAGTCACACCGCCTCAGTGGGTGGACGAACCCCTCGTGGTCCTGACTTCCTTGTTCATCTTCTTCCTCTTTCTGCTCTTCAAATGGACCTTGGGAGCTCAGTCCAGTGCTCCAATATTGGTCTCTGTCTCTATCTCCATCCATCACCGGATGAAGGTTCTATGATGATATTCAAGATATTCATCAGTGTGGCTATGGGATAAGGCAAGTTCAGGCACCCTCTCCTCTACTGCTCATGGACATAGCTGGGGACATCCCCTTGAACACCTGGGAACCCCTCTAGAGCCAAGTCTCTTGCCAGCCCTAAAATGGCTTCCATAATTAAGATTTCTTCTTCCCTGTTCCTATATCCACCCTTCTCCATCTCAACCATCCCACTTCCCCCAAGCTCTCTCCAATCCTCCCCTTCTCCCTTTTCTCTTCCCCTCTCCCCTTCCCCCCACCTCACCCCACCATACCTAACCCAACTAAAAAATGGGGTGCTGAACTGAACAGAGAATTCTCAACAGAAGAAGTTCAAATGGCCAAAAGATACTTAAGGTCATGTTCAACTTCCTTAGCGATCAGGGAAATGCAAATCAAAACAACTTTGAGATACCATCTTACACCTGTTGGAATGGCTAAATCAAAAACACCAATGATAACCTATGCTGGAGAGGATGTGGAGTAAGGGGAACACTCCTCCATTGCTGGTGGGAATGCAAACTTGTGCAACCACTCTGGAAAGCAGTGTGGCGGTTTCTCAGGAAATTGGAAATCACCTACCTCAGGATCCAGCAATTCCACTCTTGGGAATATACCCAAGAGATGCCCAACCATACTACAAAAGCATTTGTTCAATTATGTTCATAGCAGCACTATATGTAATAGCCAGAACCTGGAAACAACCTAGATGCCCGTCAATGGAAGAATGGATCAAGAAAGTGTGGAATATATACACATTAGAATACTACTCAGCAGTAAAAACAATGACATCTTGAATTTTGCATGCAATTGGATGGAAATAGAAAGCCCTATCCTTAGTGAGATAACCCAGATCCAAAAAGAAATTGAGAAAAATATCCAACCTTTGACCTCCACCCATGTGAACATGTACATACATGTACATGTAAGGAAAAAAAGAAGAAAAACAGGTTTTACAAATACTGAGAGAAAAAATATCATTCAATAACCTTTCTACTGTCATACTGAACTTAGTGTCTGAATAGTGACCGGGGGATGACTTAATGGATTAAAGAACTTGGTCCACAAACTTGAGGACCTGACCTCAAATCCCCAGCACCCATGTAAAAAAGTCAGTTGTGTAATCTCAACACTTTGGGGAGCAGAGACAGGAGGATCTCTGGGTTTTGTTGGCTGCCACTCTAGGTTCAGTGAGAAATCCTGATGCAGAAAAGTAATATGGAGTGTGACAGAACTGGACACCCAAGATCCTCTTGTGGGCTTCACACTCGCGTACTGGCACATTCATCACACCTGCAACACCTCCATCCTCCATGCACATATACACAAGCGCACACCACACACATGTGTGCATACACCATACACACATAAACACGTACATATACCACACATATGCATCACAAAAGAAAAGATTGTTTGAGCCCCACTTCTAACAATTATCCCATTAGCAGATGAAGTTTCTACTTGAATGCCCTGTTTGGTTGTCGCCACCTTGCAAAGCAGATTTTCAAGAAATCCCCTGCACCTTTTACGTAACAGTGAAACCCTCAAGTAAAAGTCATCTATTTTCTTACTTCTCAGAGGCTGTTAGCCACACTTCACACTTTCACGTGACATGAGACAACACGTAGGAGGTGGCGTTGCAAAGGAACTCAGTCAGTTGTTGCTTTAAATATCTCCAAAAATTAATCTGTGTGAAGTAATAAAAACATCAAAAAGCTGGTCGCAAATCAGCTGAAAGTTGTGTCAAAGGATGTATCTGGGGCAAGAGTAATAGGGCGTCACAGGTGGACGCTTTGCACAAGCTCAGCTCAATTTGAGCCACCCACTGTGCTGTCCAGTGTCAAAGAACTCCCACAGCTGTGACAGAGAAGAGAGGGGGCAGCGAGCTTCCTAACCATTGTAGAGAAATTGCTACCAGAAGTCCCTTGATAATTTTTCTCCCAGATTAAAACATCGTGTGGTCGAACTCTGACAAATGCCCCATAGCTCTGAAGCTTCCAGGACTCATTACGCTCCTTGACCCCAGGGACTATGACTTAGACATTTTCTTGTGTCCTGCAGTAAACTGGAACATCAAGAAGGTATCGGTCCTATTCATCAGCAAAGAGAAAAATTAAAGTCCTTCAAAGATGATAGGAAATGAAAGTCGTCATTGGCAATGAAGCTTGGGAGACGGGGTATTACCTAAGTCTGTAACAGTGGATTCCAGTCCCAGCATCCTCACCAAACTCTGATTGAATTTATCTCTCCCACACCCTCTAATTTTATTGGTTTTTTTTGCTATTGCTATTATTATTTTAAAAGCTTTCCTTTTAGAATAACTTTGGCATGCAGTAATTTGACACAATTGTTTTCTTACATCATTTATTTCCTAATAAATCTTCCTTAATCTTCTGGCATTTGGTTCTCAGCTTGAGTAATTGTCACACATGCAACACATATTGTCCCCAAAAGCAAAGAGGCGGCATAACCCCACAATACTGTGCCTACTAGAATGTCCCTTTTGTATATTTCCTCTTTCATGTTGTTTCTTCCTTATCAAAGCAACTACTTCAGATCAAAATATAGGGATGCTATCTAGAGAAAATGGATAATTTTCCTCTCTAATAAATACCAAAAGAGAGGTTGGATAAATCTTAGGTGTGAAAGTTCAGTTTTTATTTTATTCCCTTCACTCAATGAATAGAAAAGTTAACTTTTCATTCAACACCAGAGCTCTTAATAACACTAATTGACTCCTGCTTTCAAACACACACACCTTTTCTATGGTGTGTATGGTTTGTCTGTGTGTGTGTTCCTTTGTGGGAATTCTAGTGCATGGGTACCACGGTGCATGATGGCAGAAGAGTGTTTGTGTGCTGGTCCTCCCTTCCCTGTTGTGTCTGAGGATCTGAACTCAGGTCCTCACTCTTGTGTTGCAATCTGTATCTTCAGCTCTACATCCTGCTTTTAATGTAGAAAATATTTGCAAGTTTTTAATTAGTTGATTTTATTTTCTGGTATTTGTGTTGTACCATATGTTGATGAATATTTAATTCCCCAGGACAAGGTATCAAAACTTCTTATACTAAAGGCGAACAAACCTCAAGGCAGAGTGTAAGGACAAAGCACATTTAGTTTTCTCCATGTCAACGTGGATGAAATGGGGGTAATGTTAACAGCCACAAAAAGGATAAGATAGAATTAGAGAGAAAATAAAGTTCAGCTCTTTATTGCGGCCACTAGCTACCTCTCATTTTTCCTAAATACACCTGGAGACTGTGGCCTTTCACACTTACCAGGCTTATGGCAGAGCAAGAAAAGAAGGAGGCTGTACGCCAAGAAATTTACATTTGGAAAATGTGAGTTTAAGTTTTGGGGCAAGTGGCTCAGGAAAAGCCATCATGGGCCAAATTCCAGCATGTTATGGCTCTCACTCCTCACTGTGTAAATCTTAGTGCTTGGCCGTCAGAGGCATGAACCCTGCATCTCAGAACTTCCTGTTGACTGGGAAACTGACTCCTCCAGGTTTGCGTACTTTTATCCAAGTAGCTGAAGGTTTTATCCTGATCACATTATCTGCGGTTCATGTCATTGATAACTGATGAAAATATAGCTAGCAGTACAGTTAGGGCTCAGCACTGGTGTGGATAATAAATTCAAGAAACTGATCAGTGTATTGAAGATAGATTCAGAAAAAAAGAATAATTTTTAAATTCTTGAGCAAAAATAATTTTAAGCATGTAGTTTATTGTCCCTCACTGTGTCTCACTCTGTGCCTGCCCATAATAAATTGTTTCAAATAATATTATTACAAATTAAGGTCATAGAGTCATTTTTAGAGTTTTATCAATATGTAATTTTTCTAATATACTAGCTTGCTTCTTCTATTCTTTTAAACTCTGCAAAAAGCAAACTCGGTTGTAGATAAATATTACAGTAAGAGGAATTTGAAGCAAATTCTGAATTTACTATTTGGGGTTTTGAAAGCTTTTACTAGCCGGGCAGTGGTGGCACACGCCTTTAATCCCAGCACTTGGAAGGCAGAGGCAGGTGGATCTCTGGGAGTTTGAGGCCAGCCTGACCTACAAGAGCTAGTTTCAGGATAGGGAGAACTGTTACGCAGAGAAACCCTGTCTCAAAAAACAAGACAAACAAACAAAAAAGAGGAAGCTTTTAACAATATTAAACCGTATACTAAAGTTATTTGCTATAACAATCATTGCTTATATCAAGAACTACAAATTCTGAAATTATGCATATGTAACTTTATTTACTATTACTATAAGTGATTTTTTTTTACTCAAAATTACATATTGCATGTTTTGCTAATTGATCAAATCCAGAAATGCCTATGCAAATTAGCCAGGAACTACCATGACACTTAGGCCTTATTGCTTTAAAAAAGATATTTGGGCACCACCTTGTGGAACGTTGTGGAAAGTGTCTAATGTCAACAAATTGCTTGTGATGCTGAATGAGTGGGATAGAAATTGGTTTCTACACATTTTTATTTTAAAAATGATGATTTATTTTTACTTTATCGTATGTGTGTTAGTGTTTTGCCTGCATGCGTGTCTGTGTGACGGTGTCAGGTTCCCGGGAGCTAGAATTTCAGTCAGTGGTGAAGCTGCCATGTGAGGGTGAGAACTGGATCAGCGTTTTCTGTAAGAGCAGCCAGCATCCTTAACCACTGAACCATGTTTCCAGAGCCAACAAATGTTCTTAATAGGAGAACAAAGAGGTGAGTCAAAACAGTGGGATTAAAAGGCAGTGACAAATTCTACCAAAATGTTTATATAGAGAAACGTATTTTTATGTTTATGTACATATTTACGGGGTCCAGTGTGATAACTCAGTACATGTGTATAATATGCAGGGATTTGTAATGGGCGTCTCGTGCCGTTAGGCTTTATCACTTAAATCAAACCTTTCTTTCAAAAGTAATAAAATTTGAAATATGGAATTCTGAAATGTCCAGGGGAAAACTATTCAGATACGCACCTGGAGAAGAATAAAATGAGTTATATCTTTCACCTTGTACAAAAATCAATTCAAAATGAATCTAAGACTTATCTTAAATCTGAAAATTCCAGAAGAGGATGCCCTTCAAGATCGTGGTGCAGTCAGAACTGTTTAACTAGAACAGCAATGCCACAGCAACTGACCCCAAGTGTTAACAGATGGAACCACAAAACAAACAGTTTCTGTCCAGCAAAGGCAACAGTCAGGAGAGTTAACAGACAGCTCACAGCATGGGAGAATGTCTTTCCCTGCTACGCTTCAGAGAAAGTGCTGATGACAAGAATTAAAAGGATTTGCAGAAATTAAATACCAAGGACATAACTTGGCATTTAATTTAATGTAACTTGGTATTTAATAATAAAATAAATACCAAGGAGAAAACTGCCAATCAACAAATGGGCAAAAGAACTTAACAGACAATAACTATTTTAAATAGTGTTCAATATCAGGGAAATGTAAATTAAAATACTTTGAGTTACTACCTCACCCCAGTCCGAATGGCTATCAATAAATCTGACAATGAGTGTTGGAGAGGATGTGTGGAGAAATGAACCTTTATCCATTGTTGGTGGGGATGCAAAGGAGTACAGCCATTGTGGAGTTTAGTTTTCAGAGTTCTCAAAACATTAAAAAGAGAACTGCAACTTGATCCAGCTATTTTACTCCTGGGCATGTACCCAGAGAACTCCATACTCTACCATAGAGATATTTAAACACCAAGTTTATTGCCGCTTTATTCATTATAGAGAAGAACTAACTGGAATCAACCTAATTGTCAATCAGCAATGAAACAGATAACAAAAATTATATATATATATATACACACATATATAATATATATATGTATAAAACACTACTCAGCTCTGAAGAAAAACAAGTTTAAAAATTTGCTAGAAAATAGATGGACTGACCGAGAATTCACTCATCCTGACTGGGCTTGAATTGAGATCCGCCTGCCTCTGACTCCTGAGTGCTGAGGTTAATTTAAAGGTGTGTGCCGCCACTGTCCAGCTTGTTGAATTGAGATCCGCCTGCCTCTGACTCCTGAGTGCTGGGATTAAAGGCGTGTGCCGCCACTGTCCAGCTTGAAATGCATCTTTTAAAAAAGACAGAGTGATGATTTAGGGTTGTATGTATGTGTGTGTGTTAGAAAAAAATACACTAAAGATATGTCAAATATCAATTGTGGGATGAAAAATAAAAGTAGTATGTGTCATTATCCCGTGTTGGTCTATTTTTCTGCATGTTTGAAATTTTCATAATAAAACTTTAAATCAATCAGTCAATAAATGGATAAATATAAACTCTGTAAAATAATTTTCTACCCAGGCTAACATGAAAGATAGTTATAGGAGCGGGGGGAGGGGCGGCCTCTCCTGGTTTAGTCAGGCTTCTATTGCTGTGGCAATGATCATGGCCGAAAGCATCTTAGGGAAGAAGGGTTTATTTGGTCATGGATCTCAGGCCAGAGTCTGTCGAGGGAGCCCAAGGGAGGAACTCAAGGCAGGGATCTGGATTCAGAAACTGAATCAGAAGGCCTGGAGCAATGTTGTTTACTGGCTTTCTTCCCTTGGCTTGTTCAGCCTGCTTTCTTTCTTTCTTTCTTTCTTTCTTTCTTTCTTTCTTTCTTTCTTTCTTTCTTTTTTAAAAAAATTATTTAGAAAGTATAAACCAATTGTACCACCTGAGTTTTCTTTTAATACAAGACTCATGATGCAAAGCTGAAGTCCCTGTGAGCTGGGCCTCAAGGACAGCTGTGAAGCACACATGACTGATAATAATTGCTCGGGGACCATGAGCTATGATTAGAGAAACACAATCAAGACCCGTAGTGTGTGCTGGCTGAAGAAGCACACATGGAGAAGCTACGCAGGCTTAGTAACGCGGATGTCCGTCTGCTGTCACTCCTCTGCACTAGGTGCGTGAAGCCAGAATGCATGACTTTCCAGGGGTTTCTATAGTTCATACTTTGCCTGGCACACAATCTGCTTTCTTATATACTCTGCCAAGGGATGGCACAGTCCACAGCATACTGCCCTCCCACATCAATCATCAATCAAGAAAATGCCAGATAAACTTGCCTACAGGCAAATCTTAGGGGAAAATTCTATTTTCAACTGAAGCTCCCTATTCAGTTTGCTAGCTTGGTTCAAGTTAACAAACATCTAACCAGCACACCTGCCCCGGGATCCTATGCAAGATCCCACATAATCCACCATCTCTTGAATTTATTTACCTTTGATTCTCTACTTTCTATCTTACTTTCACGTTTCTTAGCTCAAAAAGTCTCTTCACAGCACAGAACCTTTGCTCTTCCAATTTCTCTTTGCACACCAAGCTTAGATGCTCAGCTTGCAGATATTATTGTGGCAAGCTCTCTACATTCTATTTCTTGTCCTCAAGAGGACTTCCTTGTATACACACACACACATACACACACACACAATCATTTTTCATCATATTTCTGTTTCTTTCCTTCTTGTATTCTACTGAAATATGACATCAAGAAAACAAGGATTCCATCAGTCTTGTTCAATAATTGGCATACCTTTTTGTAGTAATGAGGGGGAGCAGGCTGGCCACGTCCTGGGAAAGATTCAGCATGTCTGATCTGGCAGCATCATGATGGGCGGCTCTCCCTGACTCAGCCTTCTCTATTCCAGAATTCCGTTCTGTCTACTCCCCCCATCTAAGGGCTGCCCTATCAAAAGGCCAAGGCAGTCTCTTTATTCAACCAATGAAAGGAACAGAAATACAGAAGGATCTCCTACACTGTTTTTTTTCAGATAAAGGACAAGTGACTATCTTAGGTTCGATGGATCACAGGCTATTTGTCACAAGTACTAAAAACTACTACTGTAGCAAAAGGCAGCCTCAGACAAATATGCAAACAAATGGCACAGGTGGTGTCTTAGTAAAATTCTGTTCACACAAACAGGCAGCAGAATAGATTTGGGTGATTGATCATAGTTTGTCAACTGTTGATAGTTTACACCCAGAAGAACAAATAATTCCTAGATAGCTTCTGAAGTATTTGTAGAATCAATGATTAAAAGTCAGAGGATGGCTGTTAGGGCCATACAATCAACTCACTAGATACCTCCAAACACCCAGAAATCCCAGTAAAGAACACAGTTTAGGTTTCAGACTCCAGCCAAGCTAGCGAACTTCTTAAGTGAATTTCTTGGCCCCTGTCTTCCTCCTCTCTAAGTCTTCTACAATCTATTTTAGACAGCAAGTGCATCTAAACCACATGTTTCCTGTAGATGGGAGACATCACTGACAGCTACAGAGGCACATCAACCCAGCACCAGGGTGAGCCTATAAAAGGTCAGAGACTGTCTTCTTTGTGATCTATAGCCTATGAGTCCCAGGATCATGTGTTCATTACTAATGCAACATAAATCAGACAGCTGGATAAATTGCATGTCTTCAGTCCTGTTGTGTCTGGAAGACTGTTTCCTTGGAGCCATCCATCATGTCCTCTTCTACACAGAACTGTGAGCCTTGAGGGGAGGGGTTTGATGAAGACACCCTATTTAGGACTGAGTGTTCCAACGTCTCTCTACACATTGAGCAGTTGTCGGTCTCTATGTTAATTTCCATCACTTCTTTTCTAATGAGGGTTGAGTAATGCCAAACATTTTCTTGTAGAAAAGAAGCATATCTGTAAAGGGACAGAAAGTCAACAGATTAGACATTGGGGACTAATTGATGTTGGGAACTAATTGGTTTCTATGGCCATTACTCATCCTATATATGGATAGCTTTCCATCCTTGTTAGAGGAAGTATGGCTAATGGCCTCGTTGGCACTATGTACAAAGCTCACAGGAAGAAGGAAGAGTTCTTTGTAGACAAAAGCAGTATTATCTGCAATAGTGATTGGCGAGGCATGACAGCACTTGGAAGGCTGAGGAAGAAAGATCGCCTAGAGGGCAGTGTGGCATAATGAGTTTCAGGCCAGTTTAAGCTAAAATATCAAAGCAAAAAAAATGAACTAGCATACAAAGAGGTGAACAATGTACACATCCCTCTATGTATAGTGGACATCAGCCACCATTCCTCTTCTGTGACAATCTGCTGTTCTCTGTGGTCTGGACAAGGATCTGTAATAGCGAAACCTATGAGTAAGTTTGTTAAGTATACAGCTACCTAAAGTTAAAGAAAAATAGCAAGAAATGGATATATATATATATATATATATATATATATATATATAGAGAGAGAGAGAGAGAGAGAGAGAGAGACCATCCAATCAAAGGCTCAAAACACCCAGGAGAAATTGACTAGAGAAGCCATTAAGTCAATTGGAGTTCCTGACAGAATACCAAGCAAAGTGGCATTCCCTTGGGTGAGACTTCCCAGTAAAAGAACAAATAATAGCAGAAAGTTAACATAACCAAATTGGGGGCTTAACAAACATCCCAAAACGACTAAGTAGGGAAGTTGTGCCAGTCACCTGGAGTTCCTGATCCAGCTTTCTTTCCAAGATCTTTCTTTCCAAGATGATAAGTTTTCCAAGGCTGAGCCTCTGGTTTCTCTTTCCCACTCCAGGCATTTTTACATCGTGAAATAAACAATAATAACCTCTGTTGGAAATAATTTGCCTTCTGGATGTCTTCCAGGGCATGATGCTTCTATTTTTCAGCAGTTTTACTATTCTTTTTCTCACAGAATTAGGGAGCTCAGCTAACCCTCTGATAAGAGGGCCTGGAGAAAACTTGACATAAACGTGTTTGGGTCTGAAGTGGGCAGGAGGCAATGCCACTTCTAGAGCTAGCATAAAGTACATTGCATGTGCCAACTGGCTATTCTGTAAATACAGATTAAATAGATCTGAACTATGCCACTTCTTGTTGATGGCTGCTTTCTAATACAGTTGAGCCATTGCAACAGAAACTATTAGTCCCCAAAGCCCAAACTGTTTACTTGCCTTTAAAGGAAAGTTTGTCAACTTCTATTCTATAGGATAATGCTCAACATTGTTCAGCCTTCATCAGAGAAGCTTCTTCTTGCAGTAGATGATAAATAACACAGAGAGCCACGACTGAACAATGTGCAGAGAGTGAGAGACTGTGGAGCACTCAGTCCTAAAGGGATGTCCTCATCAAACCCCTCCCATGAAGGCCCACAGTTCTGTGTAGAAAAGGAGATAATGGATGGATCCAAGAAAACAGTCTTCCACACACAATAGGACAGAGACATATGTATTCTCACAAAGACTGATAGCACACACAGGTTTGCAGGGGTTGAAACCAGATAAAACTCCAGTACTAAGGAGGGGAAACAACATCCTACCCCTAGCCAAGTAGCTATTTGCAATTGGTCCCTACTGGAAAGGAAACACCAGTTTTCTTCAGTGGAATGTCTATGACAGGTCTGACCGTGCTTTTGCTTGAAGAGATATGGACCTTGGGACTGTGGGTTAGCAAAGCAGATGAGCACTTTAAGTGATGCCTAATAGGAGCGTGGAAGACAGTGGTGCTGAGTGTGATTTGTTGAATTGTGGGTACCTGGTTCAGGAAGTTTCACATGTAAAGAATATTAATATATGGTCTAGAGGTGGTTCTTGTGAAATTTTGGTAAAGAATGTGGCTGTTTTATGCGCTTGTCCAAAAAGTCTGCCTAGAGCTAAGTAAAGAGATTGGGATTAGTAATTCCATTGGCAAAGGAAATCCCAAAACAGCCTAGTGTACACTCTGTCACATGGCTTATAAAGATTTATAATGAAAAGTACCTAACAAGGATAAATAAAAAATGTACTATTTGAAGAGAAAAATAACAACGGGAAGTGGGAAAAAACTAAGCCCTGTGTTCAAGGAGACAAACAGATTAAGAAATGACTTAAGGGAGTGGTGACCTCAGAGCAAGGTCTCATCCAGCAAAGTTTCTAATTTGTGAAAAGGAAATAAGGAAAAGTTTAGAGCCAGGTGTGGTGGTGCACACCTTTAATTCTAGCGCTTGGAAGGCAGAGGTCGGCAGAGGTTAGCCTGTTCTTCAGAGCAAGTTCCAGGACAGCCAAGGTTAGATGGTAAAGGCAACAACCAAAAACAGAAAGCTGGTGAAGATGTAATGAATGAGGGGGCCATGTTCCAGTCCCAGCAAGCAGCATTATCTATCCATTAAACACTTTCTAGCACCTGTTCTATGACAGCTTCCCCAACTTTCCTAGCTGAAGTGAGCATTGTAATTGGCTTCCAGTTATCTACTTCAATGGAGTTTTCTAGATAGGATGTAAATGATCTTGGAATATAGTTCACTGGTAGAGGGCTTACTTGCATGCATGATGCCCTGGTTTCATATCTCAGTATCACACACGAAAAAGAAAAACATGTAGGCTATCCAGATAATTTTGAGTTTTAGTTAAAAAATATGGTCTGTTAGCATCTGCATATCCCATAATATTTAGGACACACTTCTGAAAATTTTTATTGCCTATCTGAAATTAAAATTTAATTTGATTTCCTGAGCATTTTTATAATCTGAACACCAACCTATTTTCTGATTATTGCTCAGACATTGTTCAACTATTAATATGGTCAATATAGATGGCATATATGCCATTCACATGCATATGCATCATAATAAATTAATGAACAGAATCCCATTCCCTGGCTATAGCAGTGGTTCTCACCTTCCTAATTATATGCCCCTTTAATACAATTTCTCATATTGTGGTGACCCTCAACCATAAAATTATTTCATTGCTATGTCGTAACTGTAATTGTGTTACTGTTAGGAATTGAATGAAAAATATTTGATATGCAGGATATCTAATATGCAACCCCAAAGAGGTCACAACTTACAGGTTAGAACTGCTGGGCTATAGCAACTCATTTGAAAAAGGACACAATACAATATCTAGCTCAGGCCAATAAGACTACAAAAATGCTTGCTGGTGATTTCTAGGGAAGAAGCTTCCTTGCTCTTCAGAGCTTTCAGAAAAGACTGCTCACAGGAAGATATCCCTACAGTTGAAGAACCAGCCTTTTGATGAAGCTAATCAGAGAACCAGAGAATAAAAAGAAACACAGTCCACATTGGCATCATTCCCTCACCCAATCAACATTATATCTCTGAATGTACGGTACACAATCCAAATACACAATCCTTTGGGGCTTGAATTGAACTGGCTCAACCCAGTGTCTCTTAAATTCTCTTCCTACTCTGATTCCTTCCAGCATTATCTATGGAAGCATCATCTAATGAGATTTACAGAATTTTGTACTGGGATGTAAACAGTTTCTATTGCCTAATGTTTTCTCACAAGCTAAGGGAAGGAATTCAATCTTATTTTACTTCTGTCATAATGCATATATATCTACATATATATGCATAGTGATTATTCATTAGTAATAATTGTGGAATGAAGATCTACTTGAAACAGTGCATATTCTGGAAATGCTTCTCTTTCCAAATACTTTGATCACTTAAACTTGAAAAATTACTTAGACTCTATCATGAGAATCCTATTCTTCCACCTTCCTATTCTGTAATATTTCCACGAGAGTATATTATTTTGACATCTGTCTTCCCCTGGCTCAATCCTACCCATGGGAGAAGTAGCGATATTTATCCTGAACAATGAAAGTAAAAATCCAATATCCACTTTCCCATTTTGCTTGAACTGGAAGAATAGAAGTGTGCTAAAGATCATGTATATGTGTGACTTCATCTTCTCCACACTTATTTTCAAGATCTAAGAATGAGTGACAGAAAACAATGCCCTCTAAAGCTGCAGTTTCTAGAAAGCAGACCACCAGGAGCTCAGTGTCTAACAACAGGAACTAGGAAGCTTGCTTTGGATCAGAGGGTGAGTCTACGCCGCATTCAGTGATACATACTGACGTTCGATTTCCTTGTCTCTGACTGTAAGGTATATTTCTTATTTAACTCTAAACCCAGAGGAAGAATGCCCTAGGCAATCATCAATAATGTCTATCTCCTGTGTATATGTAGACATAGTTTCAGTGTTACTATGCACTGTTTCTTTCCCTTGTGTATTCTCTGCTCCCTAAATGCCTGGTAAAATGAATACAAATGAAAGAAAACCTTAGCTTCAAAGGAATCATTTATAGTAATCAAAATTTCAAAGAGCTAGTAGTAATAGCGATGTTAATTTTAAGCACAGAAAGCTCTGGAGTCAATGCTTTCGTTAGAATGAGTCTGTTGAATACGGTGGGGAGACTTTACTCATATCCAAAAACATAAAAGCAGCTGCTGACACACCTACATTATTTATAGGCGCATAAATGTGAGTCCTTTCCAAAACATTTACATAAAGTTGCAAGAGAGAAGAACTCCCTGTCAATAATACAGGTATTTAATAAATGCAAGTTTAACACATATGAATTAACATAAAGTATTCCTACATAAACAGGATACTATAAATCTTCAATACGGCTAGTAAATTTACAGTAAAACAAATGACATTTAAAAATTTATGTACTAAAGCTCATGCACCATAACCCTCATGTCCTAAACATGAACTTACCCTGTTTCAGAGAGTATTAAAGAAAGCTACTTCTAGAAACTGTTGACCAGCCTCCTCTTTTAAATAGCCCAGCCCTTTGTGGTCATACTCAGTCGCTCGGGGCTCTTCATTTTATGCTCAATACATTTATTTCTGACGTGCTTACAAGAAGTGAATGTGATGTGCATCTTGTTGGCTACCATATCAAAAACAAACATGGATTGGAATTTTAATTCTTAAACAATTTGAAGTACACAACTACAGAGATTTTCTATATTAGCAAAAGTAAAACTGCTTTCTACAGAGATTGTTTTTAAATTGAATTTCGAGCATCCATTACATAATTTATGTGCCGTGTGTGAGCATTCCACATTGCTTACTTATGGTATCATTCTATTCCACACTGAGACAATTTTTCTCCTGCACACTGTTGTCGCCTGACAATGGCAGTCTGGAGTGACTGCGATCAATGCCAACGTCCCTCCACATCACATCACACGTCTTATGCAGTTCAATCTGTGTGTAGAAGTAAGTTTTGCATACTGATCATTAAATTTCATAATTGGTATCATAACGTCTGAAGAAGCACTTTTTTGTTTGTTTGTTTTTGAGACAGGGTTTCTCTGTGTAGCCCTCACTATCCTGGAACTCGCTCTCTAGACCAGGGTGACCTGGTGCATAGAAGTTGTTTTTCTTCTTGTTAACAGCTCTGTGTTACTGTCTCATTAAAAAGTGGGAACTCGTTGACTGCATCACAGTACAAATTTGTTCCCCCACTTTCATATTCGGTTTTCAGCAAAACAGAATTTTTTCTTGTCGGTTGGATGGATATGCAGGCATAGATCATGCATCTTTGGGCCAGTCTTTGACAGAAAAGTGATTTCTTTCATATTTCATCATAAAAGCATCTTTTTCTTATCAGTACCATGTTTACACCATGTGATTAACTGAACTGAAGTTGAGGCGTTCTCTTCTTCTGTCCAGGTTGAAGTCTGAAGAGAAAGAAAGGCATCAGAAACTTCCTAGGTTCCCGATTTAGGGCTTTCTGGTTTTCCCAAATGAATAGCTCTAGCTGTTTTAGGCAGAAGTGGATAATAAATAATATACTTAGTTGGTGTGTTATTTTTCTATTGCTGCGATAAAACACCATAACCAAGGCAGCTAATAGAAGAAAAATTTATTTGGGCTTGCATTTCCAGAGGGATAAGAGTCCATCACCATCAAAGCAGTGAAGGGTGGCATCAGGCTGGCTTGACCAGCAAGCCCAGAACTCACATCTTAAACCACAGGCCGGAAAGAGAGAAAACAAAGATGGACCAGTGAGTGACTTTTGAAACCTCAAAACCTATCCCCAGTGACATACTTCTTCCAGCAAACCTCCCCAGACAGACACTAACTGGGAATCAAGTGTAGTAAGGAGGCCGCTAGTTTGTTCTTGGCCACTTAGCCCTGAATTAATCACACAGAAATTGTATTAATTAGTGCTGCGGGAAGGTTACAGCTAATCCCTACCCGCCTACTGGGGCGTGGCCTCATGGGCTATTTACCTGGATGCAGAAGCGCCTCCGGCCCCTTCTTTCCACTCTCTGCTTGCCCCTGGGTCCCATTTTGGCTGTTCGGTTTGCTTTGGATCTGATCTTTGTCTATCGTTCAAACAGAGCATCCTGACTTTGTAAGTCTACCCCTTAATAAACACCTATCTGTTTTCTTAGTTCTGAGCTAGTGTGA
>JAQHUG010000096.1:2110020-2121177 GCA_028555095.1 Dicrostonyx torquatus
GATCTGTTTTCTTAGTTCTGAGCTAGTGTGAGATTCCTTTTTTGTTAAGCATCCAATCATTTCCACCTTCAAATTAGATCACTGCTTGGCACATTAGTTCTAGTTTTTTATTGGCTAACTCTTATATATTAACTCATTTCTATTAATCTGTGTATTGCTACATGGCTGTGGCTTGCCAGCTAAAGTTCTGGCGTCTGTCTCCAGCAGGGCTACATGGTGTCTCCTGATTCTGCCTTCTCTCTCCCAGCATTCAGTTTAGTTTTCCCTGCCTAGCTCTGCTATAGGCCCAAAGCAGTTCCTTTATTTATCAAGGGTAATCACAGCATACAGAGGGAAATCCCACATCAACCAAGTATTCAAATTTCCAGACTATGGGGAACATCTCAACTCACACCACTATTCTTGGTTAATTATACCTTGTTTTGATTTCAGAAAAGTGTTCAGGCACTCTTATATATTCTTTGGAGACTACTTTGTTGGGGCTCTCATATCAAAAGTTCTCTTCATGCCAGATTTAATGAAACTTCTTTTGCTGGGTATCAAATGCAATTTTCATAACATGCTATTGATTCTCAACAAGATGCTTCCAACATCTCTCTCCTGGAGATGGTGTACTCCTGCCAGAAAGTCCTGTTGTCCCCAACAGCCTAAATCTTTCAATCCAGTGGTTCCATTCAGTTGACAGAGCAGGCTTGGGCATCCTCTGTGCTGACAAATGCTTGGAGTCAGCATGGTTCTTAAAACACAGACATCTTACCTCTTGGACTTTGAAACTAGCTGCCCCCATGTCTTCTCCTACTAGTTTACAGGCACGCCTCTGTAATAGCTCTCACTGCTCCTTACTCACGTCCCTCTTCTAAGATCCACAAATCAAGTTTCACACAGAGAACAATCAGCACCCCTAGACCTCACCGACAAAATTAATTTCTCTAAAATTATTATCTCACAGACGCCTCAGTTCAAAGTACTTTATCCTTCGAGAGGACTTGGGTCTTAAGAGAGTAAAACCTCATCCAGTTCTGCATAGGCAGTGGCACCTCACTTTGAACTACGGGAACATTCAGTCCCCATTTCTCTGTACTAGTCTGCTAGGGCCAGACCCAAAACTAAAGACAAAAATCTCATTTGTAACATCCTGTTATACAAACAACCTGTGAACAACTAGGAGATACACGGAGGAAAAAAATAATTTTGCATGATAGAAACATCTAATTTTAAGATTAGTCTTTCCGTATTACTTTAACAGCATTTAAAAAAAATCCTCTTGGATTAAAAGTATTCACTTGCTTGCATGATTATAACATATACCCCACCCCCAAAGAATTTTCAGCACCATCACAATGCTGCAACACTGTAATACAATTTGTGTATAGAAATGGGCTGAGGGATGGACAGTAATGGATATCCAGGCATGGGGTGGCATAACTTGTAATAAATGACTTTAAAGAGGACCTAAAAGTGTGCGTTGTGAGGCATGAACTTGGATTGTTCTCATTCTTGAACAAGGGCATTCTAAAGATAAAGACAAAGATGAAAATGAAGGGAAGAGAGGGAAGAGGAGAAGGAAGAAGAAATCAGAGACAGGTAAAGTAGGGTTGGGAGAAGGAGGAGGAAGAGAGGAAACAAAGGCATTATAGAGAAGGTGCTGTGAGAAAGTCCATGTAAACAATTCAGTAGGCTGGGATTAGTATGAATTAAGGAATCAAGCATGAGAAATAGATCAGCCAGAGTAGGGGTGACCTCATTAATAGCATCTTTTATTGTTCCAGAGGCTTTTGCTTTTCTGGGACCTAATCTTTTTCTTAAAATGATGCTGGTTTTGAATTCATTATCTTCAGTTGGAATACAACTACATTCTAGTATTATTTTAGAATCAATTTCTCTCTCTTCGCTTTACTACCAGCAGAATTTATTACCAATATAACTGGTTTGGGGTCTGTGTGCTCCAGCTAATTGTATAATTAATTGTATTCATTGAAAACAAATCTTCTTTCTTATCAGTTGTACTATTTTGCTTTCCATTGCTGTGATAAACACCAAGATCGAAAGTAACTTGGGAAAGAGAAGGCTTATTTCATTTTACACTTTTTGGTAATAGTCCATCACTGAGAGAAGTTAGAGCAGAAACATGGATGGAGGAACTTAAGCAGAAACATGGAGGGATGTTGCTTATTAGCTTATATGTCATATGTGCCTTTCTTATACATCCCATCTGCCTCGGGATGGTACCATGCATCAATTAGTAGTTAAGAAAATGCTCCAGGAGCTGGAGAGATGGCTCAGAGGTTAAAAGCACTGACTGCTCTTCCAGAGGTCCTGAGTTCAATTCCCAACAACCCACATGGTGGCTCACTACCATCTGTAATGAGATCTGGTGCTCTCTTCTGGCCTGTAGGCATACATGGAGGCTGAACACTGTGCACATAATAAATAAATAAATCTTTGATAAATAAAAAAAGAAAATGCTCCATAGTCATGCTCCACAGGTCATTCTCATGCAGAAAATTCTCAGTTGAGGTTCCATCTTTCCAGATGACTCTAGTATATGTAAAATTGACAAAAACTGCCAACACAATTGGCTCCTTGTCAACTTGACACACAAACACATTACTGCTAAACCGCAACTTTTCCTTTTTGTTTGTCCCCAAGACCACATAATAATATCATGCTATAAAACACAGTCCTACAGAATTAAAATAATTCAACATCTGAAGTATTTAATGTTTCTTTAAAAGTCTAAGGTCTCCTAACTCTAGGTTTTATAAAATACAAAATAATTTATATACTTTCTTATTCTAAGAAGGAAGAACAAAACCACAATTACAATCAGATCAAAGTATCAAATTCCAACAGTATAAATAGCTCAGCGTCTGTCATCAAAGACTCATCATCTTCTGGGCTCCAAAGAGCTTGGGGAACCCTACTTGTGTCCCTTACCTGGTAAGCTCAGTCTTGAGTCACGCTATACCTGCCATTTTCACTGGTGGTCATCCCATGGGTCTGGCATCTCCAAAATACTGGAGCTTCCACTGCATCTAAGGCTGTGCCTTCACAAATGGCCTATTGGCTCCTTCTAGGAATGCACAAACCCCATCACACTGCCAGACTCAGCTGATTTCCATGGTTCCTTCATACTTTTGAAGCCAATACCTTGCGGGAAATTCCTATACATTTCAAGTTCCGTTGACAGCTAGTGATACATTGGATCTCTGTGAGCTTCAACTCCTATGTGCTGAACCGTAGGGAATATGTCCTAGATAATTTCACAATGCTGCTGGTCTCCAGCTAATCAGTATAGATTGTCCCAGTAAAGCAAGAAGTTTTCACTTCCACTGATTCTTAATCAAATATATCATACAAAGGTCTCTGATAGAGTCTTTGAGGTACTCTCAAACTTCCCTCTGAAACTTCACAAGACATGCCTCCTCAGTCTGCACTTAGGCCAGCGTTGTCAACGTTCTTATCTTTCACACTCCCACAATACTAGCTCACTAAATTCTGAGCGCTCACACTTGTTTGCTTTTTCAGTCCTAAGCTCCAAAATTTTCCCCCAATACTTCCCAAAACAACATGGTCTGTTTCATCACGTTCCCCACATTCTCCAAATTCCTGGTCCCAACTTCTCTCCTAAAGTGCTTTCTGTTGATATGTTTATCACATGACCAAAGGCACTGGGATAAAAAAGAGTTCTTTTTATCCTACACTTTCAGGCAACAGTTCATCCCTGACAGAGGTCAGGGCAGAAGTCCAGGCAGGAGCTAAAGCAGAGACCACGGAGGGACACTGATTACTAGTCTGCACATCTGGCTGATTTAGCTACCTTTCTTATGCAGTTCAGGTCCACCTGCCTCGGGATAGCACCCCCGCAAGTAGGCAGAGTCCTTTTGCATCAGTTAGCAGTTTAAAAATGCTCCACAGGCCAATATGAAGGCAGTAATTCCTCACTTGAGGGTCCCTTGTCCCAGGGGACTCATTAATCATTATCATCTGCCATACAAACATCTTGGGACTGGGTTGAGAAGCTATGTAATAAACGAAGAGTCTAAACGAAGGGTATGACACAATTCTAATTAGTCTTATTAAATAAAAACCCGGAATCAGATATCCGAGTAAATGGTGAAAGATCAGAGAAGTAAAGGAGTCAGCCAGTCACTAGAAAGACCTTTTATTTCTCCCGAATCTTCAGACCAAAGTGGGCAACATCCTGCCTCCACAGTAACTCAGACTATATGCTCGGACTGCCTCTAGACTGCATGCTCAGACTGTATCCTCAGACAGCATGCTCAGACTGCCTTTTCAGACTGCATCCTCAGACTGCATGCTGTGTCAATGAAACCTCAGACTGAATGGGATGAGCTCCCGTCTCTCCCCGCACCCCCGCCCCAGTATATTCCTCTCTTAGCCCAGCCATATCACTCCTGTCTCCACTGCCCTAGTGCTGGAATCAAACGTGTAAGCTCTGTTTTCCTTTTAGACTGATTCGATCTTGTGTAGGTCAGGGTGATCTTGTACTCATAGATATCAGTCTACTTCTGTCTTCCAAGTGCTGGGATTAAAGGTGTATGCCAACACTACCTGGCCTCTATGGCTCTGCACTCTGATCTTCAGGCAAGTTTTGTTTTGTTTTGTTTTGTTTTTGTTACAGCACAAAATATCACGACAGAAGGGTCATTTGAGGGACTTTCAAGAAGGCAAGTTTAGCCACACAGATGAAATTGTAGAAAGAAGGGAGCAGGCAACACTTGGGAAGACTATTGCCTGGTTGAGAAGAAATAACTATACCAAGGTTATAGGACCAGAGACACTATCAGAATTTAATGACATTATCCATTTCTAAGTCTCAAATATAGTTTATTCAAATACTGTCCAATGAGAGGTATAGAACAGAAAATAAGACTATTTTTTTTAAAAAAAAAAGAATGATGTTAATTTTATCTTATGTATTTCTCCAGAAAACTTAAATGATCCAAGGAAGGAGCCTTCAGCTTTCCAAAATTACCCTAAGACTTAGTCTAATGAGCTGCCTTTGCCTTTCTTAACATGTAGTTTCCGTTTCTGATTTATACTTGTCATTGCTGTTTACCAAGCAGTGGATGAGAGATGCTTCTCTTATAAGGAACACACTTAATGCTCACTCACAACTTTTTGACAGCATCCAGCTGAAAGGGAAGCCAAAGGATATTTTTAAAAAGAGAGACAAAAAAGCTGAGTCATCAAACATCTTGCTAAAACTTGGAGGCAGAGATGCTCTCATACAATGGCAGATGGTCCAACTGCAATCCCAGCTCTCAGAAGATAAGGTAAAGAAGGTCAGGAGTTTGTGGTCAACCTGGTAAGTCCAACAAGACCCTGTCTCAAACAAAGCAAAGAATTTAAAAAATGAAAAAGTAAGGGCAGAAATATGAGAAAGGAAGAGGAAGGGAGGAAAAGACAATGAAACCTGAACGTGTTGGACTGTAAAACTTAATGGAGGATAACTACAGGTAAATAAGACATTGCTTTATACAGGAAGTCTTACAGTCTTTGATAAGTGATCAGCTTTCAATTAAGCAGAGGCTAATTCATGCATTGTTGTAGTTAAAGAACTTTCCAGCTGGGGAGAGAAGCCAGGGCAGAGCACAGAAGCAACACTACATTTGTCTGGTCAAAGAAACGACCAACTCACAGGAGCCAAAACAAACAAGAATAGGCTAATGATGGTTAGCCAAGTGAAGAGAGTATTTCAAGAGAGAGACGTGGTCAACTATGTATGACATGCAAGAGGAATATCATTGTTACCTCTGGCAAACAACATGGTAGGCATGAAAGACAGTGGAGAAAATTCTAGAAGACACAAGAAAATGGGATTAGACAGAGCAAACATTCTTTTGAGGAAAACAGAGTGGTTTGAGCATGTAAATGTGGTAACCAGCAGAAATGGCGAGGCTAAAGATACCCAAGCAGATATTTTCAGGTCTCACAAGAGCAGAAGCGTGCACTTGCTCCATATGTCAGCTACAACGGTGACGGTGCTGGGGCAGGAAGCAACTGGGGGCTTAAAGTATTCCTATCTAGTAGTTTTGATTCTATTTTTCTGACATAAGAATTAAAGTTATTTATTGATGGAATTTGCCTCAACTAGGGCAGGTGCCAATATAGCCATTTTTAAGAAATGTAAGGTCGGTCTTCCTTATGTAAATAGCCTAGGCCAAAACCAACTAGAAAAGAGACAGGATCAAGCTAAAGTGTTGGATCTTTTGATATATATTCCCTTGATAATATTTCATGTTCTTTACATAGCAGGAGTCAAAAATGTAATATATTCCTCAAACTGATCCTCTTACCGAAATGACCAATCACTCCCACCATGCCCACAGCCAAGCGGAAGGACACAAGCATAGGCTGCCAGCCAATTGAAGGGAATCTCAATGTCGCTCAGGAGCCACACCCTAGAATCTTCATCATTCACTTGGTTAGTCTCACCTTCTGAATCACCTCACAAGCAGCCTGCTTGTCAGCACTAGTAATTTGAGTCTTCATGATCTCTTACTTGGCTCTTCTACCTTTCCAGCTCTTTGTGGAACAGCTGGTCATATCACCACCTTAGTTAAGATCATCAGGGACTCCACAGCTCTTTGTGGAACAGCTGGCTATATCACCACCTTAGTTAAGTACATCAGGGACTCCACAGCTGCCTTTCTGAAAAAGCCTGTGCAGAGACACTAAACTAATTTTCAGTATGTTTCTAATAGGGCTTCTCAAGCTCTCCTCACCTCCTTGGTTTATTCATATAGTAGTTTCCCCTTAATTAATATATGTGTGTATAAAGTCCATCAGTAGACACTTCAGATTGTGGCTGGTAGCAAACAAATATACTATATTTTCCTACGCAAATATAGCTATATAAAATCTAATTTATAAATTAGGCACAGTAACAACACATTATATTAGTTAGAACAAAAACGGTTGTCTTTTTCTTTGTACTCCCCAATGATAGCAAAATCTACATGTGCTCAAATGTTTTATCTTGGTGTGATATCTGCAAATAACCTACATACATTCTCTGTACATTATCTCTAAATTACTTATAATAGTGTATACAATGTAAATGTTATATGAAGAGTTAGTATACTACATTATTTAGTTTATCATGACAAGGAAAATTGTACAAGTTTAATACAGACAAAAACACATATGGAGAGGCAGGCAGACAGATGAGACAAAGAGATCCAAAGATAGACACAGAGACAGAGTTATTTTCACACAGCCAATCTGGCTCAGGCTCACTCCATAGCAGAGTCTGGCTTAGATCTCTTGATTCTTCTGCTTCAACCTTTGGGGTGTTGATATCAAAGATGTGCTCCACCGTTCCCAATTTTAAGAACGTATTTGGATCTGTGGTGGTTGAACCTTTAGGGGCAGAGCTGGAGGATACGGAGGGCCAAGAGGACTATAATATGTATGTGACTCTGTCTCTCTTGCTCTCTGCGTTGTAATCACCCTTCTTGTGGTGATTTGTCAATATAATGCCTACACGATAAGAAGAAAGGAAGTGATTGATGCAGGCGCTGTGACGTAATATTAGGCTCCCAGGTAGGGGTTGCTTGAAGGGAAGCGCTGACAGATTTGATAACCCAGAGGGCAGATTAGGAGGTACACTGGAACAGAGAGTGGTTGGATGGCCATCAGGGCTGGACTAAACAGGACCCAGAAAGATTTCCTCACATCCAGAAATCAAAATTTATGATTTGTTTATTTCTGCAATCGTCCATTTAATGTTTTCAGGCTTTGGCTGACTAGTAGAAACCCACAGGTAAGTGCGGAACTCTTGCTATCCTGTTTCCTAACACAGCATTTGCTCTCTTTTAGTACTAGGTTTTTCTTTTCGAACTCTTCCTGTTTTACCTTTTCATGTAATCCATGTTTGTCTTTGTTAGTCTGGTGGTCCTCAAAGAAGCTGTACTGACACTTCCGACCCATTCCGAGTGGGGTGTTCTCCCAAGTAGTATCCAGTTAGCTTCAAAGACCCATCACTCTTCTGTCTTATTTCCTTTTCCTACTTTGTCTTTTTACTCATTCCTGTATCCCAACTTTTCAACTCAGTGTGAGTCAGTCCTTGGTGTTCCTGATAACCAAAGGGAGCAATCATGAGCCCCATATCCTTAACTTTCTACTACATCGCCCGTCATTACTTTTCAGTGTTAATTAAAATGGACCACGTATGTTAAAGCGTGTTCACTGGTTTGATCCTGCTGTCTGGCTTCTGAGAATAAAAGCAAACTTGGGACTAACTTTCTCCGCTTCCGGCAGGGCCTGCGCTGGGCGGAGCCGCGAGGGAAGAAGGCGGGAACTCTAGGTTATGGCCCCGCCCAAGGGGCGCCACTCGAGGGCGGGGTCTTCCCTGGGCGGAGCGCTGGGGGCGGGGTCTCCCGCAGTGGTCCCGCCCCTGGGCGGGGCCGGGCGGGGGAAGGCGTGACTCGGGGCGTGGCGGTCCGCTTCCTAGGCCGCTGCGGCGGTTCGGTCGTGGGCCCCGCGGGTGGCCCGGGTCACCGCCCGCGCTTCGGCGGCCATCTTACCCGCGCGCGGCTCCCGCGGCGGGCGGGGCGGCGTCAAGCCGGAAACGGCTGTGTGGCGGCGCGCCACCTCCTCAGGTCAGTAGTGCGGCCCGGAGCGGGTCTCGGCGCGGGCGGGCCCCGGGGTGTCCGCGGCGGCCGCTGCCTCGGAGCCTCGCCGGCGGGTGGCGTTCCGCTCAGTGGGACGGTCCGGCGCCCGGCGGCCTCGTGTGGAGCCTTCCTTCGGGCGTCCCGCGGCCGCGTGGCAGCCGTCCTCTGTGCGGCCGCTGTGCCGAGCGGCTCGGCCGGGTGTCTGGGACGTGGGAGTCGCGATCAGATGCCTGGTGTACCCGGAATAACAACATGATGAGTTCCAGTTGTACCCTATTAAATCCTTGTTAAAGGGCCTGTCACCCTGTGAGCTCTGTTCTCGGTTCGTTACCTACACGAATAATGCAAATTCCTTGAGAGGAATGAAGCCGCTGCCTTGCTGAATTGCTCAGCAAATGACTACTCTTGTCGACTGTTTTGAATAACTATATTTTAACGAAAATTTAGATGTGTGCAATGCATCATCTTGGAGATGGTAGTGCTGCAAGTTTCCCGAAACGCTTTCGTACAGCGATGTAGCTCGGTAAGAAAGAAGACAAACCCCCACAGCATATATCTCTGTTTTTGCGTTATCGTAGTGTATTGAACTTGTGTCCAGTAGCCACATGGGGTTGAGACGCGTTATAAGTGTAAAGACTAGATTCCCATGATTTAATAAAAAATGTGAAAAGTTTAGCAATTTCTTTACGTTGGTTGTGTATTTTTAAACATTTATGATTTGATAGATTAAGTTAAACGATATTCTAAATTTCATTGATTACTTTTGAACTGTGCCTGCTGGAGAATTCCAGGCCATAGCTCATTGTATTTCTTTTGGATAGTGTTATAGATGTTTTAGTGGTGAACAGAGACTCTCCATGGTTCTCATTTGCTGAGAAACCATTGAAGGAAAATGAACACTTTTTAAGTCTGAAGATAAGGACCTAAATTATTGCAAACTACTACCTCTTCACGAATTTTGCAATGTCTCCAGCATCTGAAAGCATTCAGTCTGAGGGCTGTTTGAAGAATAGTAGGGATACCATCATCTGTGTGAAGCCGAGAACCCTTAGTCTTGGAAGGCAGAACTTTGTGAGGAGGAAATAAGGTAGATTTTACCCACTATTAAGGGACTGGTCAGGGTCTAAGCTAGTAAGTGTCTGAAGAACTTCTGAGTCCTTATTTATTTACTTACTTTTCTCTCTTCCAGATTCATATTATGTATGTTAGTGAGCAAGAACCGTCAGTATTGTGTGCTAGATTTCCTCAGGGTGGTTATAGACACAATGCCTTTTCCAGGGCCATCTTTGTACAGCCTCTGTGGTCGCGCGAGCCTGGCAGCCAGCCTGGCTGGCAGCTTCACGGTCACTTCTTGACATTTTCATTTCACCCTGGTCCTTTCTACAGTACCAGTCTGAGGTGGAAGCTGACTGACCTGGCCCAGGAACCTGACTTCATTCCCTCACAAAATGAAAAAGATTCATTGGTTTCTTTCTAACTCAAAAGTTCTGTGTTTTTTTTTCTATGTGTTTCTGTCATAATTTTGTGTGTGGTGACAGTATTTTACGAGCATAGCATAAGAATGCTGAGAATCATGTAAATCAGCGTTAAAATGACATTGTCTTCATTTCAGTTCTACTGCTGTGATTAAAGACTTTGCCAGAAGAACCCTCAGGGAGAAGAGTCCATTTTAGCTAACTTTCCAGGTTACAGTCCTTCATTTTGGGGAAGTCATGGTGGCAGGGACTTGAAGCGGCTAGTAACTTTACTTTTGTAGTCAGGAGCTGACGTCAGTAAACTAATGTGTGCATGCTCACTGCTCAGCTAGCTTTCTCTGCTCTCTGACAGTTCAGGATTCCCTGTCTACGGGAATGGTCCCACCCACATTGTATTGATCTTCCTACTTCAGTTAATATAATCAAGATAATAAATCCCCTTTAGACATGCCCACAGGTTAATCTAATCTACACAATTCCTCATTGAGATTTTCTTATCAGGTGATTCTGGATTATGTTAAATTGGCATTCAAACTAACCATCACGAACCAAAACCGGGATCTTAATTGTTTTTGAGATATATTTCCTGTGTCTGAGGTCAATTCTCAACTCTTGATCCTCTTACCTCCACCTCCCAAATGCCAAGATTACAGAGTGTACATCACTATACCTAGTTTACAGTAACACTTGAAGTTTTGAATTGTATTTTCCTGTATGTAATCTAAGTTTTATTTTATTTTTTTAACATATATACTTTGTATCAAGAATAAAATTACAGTATGAAATCCTAGATTAAAGTATGTTAATATAAATATTGAGTTCTTTTTTTCTTTTTCCCCAGGGACATAGCAAGAATCTCAAGACATGTGAATATTCATTGAGGAGCTGCTTCTACTTGTGCGAACATAGGTATGCCTATTATTCTAGGGCAGTGGTTCTCAACCTTCCTAATGCTGTGACCCTATAGTACAGTTCCTCATATTGTGGTGACCCACAATTATATACATTTTTGTTGTTACTTCATAACTGTGATTTTGCTA
>JAQHUG010000096.1:2122572-2134612 GCA_028555095.1 Dicrostonyx torquatus
TTTTTTGTCTGTGTGCATGTCTGTACCACGTTCGTGACTGGTACCTGTGGAGGCCATAAGAGGGTGGAGGATCCCCTGGAAATGGAGTTACAGATAGTTGTTAGCCACCACATGAGTGCTGGGAATGGAACCTTGGTCCTCTGGAAGAGCAGCAAGTGCCCTTAACTGCTGAGCCACGCCGGGCAGTGGTGGCGCACGCCTTTAATCCCAGCACTTGGGAGGCAGAGGCAGGCGGATCTTTGTGAGTTCGAGACCAACCGGGTCTACAAGAGCCTAGTTCCAGCGCAGGCTCCAAAGCCACAGATAAACCCTGTCTCAAAAAACCAAAAAAAAAAAAAAAAAAACCCAAAAAACTGCTGAGCCACCTCTCCAGCCCTGATAGAAGACATCTTAACATGGCCCGTGCCCTGCATATGTTTGCATTTTGCACACACACCTGTATACATGAACACACAAACCATGCATGCTCACCCTTATAAACAACACAAAGGTTATTCTGACTTTTAAAGGATCATAGTGGAAAGATGATTAAGAGAATTGTTGAGCTAGTATCATAGACTGGAAATTATATGTACCATGATTTCTCGTGCAGTTTATAGTACCTTGAGTACGTCTTCAGTGTAGTACCTGGAGTTAATGCGGGAAAGAGGTAAATAATGAGAATAATCTAGGAATAAGGAAAAGCAAACAATGAACTGGAAAAGGAAATAAGTGAAAATGATATTAAGGTTATAATTGAATGACTGATCCTGAGCTCCAGAAGTGTTAAAGAAGAAAATAAATCCAGTATGAGACTTCATAAATGTTTTTTGCTAATCATCTAAATTATATGAGAGTGGGAGAGATGGCTTAGGGTGGTTAAGAGCACTCTGCTCCTGCAGAGGACCTGAGTTCATTTTCTAGAACCCACATCAGGTGGCTCACAATAGCTCATCACTCCCATCTTTAGGAGGTCCAAAACCATTTCCTGGCCTTTAAAGGCACTGCACACATGTGCATAAACACTCAGACACGCATAGATACACATACTTAAAAATAAAATCTTTTTAAAAGTTAAATATTTATCAGAATTTCATATGTACAATGTGTTTTCACCATATACACTCCCTACACTTCCCAAATGTATTTCTTCCTTCTAACAATTCTTGTCCTTTTATTTTTTTAAGATCCCTCCCTCGAGTTTAATTTGTGCATTTTAGTTTTTAAAAACTTTTTAATGGGCCAGGCGGTGGTGGCACACGCCTTTAATCCCAGCACTCGGGAGGCAGAGGCAGGCGGATCCTTGTGAGTTCGAGACCAGCCTGGTCTACAAGAGCTAGTTCCAGCGCAGGCTCCAAAGCCACAGAGAAACCCTGTCTCAAAAAACCAAAAAAAAAAAAAAAAAAAAACCAAAAAAACCCCCAAAAAACCAGGTAACTTTTAGACAAGACACAATCAAACACTTTTTAAAATAATATATTTATTTTAGCAGATATTAAAATATAATTATACACTATACTCATGGTTGCTGAAACTACTGATGAACTTAAAAGTTGATGTTCTGAATTTAAAAGAGAGTCAGTTTAAAGAGAAATATTCAGTAGCATTATAAGTGGTCCACGAATGAGTAAAATTTGGGAAGTACTAATCTAATAATTTTATTATTGAAGGGTGAGAAAGTCATCCTAAAACTAATTATAGCAAAGCTAGGATAAATTTTATAACTCTTTTCTACATTCCAGTTTTTACTCTGCTACAGAAGCCTGGTTCTTATTGTTGGAAGCTAAAAAAAAAAAATGTCCTAGCATATTACACTTCAAATCTGCGTGCTTCATTATATTATACACATATAGTTGTATTAGTCAAAAGTGAGGTAACTAGCACTCAGTAGCTCTCTGTGGCTAGGAATTCCCTTGTTTGCACAAATACAGAACATTTACCATTGAAGAGCATTCCACTGAGTGCTGCTCTAACCATAGCTTAGGAGTATGATTCATGCTACTTTTAAGTTTTCCCCCTTCACTGGTATGGTATCTACTAATTTACTCATCATAGTGAAGTCGTTATAACCCGAGCTTACATTGATGGTGCCAGTAAGTGTATAATCAAGATAATTTATCATGGGAAATAAAGCTGGGATAGGGTTGTCAGATTCCTACTAGATAGATCACTTTATTGTAGGAAGTGGTTACTCTTCTTTCTCTATTTTTAATCAAATGAATATTTTCTTAAATCTGTAGGTGAAGAGAAAAATAGAAATAGAGATAAAAAGAAGGTTTTTGTATAGAGAATTCCACTTAGGGAATGTGATTTGTTGATATTTTAAACCTCTTATTTTTCAATACTTTCAGTGAATGGACCTAACTGGACTTTTTGCGCCCATCAATAAACATGAGCGGTACCAAGCCTGATATTTTGTGGGCACCACACCAGGTTGATAGATTTGTTGTATGTGACTCAGAACTGAGCCTTTATCATGTGGAATCGGCTGTGAATTCAGAACTTAAAGCTGGATCATTACGTTTGTCTGAAGACTCTGCAGCTACATTACTGTCAATAAATTCAGATACACCCTATATGAAATGTGTTGCGTGGTATCTCAATTATGATCCTGAATGTCTCCTAGCAGTTGGACAAGCAAATGGTCGAGTTGTACTTACAAGTCTTGGTCAAGATCATAATTCTAAGTTTAAAGATTTGATAGGAAAAGAATTTGTCCCAAAACATGCTCGACAGTGCAATACCCTCGCATGGAATCCACTGGATAGTAACTGGCTTGCTGCTGGTCTGGACAAGCACAGAGCTGACTTTTCAGTTCTAATATGGGATATCTGCAGCAAATATACTCCTGATATTGTTCCCATGGAAAAAGTGAGACTTTCAGCAGGTGAAGCTGAAACAACACTAGTGGTAACAAAACCACTGTATGAGTTAGGACAAAATGATGCTTGTCTGTCTCTTTGTTGGCTTCCACGAGACCAGAAACTACTCCTTGCTGGCATGCATCGTAACCTAGCCATATTTGATCTTCGGAACACAAGCCAGAAGATGTTTGTAAATACGAAAGCTGTTCAAGGAGTGACAGTAGACCCGTACTTCCATGATCGTGTTGCTTCCTTCTATGAAGGTCAGGTTGCAATATGGGATCTTAGAAAATTTGAGAAGCCAGTTTTGACTTTGACTGAGCAGCCAAAACCCTTGACAAAAGTAGCATGGTGTCCAACTAGGACAGGTCTGCTTGCTACTTTAACAAGGGATAGTAATATTATTAGGCTTTATGATATGCAGCATACACCTACGCCCATTGGGGACGAAACTGAACCCACAATAATTGAAAGAAGTGTGCAACCTTGTGACAATTACATTGCTTCCTTTGCATGGCATCCAACAAGTCAAAATCGAATGATAGTTGTAACTCCCAACCGAACAATGTCTGACTTCACTGTTTTTGAAAGGATATCTCTTGCCTGGAGCCCAATTACATCTTTAATGTGGGCTTGTGGTCGTCATTTGTATGAATGTGCAGAAGAAGAAAGTGATAATTCCTTAGAAAAAGATATAGCAACAAAAATGCGCCTCCGAGCTTTATCAAGGTATGGACTTGATACAGAGCAGGTGTGGAGAAACCACATTTTAGCTGGAAATGAAGACCCAGAACTCAAGTCACTCTGGTACACTCTGCACTATATCCTTTGTCTTGCTAACTTTTGAGGTAAATTGGGTAAACATACTGAATGTTTTGTATGTAAATACAAATTATATAGTCTAAAATTCTGAGGTGAAATAGTTTAAAACTGTTGAAAGTTTTAGTTTGTAGACTGGGTGCGGGAAAGGTGGTCAGTAAAGTGAAACTGTCTTAATTGTATAGATTCTTACTATGGATTTGCTCTTAATTAAATAATTTTAACTTTGGGATATTTTATTGTGCATAATTATCAGTATTTCCTATGCATTTAAATACTTATGAAGCAGTATACAGAAGATATGGATCAAAAATCTCCAGGCAACAAAGGATCGTTGGTTTATGCAGGAATTAAATCAATAGTAAAATCATCTTTGGGTAAGAAAATTCCATTTTATATTTTCAAATACATTTTTAACTTTTGGACTCTTGATTCCTAGTTGATTAAAATTAAGATTATCTCAGGACTGTGTATATAA
The DNA here is from genome assembly GCA_028555095.1 of Dicrostonyx torquatus. Taxonomy (NCBI): domain Eukaryota; kingdom Metazoa; phylum Chordata; class Mammalia; order Rodentia; family Cricetidae; genus Dicrostonyx; species Dicrostonyx torquatus. The sequence goes on from JAQHUG010000096.1 coordinate 2,126,713, forward strand.
ATACCTTTATATAACTCTCTTGGTTTTCTGATCAGATATTTTAGTGACTTGTTAGGTATATTGACTGTATTTATTATATCCAGATGTTTTGTGGAAGGAATGTTGATTCTTTGATGTAATGTAGACTTTTCTTAAATTTTTATTATTCTGTGCTGTTTCTTTAAAGACCCACTTTAGGGAGATAGTATACAAGTGCATTTATGAGATGCTGATTGTTTGGGTTTTATCACAGCATCTTGTGCTTTAAAGACTAAATTAGAAGCTCTCTTAACTGAAGAAGATCCCTTTGATTTTGCTTCCCAAATACTTTCACAAGGACTATGCTATGACATGAAGTATAGCCTAACTTGAAGAATACCTGAAAGTTCTTGATGAGTAAGTGAAGGAATCAGTTAATGAATAAAGTGATGTAAGATTTAAATTGATAAACTATTTATGAAAAAAGACACCCTCCTTCCAAAAACAAAAACCTGCTTTCAGAGTGGTCGCTTTACGCAGTTGTTCTTACCCTTTTTGTGGGAGTTAATTATGATAATGTTATATCGTCCCTTAGGACAATATTCGTCTATTTGTACTCCATCAGTTAAGATGCTAGAAGAATAATCTAGTCAAAGCGGTCGTAGAAATCATAAGTCCATGTAGATTCTGTTTCTGTAGGACTTGCTTCACCATGCTACAAGTAGCACGGACGCACAGTGACTGCTGCTTTACAGCAGGTTAGCACTGCAGTTAAGCTGCTGCATTTGTTAGGGTGGGTTTTCTCTTTGAGGACTTTGAAATTATTTTGATGAACAGTGCTGAAATATGAATGGAAGCTTTAGGTCTGTTTCATTTTGGTGTTTTCCCATTAGAGCTACACCAGAAAGAGTAGCCTTTATCAGAAGAAATAAAATGAGTAAGTTTAATGAGAAACTGCCTTAGTTATTAACAGAAGTAAAAAGGCAGGCATAATATATATCACCATTTATGAACCTGAATATACCATGGTTTGTGAGTTTAAAAACTGATGCCACGAGACCCTCATTGGAGCACTGGACTGAGCTCTTGAGGTCCAGTTGAAGAGTGGGAGGAATGAGAATGTGAGCAAATAGGTCAAGACCATGATGGGTACACCCACTCAAACAGTCTACCTGAACTAGTGGGAGCTCACCAACTCTAGCCGGATTGGGAAGGACCAAGGATGGGACCAAAGTGGTCCCTCTGAGTGTGCTTGACAGTTGCATGCCTGGGGCAGACTGAGGGGCCACTGGCAGTGGCACCAGGATTTATCCCTACTGCTCGTACTGGCTTTTTGGGAACCTATTCTCTTTGGATGTATGCCTTGTACGGCCTGGATATAATAGGGAAGGCCTTGGACCTGCTACACGGCAGTGTGCCATGCCCTCTGATGATTGGATGGGGGTGGGGCGGGAGGGTAAGGAGTGGGAACTTGGATTGGTATATATAGTGAAAAAGGATAGTTTCTTTTCTTTCTTTTTTGTTTTTAAGAGTGTTTTTCTGAGGGAATCAAAGCCAAAAAAAAAAAAAGAAAGAAAGAAAAAGAAAAGAAAAAGAAAAAAAACTGCTGCCACAAAGAATTAAGTACTATGTCAGTAAAACTTATGATATTGGACAATGGGCTAAGAGTTCAGAATATGGGAGGAATATAACCAGAAAGCAAGCAGTATGTTAGAAATCCTGATGTCTTATGGAATAGATGAAATTGTTGTAAGAACTGAAAGGAATGCCTTAAAGGGGGAACAGTGGTGGGGTAGGAAAAAAATGGAGCCATATATTCATGTAGGCGAGGGAAAGAAATCGCTTTCGGTCAACTGGAACAGCTAAACAGCATGAAGAGAAATCATCAACTTTAAATAATTAAAAACAGGCTGTATGAGGGAGGATAAAATGATATCTAGTGGCAGGAGCTAACACTGGATAGAGGGAAGGCTGTTGTTGCTTTCTTTTCTCTTTCAACAAAAATTAAGCATGCTTAAATGCTGATTGGAAAGGCCACATGCGTGTGTGAGTGTGTGTGGGCATGCACTTGCTGCTCACACATGTGGAGGGCGGAAGACAGCTTTCGGGAGTCACTTGTAGCCGTCCACCTTGCTGAGGGAGGGTCTTTCTTACTGTCTCTGAACTTCATGCTCCAGTCTACCAGCCCATGATAAATTTTCTGTCTTTGTCTCCCAAAGGAGTGCTGGGGTTCAGATGCATTCCGTCTGGCCTTCTGTGTGAAGTCTAGGGGGTGGAGCTCAGGGTCATCAGGGTTGTAGCTAGGACTTAACTCCTGAAGCCACTTCCTGTCTTTAATATGACAGAAGGTTGTATAATAAAGACTAGCTGACTTTTCACCCAACACAATAAAATTTGTTCATACTTGAAAAAGTTTGGCTTTGATCTAGAGAATTTATCTGTTCAAATTGATTTAAAGGGACAAAATAGCTAAGATTTTATGTTTTTTTTCTTAACACCGAAGTTTTTTTATAGCGTATTATTTTATCACACACACATATTATACACATGTGTGTCTGTATGTGTATGTGTGTGACATACAGATGCATATTATCTGATTGGTGATTTGAGACTTTTATTTTGGATTGGTATTTTAATGTTTGCATATGCTGTTTCTTTTGCAAACATTAATAAAGTATTGGCTATATGAATATGAGCAATATGAGATTCAGTGAAAAGTTTTTCATTTTTATATTGATATGTATATCATGCATAGACTTTCATTTTCTTTTTTTTTTTTTTGGTTTTTCGAGACAGGGTTTCTCTGTGACTTTGGAGCCTGCACTGGAACTAGCTCTTGTAGACCAGGCTGGTCTCGAACTCACAAAGATCCGCCTGCCTCTGCCTCCCGAGTGCTGGGATTAAAGGCGTGCGCCACCTCCGCCCGGCTGATTTTCTTTTTCATAGATATGTTAAAATTTTATAGGTGTTAAAATTGTAGTGTAATGATCCATTTGAAATTAATGGTACACATTTCTTTTGATAATCCTAATTACCCACAGCATAATTGCCAAACTAAGAAAGAATCCCTGAGCTGCCAGAGTTCAATTCATTAAGTTAAAAATATTCTATTTAAAAATAAGTGATTTGGGGCTGGAGTTGGGAGAATACTTGCCTAGCATACATGAAACGCCAGGTTTAATCCCCAGCACTGCTGAAACTGAGTTTGTCCGACAACTCTATAGTCCCAGCTCTTGAAGTGGAGGTAGAAGGCTCAGAAATTTAAGGTCATCCTTGGCCGGCTTGGACTCCATGAGAGCCTGTCTTGGTGGTGAGGGGCAATTTTGGTGTGACAGTGTTGCTCAGCAATAGATTGGTACTCCGACCTTTCTACCTTTTACCCCCCACTGCTAACCCCTCCAGGGAAAATCCCTTTTGGCTGGTGATGTAGCTCAGCAACAGAACTCCTGCTTAGCACATTCAGGGCCAGGTTTAATTCACAGCAACACAAAATTATTAATTCAGCTGTAATTATTTAGTTTATTAACTTACCTTATAACTTTTCAGTAAGCAAAAAGGTATAGTTTAAAATACTGACATAGATAATATATTAGACTTGTCACAAACCACCATCAGGTTGATAATCATACAAGTTTTTTTAAAAGTATGAATTTTAGGTAAATTGGAAAGCTTAGACCTATTTTTATTCCTTGTAAGGTGTTTAGACTAAGTGATTTTTATTTATATACATAGATGTACATAAATAAAGTTTAACTTAAAAGTGATAACTAAGTTTTAAATATTCTTCTTTATATAATTTTTGTTTGTTTTGAGACAGGGTCTCTCTATGTAGCCCTCGCGGTCTTGGTCACTATATAGACCAGGCTGGTCTGGAACTCATAGAGATCCATTTGTCTTGGCCACCATGCTGTGATTAAAAGCATGCACCACCACATTCATCTATTCTCACTTTAATGCTTATTTTTTCAATCCTTTGACAGATCAGTTGTAGTCAGCTTTGGATCATTTGCTACTTTTCTCTAACATAGACTGTCTCCTTGTCTCCTTGAGTCACTACTTGTACTTAGGTGCTACTCAAAGTCTCACAAAGCTAAAATGAATGTTGTGGCTAAATGTATTTCCTTCTAGAGTTAAGAATATTCTTCCAAATTCATGTGGTTGTTGGTCAAGTTCAAAAACTGCAGAAACAGGTTGAAGACACATGTAGGAGATAAAGGTCCTAGGAATGGGAAAGAATTGGATCTACATAAGATTTGGCTTTTGAAAGAAATATGCACATATCCTTTACTAGCCAGAGTGGGGTGGTCGTTTTTAGGGTTTAGGGAACCAGAGGCTGAGAGGCTGAGGATTCTTGTAGTTGTAAAACTAAACTATGTCTTTCTTTCTGGTTGGTTGGTGGCCAGGGCCTATGCATGGCTCCTGAAGGTTGTTTACAGTTCTTCCCTTCCCACAGACTTTCTCATCAAGATGGCAGCTCTGACTGCTTTAAGACCAAGAGGTCTTTCCTACTGCATCTCTACTTATAGGCTCTCTTTCAGGGTTGGCCTGATTAACTTAGGCTTAGACTACATAACTGCCCATTGAGTCACTCACAGTCAGTTGAGTAAGGAACTCAGTTAGCTCTATCTGTAAAATTCTTTCTTCTCTGCTACGACTTGTCTAGAAGCAAGTCATAGATTCAGTTTAAATTCCCAAGAAGGTGATTATTCAAGAGTGTGGTTTCCGAGCTGTAGGAATCCTGGGGCCCTACTTCATTCTGCCTACAGTCAATGGATTGCACCCCCCTACACACCTTCCCTGCACATAGGGTTTCTCTGTAGCCTTGACTGTCCTGGAACTAGCAAACCATGCTGGCCTCAAACTCACAGAGATCCATCTGCATCTGCCTTCTGAGTGCTGGGATTAAAGGCGTGTGCCACTACTACCTGGCAAGCTGATTGAATTCTAAAAGCTCATCTATTTGCTGTTGACCAAGTTATTTATATAAGTATCATATATATATATATATATATATATGTGTGTGTGTGTGTGTGTGTGTGTATATACATTAAATATATAATTGCTGTAAGTTACATGTGTAATTTACTAAATAAAGGAAGTTTGCAATATGGACACTCACATTTCCTCATTCATACTTTAATTTTTTTGAAAACACTTTTTGTATTTTTGACAGTTTGATCATAAAACTTTCTAGAACACTTAGGAATGTTATAGTTAATTGATAAACTTCATGTTTGTTTGTTTTGTCCTTATTTGCTTAAATGAAATTACTTTGCCTTTATAACTAGCTACCATGATTTCAGTGTAATGTTATAAAAATAGCAATTTTTTTCCTTTAAAAAAGATAATATATAGTTTTCTAATTTAATAGCAGAGTGAGACATAGTCAGGTCATTCCCATTGTATTTTTCTTTATTGTTTACCTTACAGTTCTTTGATGACTGTAATCTCATTTTCTTCATGCATGTAGATAGCTATACAACATATAGCAGCCAGGAAGAGAACTCAAGTGCTTGGGGCTCCAAGGCAGAGGGCATTCTTTGCAAATAAAATAATTCAACTACCTACTCTGCTGGAGCTTGTGTCGTAGTGAGAAATCAGATTTGAGAGTCTCTGTTAAATACTGTCTGCAAGACACAAGAAACAAGTGATGAGTTAGAGAACAGGCGTCTATTTTAGCTTAGAGGATTGAAGCAATGACTCAACTTAGTGAGTCTCAACATCCATTTTTACAGCGGTAGCTTCTTAGTAATTCAACTATGGTGTAAAATGTTTTAAATTTTTAGTGCACTGCTTATTTATGCTATCATAAGATTATGGCTGAAAAATTGAATATTCTAAATGCTATTGACATTTTTTCTCTTAAAGCTGAACGGTTGCCTAATATATTTCAAAATAACAATAAAATAATATAAAGCATTTTCTTTTTTAGGAATGGTGGAAAGCAGCAGACATAATTGGAGTGGCTTGGATAAACAAACCGATATTCAGAACTTAAACGAAGAGAGGATTTTAGCATTACAGCTCTGTGGGTGGGTAAAGAAAGGAACGGATGTAGATGTGGGACCATTTTTGAACTCTCTTGTGCAAGAAGGAGAATGGGAAAGAGCTGCTGCAGTGGCTTTGTTCAACTTGGATATTCGGCGAGCAATCCAAATCTTGAATGAAGGGGCATCTTCAGAAAAAGGTATTAGGTTATGCCTGAGAATTGGCAGTTCATAAAATCTGGTAAAGAAAGGATGTGGGTAGTTTTTAGTTACCTAGCCAATATCCTATATACATTTTTATTGAAAGGGAAAGTAGTAAGTATTAGACAGTTCCATTTATATATGCCTCGGGATAGATTAATAAAAACAAAGTGTTCTTAAATGATGTTTTAATAATGATATGTTTTCCCACATGTATTTCTGTTTTCGTTTTAAAGAGAATCATATACATTGAGGAATGTCTGTTGGAACTGCTTCTGTTTGTCAGCCATATTTTAGTAGATACTTTCTCTTTTGGTAGGATACTAAGTGATATTTTTGTTTAGACCAGTATAGATTCTTATGAAAAGCATATTGTGATCTGGAAAATGTTTCTACTTGAGTCTGATTGAAACATATGTCCTGTGTAGCCTTGAAAGGAGGGAGAGGGGGAGATGGAGAGAGGGAGAGAGAGAGAGAGATGATAAACTTACCCTGTAAACCAGGCTGGCCTTAAACTGAGAGATCTGTCTGCCTCTGCCTCTTGAGTGCTGGGATTAAAGGCGTGTACCACCTCATGCCCCACCACTGCATGACAAGTTTTGTTTTTTGTTTATTATTGTTATTAGGTATAGTTCACTTAAATTCTTAAGGTGTATATAGCTATTTATCTTGAACGCACATAGACAATTATTTCTGAGTTTCAAAGTACTGAATTCTTACTTGCTCTGGCCCACCTTGTTATACCATTGACTGTAATTTTCATTCTAAAAGTTAAAAAAGTTAGAGCTTTAGCCTGAGCCTTGTTACCTTTACTTTAGAGAAGCCTTCTGCACTTGATAGTAGGAGAGGTGGAGCGCTATTGAGTTCTTCCTCCCAAAAAGGACTCTAATTTTGCTACAACCTGAAAACATAGTTTTCTCTTATGTACCTGGAAAATTTGGTATTCATATGCTTTTATTTTAAAAGACTTAAAACTTAATAATAGAGTAGGCAGAAGAATGAAGCACCAAGAATCTTGGAAAGCATTTTTGTAAGAGTGAGTAAAGAAGCTGCTAAGAACAGAAAGTGGGGGGGAGGTGCGGTGTAATTGGAAGAGAAAGAGTGCTGAGAGTCAGGAGCTGTCTGAAAGGTAGAAAATGCTGCAGAGAAAAGACAGAGAGATTGTAGCCTTCACATGTGCAGTGAAGTGGCCATGCAGACCTGAAGAGTCGGTCGGCAGCTTGCTAGCAGCAGCCCTATACACTACAGAACAGTTGATAAAAGTATGTCTGTCTAAGTACAGTTGTGTGATAATCGTGATAGCTCATTTTGGCCTAGAAATTGTTGGAAGTATAGCATAGTAAAAATACTGAAACACTGTTTTCTCCAGTTGATACTTGGTATAGCAATATATGTATTTTATAATTAGAAATAGGAAAATAAAACTTTGAAAACTTTACTGATTAGGGTGGCAGTGATTTTGGTATAAGTCTCACTTGTCTCCATTTAGGTACCAAATAATAATATATAATATATAGGAAAATACTGAACAAAGAGCTTGAAAGTTAAGTGTTGTACTTCCTGCTGTGGAAGTCGCTCAGTGGTAAAGCATTCCAGTGGGATTCTGAATTCAGTGTCCAGTACTGCAGAAAAAAATAATTATTATACATAGGATTACAAGTGTGTACATGAATTGTTTTTTCAAAGAAGTATTTTTTATTGATATTTATTGAGCTCTACATTTTTCTCTGCTCCCCTCCGTGCCTCTCCTTTAC
>JAQHUG010000096.1:2136007-2165859 GCA_028555095.1 Dicrostonyx torquatus
TGAAGAATTTTGTTGGGATTTTGATGGGCATCGTGTTGAATCTGTCATGAATTGTTTTTTAAGAATGAATTTTTTCTTTGTATGCTACCAAATTTAACAGTCTTAATTTTTTTCTTATTTAAGTGGGTTTCTTTTAGGATAAAATTCACCATCTGATCGCTGTGTCGAGATTTAACAGCTGTGGAGAAAGAGGTTATTAGTTTCTGATTGCTTTGATTAGCTGCACATTTTTAACCTACAGGAGATCTGAATCTGAATGTGGTAGCAATGGCTTTATCAGGGTATACAGACGAGAAGAACTCTCTTTGGAGAGAGATGTGCAGCACACTACGATTGCAGCTCAACAACCCCTATCTCTGTGTCATGTTTGCATTTCTGACCAGCGAAGCAGGAGCTTATGATGGAGTTTTGGTAAGCTGTTTTGATTTCCCAGATCGTCCTTTGAATTATAACAGGTTTGCTTTTTGTGATTTTGATAATACAGATTTTAGCTATAGAACCAAAACTATGTATTTCATCCTTTACTGAAGAACTGAGTTCTAGAAATGTACAGCTATAAACGTATACATGTATTTGCTGTTTAAATAGTGTGAATATGATTGTGTGTACTTGTGTGTGTATAGATAACTGATGATCAGTCAGGCAGTTTTGGCTCAGGTGCCTATCTAAATTAATGTTGGTCATTTTAGATGATTTCTGTTTGGAAAACAAATTATATAATCACACTATTCATAAAAAAACTTGATTTAATTTAGTCTTTCAGTTATTTTAGTCACTTGTGTAACCATGTGAATTCTTCCTTGCCATGAAGTGAGGTTGCCTTACTTATTTCGGTTGTTGAGTCACAGACTTCACATCAAAACCTCTTTTTTTGTACCGTCTGTCTTCTTTCTAACAATGGAAAGAACTTTCTCTACTCAGATGTGATTCTCTGTTTCCCATTAGAGCATTTCTTATAAAGTATGCATTGTTTCAGTAATTTTCAGTCTGTAAGGGTTATAAAAACATGTGCCTTATTGAGCTATTACACTGAAAATTTAAGTATTAGTGTCCATTTTGATAGTGTCCAGTTTATTTTGTTCATTGCTTTTAATAAATTTCTAGTGAATCTTTCTGACCTTCAAACTGATATCAAGAAATGTTTATCTTTGACTGTTATTACTACATCTGCTAAACAGGATATTTTAAAGTCTTGTCTTTGAGCTGACCGGATACTTAAGCAAGTGCTAGAGAATGAGCCTAGAAAAGGAAATGAACCAATCGCTCACTGTTTAAACATTGCGTTCTGTATTTTCATTTGTTACCTCTAGTAAAATCCCTTCTCTTACACCAAAAGGAGAACTGACGAGGAAGTTAATGGATTCCAGCTAGTTTAAGAATGTATTTAATTTAATCAGAAAAGACTTCTTTGGCAGTTGGTGACTCTTCCAATATCTGAACATATATACATATGAAAATGTATAGAATACACATATATTTTCTAATACACATGAAAATAAACTTGCATATTTAGTCCCTGTAAAAACTGGGGCTGGAGAGATGGCTCAGCGGTTAAGAGCACTGGCTCCTCTTCCAGAGGTCCTGAGTTCAATTCCCAGCAACCACATGGTAGCTCACAACCATCTATAATGAAATCTGGTGCCCTCTTCTGGGGTGCAGGTACACATGCAGGCAGAATACTGTATATGTAATAATAAATAATCCTTTTAAAAAAAACTGAAAAGTTATGGTGCGTACAATTGTTTTTTTTTCCAGTATGAAAACAAAGTTGCAGTGCGTGACAGAGTGGCATTTGCTTGTAAATTCCTTGGTGATACCCAGGTGAGAACCAATTCAGTTCTATATTTGAGGTAATTAATGTTTATTATGATGGATTTTAACAAATTAATCTTTGCATATAATTATGTGCCTGAAAATTTTTACATAAAATCTAAAAAGGTAATTATTACATTGAACTGATAAATATGCATGTAATAACTAAATTTGTTTAGTTGAATTTGACTTGATGTTTTAGTTTCATTTTTCCTTCAGAAGAAGATTTAGCAGGTAGAAATTTTAAACTCAGGTTTTAGTAATGCTGTATGCAAATCATTTCAGTACTGAACACTTAGCTGCTGCCTCTGGGGGTCGTGAGGAGGCTGCTCATTTGTTCCTGTCTTCCCAGACTCAAAATAATCACACTGAAACTATATTACTTGTAACACTGTTTGGCCAATAGCTGAAGCATATTTCTAGCTAGCGCTTACATTTTAAATTAACCCATTTCTATTATTCTATATTTTATATTTATATATTTTTTATATTATTTAGGCTGGTGACCTACTGGCAAGGTTTCGACTGGCAGCTTGTGCCTTTCTTCTCTGGTGGCTACATGGCGTCTCATTGACTCCTCCTTCTTTTTCCTAGCATTCAGTTTAGTTTTCCCTGTGTAGCTCTATTCTGCCAAGCCAGTGACTGAAACAGCTTTATTCATTAACCAATAAAAACAACACAAATACCGAAGGACTTCTCACACCAATGATGAGCAGTGCTATTATAATGATAGAATTTGGGGAAATGAGAAGGAATATTGCTGGAGTTTAGAATAGGATGAAATTAGACCATGTAAAGGAAATAGTTTTTATTGATGGCTTTCAACATGTAATTCCAATTCTGTGATTCTGTTACATAGTGCCATGAGAGGTAAGAATTTGCTGAAAAGGTGACACTTGTCTTAGAGTTAGCCGTCTATAAACATAGGCAATGTCAGTTTTGAAGATGAGTGTGGGCACTAGGGAGATAGCACAGTTCAAGGAACTGAGTTGAATCCCCTAGAACCTGTGGAAATACCTGGGTGTTATCTTATAATCTCAGGATTGGGTGGCAGAGACAGGAGGGTCCGTGGGGCTTACTGCTCTGCCATCCTACCAAATCAGCAAACTCCAGCTTCAGTGAGAGCCCTGTATTAAATACAATATGGAAAGCTATTGAGAAAGACATTTGATATCAATCTCCAGCCTCCACACATGCCCTTCCGCACACCACACAAAAAAATAACGTGACTGTGAAAACTGTATGGAAACTTGAAATAGATATAGACTTCCTAGTACATATCTAGATTTTAGTAAGAGTTTCCGTCTTAAAATGTTTTTCATCCAGAATACAATTGTTCTAAATCAAATGTGTAGTGAAACAGATTATATTTAAAAAGTCACTTTGAATTTTTCAGTTAAATAAATACATTGAAAAGCTGACCAATGAAATGAAAGAGGCTGGCAATTTGGAAGGAATCTTGCTTACAGGTCTCACTAAAGATGGAGTGGACTTGATGGAGAGCTACGTGGATAGAACTGGAGATGTCCAGACAGCAAGCTACTGCATGTTACAGGTTAGTGTAGTCTGACACTGGTCTTAAAAACAAAATGCCAAGCCATATTCTCCATGTTGTGTATCCTCAGGTGAAACACACACGCTCTTTTCCTCGCTTAGGGGTTTTAGTTCTCTTGAGGACTTGTGTTGTCTCTCATGGCCCTAATCTCATCAGCTTTCCAGGTCTTTCTTTCAGTCTGAGAAATACCTGTCTTGACTGCACCTGAGTTCATTTAAAGCTCAGATAGAATCAGAGCCTCACGTCAGAGTCCAACCCATCTTCCATAAAGGACTCCCTCTCCTCTCTGAAGTGTGGTTTCCTTTCATTTGACCAGCAGAAGAGAAGTTACACTTCAGCTCTTTTACATTCTGCCCTTTTTATTAACAACAAGGTAATTTGAATAACTAGTTCATCAACTTTTCTCATTGCTTTAATAGTCTGGTGGTTAAACCAGATTCCAGGAAAAAGTTTCTTTCTACTTTACTTTTGTGGGAAACATGAATTCTGTGTCTCTACCATGTACAGTAACCCTTTAGCAGTCTTAACCTTTTGTGGCATGAGCACTTCTCTTTTCTAGCCTGCTTTACCTTGGTAAACAATCAAAATGTGCTTACCACTTCCCTTCTGTATCCTTTTCTGTGAACTTGCCTAATGCGGGTTCAAAATGCAGAGTCAGCTTATATAAAATATCAAGCCACCGCCCACGTGAGAAAAGGTATTCTGTCATTCAACTTTTCTCACTGGAATGAGATTTTTTTTTTTATCTTTTAATGAACTACTGATATGTGACTACAGAGTAAGATGGATAGGTAATAGCACAATTTGTAAAATGTTAAAATGCAAACAGTAAGTGCATAATGTGAGCTTTAAAAAGTCTAGTCTGATACTGCCGCTCTTTTGTTGAGATGTTTCCTCTGTGGCCAAGATTAACTCTTCGGTCCTGCTGTTTTCATTTCATTTGTTTTCTTTCCTTTTGTTCCTTTGTTTCTCCTGCCTTATTGTGTACCACTTGCTTCTTTCTGTCTTTCCCCTTATGCCTCCTATTGGCTTTTAGCTATACCCTTCTCATTGTCTTATTGTTAAAGCTGGTGCTTTGGGTCTCACAGTGTATCCTGAACTCATCATGCTGCATTTCACAACTAACATGTCATAATATCCTTTCTTTCCTAACTCACCTCTGGCACTGGGTTTTTCTTAAACTTTGCATTTTATAAATATTATGACAGTGTAATTTCATTTATGCAATTTTCCTTTGTCCACTGATTATATATTTTATTCTATGTATATTATAAGCTCCAACTTACAGTGTTGTTTTGGCTTTAGATAGTAATTTGTCTGTTCTATAAATTGTAAGAAAGGAATTACAGACCTTTTATTTGTTTATTTATTACTTTTCCTAGTGTCTGTTCCTTCTGTGGATCTGAGTTTGATCTTGTTTCCTCACCTTGTTTTTTCTCTAGCATTTCTTGTAATAGAGGTTACATTTAACAGAAGCATCTAGTTCATCTTGGTTCTTCTTGCAGCACTTTAAAGAAATGCTTTCCATCTGGCCTCCTTTGATTATGATGAGAAATTAGCAGTTCTCCTTGCTTTCATGTATGTGATGTTTCATGTTTCCATGGATTTCTTTCGAGAAGTCTTCTTTCTCTTTGATTTTTCTGAAAAAAAAGAAAATGAAACTGATGGGCCTACTTTTATTCTTTGTATTATGTGTATTGATTACTGAGCTTCTTGAATCTATCAGTTAACATTTTTTTCATCACATTTGGGATGTTTAGGTATATTATTTCTGATTCTTTGTCTCTTCTGCATTTTTTATTCTCCTTTTTTGCCTTACTATGCATATAGAAAAGTTCTAGTGTTCAGAGCCTGGGGTTCCTGTTCATTTTCTACTTTCCTTTTTATTATTTATCTCCTCCTCTTCAATTAGACAATTTTTTTTTTCTTTTCTCTTTTTGTTTTGAGATAGATTCTCATTGTGTAGGCCTGGCTGGCCTGGAATTCATTCTTTAGGTCAGGCTGGGATCCTCCTATGTGTATCTCTGTGAGCTGGGTTTAAAGGTGTGGTGTGCTTCCATACCCAGCTTCAGTTGGACAGTAATGTCAATTTGTTTATGTCTTCTCTCTGTCCCTGCCCTTGGCCATTAAACTTGCCAGGGAAGTTTTTCTTCCTATCTCCAAGTATATATATTTATATATTTTATTTATGGTGAAAAGGTACTTATTTAGAATTCGCTAGCTGGACTCAGTTTAGATGAACCCAATTTTGTTGGCAACATTCAGAGCATCATAATCAGGAGCCAGCTGAACATCCGCCTTCTCTCCATCAGGTCTTATGAGGGTGTTGACTTTGGCCACATCAGTGTCACAGAGTTTCTTCACAGCCTTTTGATCTGGTGCTTGTTGGCCTTGACATCCACATGACACCTGTTGTTGTCCTCTGTCTTCTTCAGGATTGACTCAGTGATCAGGGGTCATTAGATGGTGGCATAGTGGTCAAGCTTGTTCGTCTTAGGCATGCTCTTTTGAGGGTTTTTGGGCTGCAAGAAGGTGGGTGATGTGCAGGTCTTCTTGTGGCTGTGGACGCCTTCAGCACTGCCTTCTTGGCTTTCAAGGCCTTCGCTCTGACTTTGGCTTTGGGAGGGAGCTTCCTTCTTTCAGCGCCATCTTCCACGAGTATTTTTAAAAATAAACTTTACTATAGTTTACATTCCTTATTTGCTCACTAGTTAAGTGTTTTTCCTTGAATATATTTTTCTGTACACAAATTCTAATTGTCCTTAATAAAAACCTGGAGTCAGGTATTAGGGGGTTAAAGCTGAAGGAACAGAGAAGCAGTGCTGCCAGCTATGAGAGAGACCATTTACTCCTACCAGTGCCCAGACTGCGGAGGGATCCTGTCCTGAGACTGCAACCTCAGCTTCAGCAAACCTCAGACTACAATGAGCTCCTGTCTCCTCCCACCTTACATCCTCTCTCCACCCAGCCATATCCCTCCTGTCTCCACCTCCCTGCTGCTGGGATTAAAGGCATGGGATCCCAAGTGCTGGGTTTACCTTTGTGTGAGCTCTGTTTCTCTGTTAGACAGATTCAATCTTGTGTATCCCAGGATGGCCTTGAACTAACAGAGATTTCTTCACCTTTGTCTCCCAAGTCCTGGGATTAAAGGTGTGACCCTGGCCTCTAGTGGCTTAGCTCTGCACTCTGATCTTCAGGCAAGCTTTGTTAAAACTTAAACAAAATTTCACTACATTTTTCTTTGAATGTGCTGCATACTACATTACAGTTTTCTTCTGCCAACTCTGACACTCATACTTGTTTTAGAGATATTCTTACTAGTCAGACATTGATGTTCTGAATGGGAAGAATTTTAAACTTAGGAAAGCCAATTCTTGCTTCTCACTAATGCCTATGTGCATTTCATGTTTAACTTATGTAAAAGTACCATTTCACTATTAGATATAAAGGGCCAGGCTCAGTTTAAATGTTGTTAAGTAGTTTTGATGTGTAATTTGGATATATTATAATATATATATATTTAATATTATATCCAGAGTTTTTGAATCCATAAATTTTAATAGTTAAGATAAGGGGTTTTCTTATCACCATTGACTGCCACCTGCTCCTTAAACTAAAAAGATACTTCCTGGTCAAGTATGTTATATAGGTGCATGTTTACATCACTAGTGAAGTCTAGTGTAAGGTAGATTACCGAGGCTTTCCTCGTTAGGAGCCAGTTTCGGGGAAAAGGCCATTTCTCCTGAGTTACTTATATTCATGTTCTACACAGAATCCTCTTATTTAAACTAGGACATTTGAAATTTATGTTTTCTTTTTAGGGTTCACCTTTAGATGTTCTTAAAGATGAAAGGGTTCAATATTGGATTGAGAATTACAGAAACTTATTAGATGCTTGGAGGTTTTGGCACAAACGAGCTGAATTTGATATACATAGGAGTAAGTTGGATCCCAGTTCCAAGCCGTTAGCACAGGTAAGTAGCGTATTCTACAGAGAATCAAATGTTAACATGTCAGCATCAGATTAATAATGAATTATTATCTCCCATTGTTTTATTTATATTGTATTTCTCTTAATGTCTTTGTCTATTTCAAAACTTTTAAGCCTGTTTTATTTTAGTTTTTTAATTTCCTAACAATTATCTTGTACAGCTAGACTTTACTTTGAGATAAAACAAAAGACCTTAGGAAAGTCTAATTGCTAGGACTGTCTGAAATTCAGTGTCTGCCAAATTCTGTCATACTCACCTGTTAGTAATCCCATGTGCATACTGCCTTTATATATTTATATAGAGTAGAACAGGATTTTTAAAAATAGAATAAGTATAAATATATGTATATACACGGCATTTTTAATATGAGATCAATTATCACAAGGTGTGTGATAATGATATCATGCTATTACTTCAGATATTGAATATTTGGTTATCTTCACCCTGAGCACTGGATGGTGTGATTTTCTTTTTAAAGGAAGTTGAAAATTATTGTGGCAACTGGAGTAGGTATTTTAGTAAGATAGTATTGTGCCGTATGTTACTAATCTGGAAGAGCTCTAGGGCTTTCATTACACCTAGCGAGCACCTTCTAATGGTATTTTTACCATCTCACCAGCTTTGTTTTGAACTTTTAATGTACTATTGCAGGAGCCTTAATTCCTTTTCATCTTAAAAAAAGGTAGTGGTGGGGAATCAGTTTGTTTTGTTTGTTTTTTGTCCTTGAAATATGAAATCTGGGATCTTGTATGTGCTGAGACCTACCTTCCTTCCTTCCTTCCTTCCTTCCTTCCTTCCTTCCTTCCTTCCTTCCTTCCTTCCCTCCTTCCTCCCCCCCCCTCTCTTTCTTAGACAAGATTCTCACTAAATTACAGAGGCTGGCCTTGAACTTGTGATCCTCTGCATCAGCTACCCAACTAGTTGGGTCATAGGCCTGTCAGGAAGCAAGCTCAGAGTGTTGGCTTTATAAGGACATTTTGTTCAGAAAATGGGTCACTGACCTTTTGGTTTAATGGTTGCATGTTGATACGTTAGTTTCTCTTCTTGTTGCTAATTAACAAGAAGCAGCTTAAGGGACAGCAGTTCTAGGGAATACAACTGATGGTGATGGGGAAGGCTTGGGAGCAGGACCATGATGCAGCTGCCACAGTCAGGAAGTGAGGCCAGGTAAGAAACCTGAAGGGCCACACCAGATGACCCACTTTATTCAGTTAGGCCCTATACCAAGAGCTGTTTCCATCTGGGAACCAAGTGTTCTATGGGACACATTTAATATTAAATCACATTAGGGTATTTTATATGCATTTAATTGTCCCTGATTATTATAAAATGTTAGGGTCTGAAGTTCCTAGTATTTCACAATTATTAGGTATCAGCGGTATTAGCAAAAATGTAATTAAGTAAAGGTGACAGGAAGTACCAAATAATGTTAACTGCTACATGGAGATATGAACTGAGAGCTAATCAGATAGATCATTTTGTAATGTAAAATAAAAGTTTAAAACATTTTTTCAGTATCAGACTTTATAATTCCATTATGGTTTGTACTAAATTGCTCTTTTCGTTTGCTTTGTAGGTGTTTGTGAGTTGTAATTTTTGTGGCAAATCAATCTCCTACAGCTGTTCCTCAGTGCCTCATCAGGGCAGAGGCTTTAGTCAGTATGGTGTGAGTGGCTCACCAACAAAATCGAAAGTCACAAGTTGCCCTGGCTGCCGAAAACCCCTTCCTCGATGTGCACTTTGCCTCATTAATATGGGAACACCTGTTTCTAGCTGTCCTGGTATGACATAATTGCACAAAATGTTTTTCTGAACTCATTTTCCTACATAATTGAATTATTGTTGCTAATAAGATATATGTTAATGACTATTATTTTTAAGAAAAGGCACTTTACTGACTGGCTTGACTTTTTTTTTATTACCTCTTTAATTTATAAAGTCTGTACATTAAAAGTAAAAATCTATATTTATGAAAAAATCTATATTTATGGTGACTCAGGTAATCTCATAGATGCTGGCAATTTAAAATTGATGACTAAGGCTTAAATATGAGTGATTTTGATAATTATACCATTTTCATGGCTTCTACCAGCATTTCAGATTTGATATTTAAAATTCACTGTACTCACAGCTATTCACAAATGCTTTTTGATAGTCTCATAATACTATCCCATTCCTTCTTCCTTCATCCTCTCTTCTAATACATGGACTATTAGCCCAGAAACCAGGACCCTCAGTTTTAGTCTCGTGTCTGCTCTTTTGTCAGTTATGTAGTAAGTAGATGTGGAGTTTTGTTGTTGTTTGTTTGTTGAAAAGGGGTCTCACTATGTAGGCCATGCTGGCCTTGAAATGACAGTGATCTGCCTGCTTGTGCCTCCTAAGTACTGGAATTAAAAAATATGCCACCGTTCCGGGGCCAATATATGTTTTTTTAATGATTAAAAATACTATTATTTTTTACTCTTTACAGTAAACATGGGATTTTTTTTTTGAAAACAGCAAATAATGGAATATAATATACGTGGTAGCTTGGAACATTCCAGTTCTATAACAAGAAAATGACACTAATGTCAAAAGTCTTCATCAAAAACATTTTGGCTTGGACTGGACATGGTGGAGGACACATTTAATCACAGCATTCAAGAAACAGAGGCAGGCAGGCAGATCACATCATCACACCCCCAGGGTTTGTTTAAATTTGAATTAAGGGTTTTTTTGCTGATCAATTTTTATATAGCCCAGATTATACCAAAAATGTAACAATTTGGAGCATGTACTACAATAAAAATTAAACAACTTAAATATATCTGTGAAAACTGAGATATATAAAATTAGTTATGTTTATTATAGCCTTTGGGCCATAAGTCTCAGGAAGTTATAGTGAATATTTGCCTTCTGTTGTCACTATAATGCATTTCATTTTTAATACATATTAACTTTTTGGTCCTTTCTAGTTTTGAAATATATATATATAAAAGATAATAATCTAATATTGAAAATATTAAATCATAAAATCAGTTCAAGCTATTGTGGAGACTAATATAATAAATGCTGATTTTGATTTATTACATCATAATACTTGTTTCAGAAATTTCTCCTATATTTGGTTCTGCATGTAATACAAGTTTATCCACTTATTTGCACATTATGATAAGACTGATGCACTAAGCTGAGTGAGTCCAGTAGCTTCTTAGAGCTCGTGATGAACAGTACATACAGAACATGTAGAACTAATAGAGAGTAAGAAAGAAGGGGTAATATCTTTTGGGGAGTAAGGAGTGGTCCACAAATTCTGTGTCTGTCATTCCAAAATCTTTAGAAATATCTGCGATTCCAGAGGATTTGTTTGTTGGTTTATTTTTTTCAAGCCTGATTTTTCAGTTTAATTGTGAGTGTTGCAGCTCTGGAGGGAAAGGTATCCTGACTTGTTGGGAAGTCAGGCAGTACCTGAAGCTGGGGTCTGGTGGGAGGTGGTCTCTGCACAGGATGTAGGACTCCTGTTCCTCTCTTGAGAGAGGGGGGGGTACAGCTGAGCTCTGCTCTCTTCTCCCGAAGGGAATGTCCTAGCAGTTATCCATTTCTTCTGCTGCTCTGCTTTTTCTGCTTCTTTTCTTCTCAGCTCCCTTTCCCCTTAAGGGAATGTCTCAGCAAAACTTCTGTTCTGCTCCAGTGACAAAGATCATCTTCACTTAAAACTCCTTTTTTGTTTTGTTTTGTTCTGTTTTGTTTTGGTTTGGTTTGGTTTTGGTTTTTTGAGACAGGGTTTCTGTTTCTGGAACTCACTTTGTAAACCAGGCTGGCCTTGAATTCATAGAGATCCACCTGCCTCTGCCTCCCAAGTGTTGGGATTAAAGGTGTGCGCCACCACCACCCAGTCATCCAAAACTCTTAAGAAAGAGATTTATTTGGGAAGGAGAAGTCCAGGAGAGTAGCCTGTTGGAGACTGTCCCCTCTGTAAGTTAGAAGTTAAAAATAAAGGAGTTGGACAGGTGGCTCAGCAGTTTAGAGCACTGGATGCTGTTCTAGAGGACCCGGGTTTGATTCTAAGTTCTTGTGATGGCTCACAACCTTTTGTAACTCCCAAGGATCCAACCCCCCAACCCTTTTGGTTTCTTTGTCTGGCTGTCCTAGAAGTAGCTCTGTAAATCAGGCTGGCTTCGAACTCACAGAGATCTGCCTGCTTCTGCCTTCCAAGTGCTAGGACTAAAAGTGTGTGCCACCACCACCTTTGACCACCTCAGATACTACACACACACACACACACACACACACACACACACACACACACACACACCTAGTTCACAGACATATATGCAGGTAATACACACACACACAGTAAAGTACAAAATCACTAAGTGCATAAAGTGTATAAAGATAAGTATCTCTATAAAATCTATATTTTCCCCTCTTTTTCTTTTTCTCATTGTTGATTTGTTTGTAAATCCTTTAGAACAATTTCAGTGTAGCTACCTCTTTTATATATCCTTTTAACTTACATCACAAGCAGAAAATTATGGATATTTTAAGAAACTATTCCTAGCTATAAAACTATTCTTGTAGCTATTAAAGTGTGACTGGCAATAATACAGTTAAATTTTTTATTTATATAACATGTTTTAAAAGGTAATAATTGGTTAGAGGTAACATTTTTTACTTAATTTATTTTTCTGTTTTTATCTGTAATTGTGTGGGATTTAAAAACATTTTCATTTGATTTGTTTTAAAACAAAACATTGAGGTAGCCAAAATTAATAGAATCAGCATTTTTTTGGAACACAAAAAGTGGCATAGCAAAGTAATGTATGTAGAAAAGCTTGGAGATGTCCAACATGCCTGAAATCTAAGTACTACAGAAGGGTCATTAAAAAATATGCAAAGATGCACATGTATAAACAAATTTTACATGTCTTTTAATTTTTTTTTTACTGGAATTTTTTACTGGAATTCACTATGTAGACTAGGCTAGTCTTAAACTCAGAGATCATCAGCCTACCTCTGCTTCCCAAGTACTGGGTTTTGAAGCATGTGCTAGAAACAACCCTGTATATACCAAGACCTTGTGTTCCTAATGTGTTTTTAATTAAGATATAGTTATGCCAACTGCTTCAAATTCATGACTGCTTTTTATTTTGTGTGCTAATTAAATACACAACACACATGCACACAGAAAAAAATATAAATATACCCACTGATTCCATTTAGTGTTGCTTGTATGTTTATGATTTCAAGGACAACCATGTGATACTGAGTTTCTTAATCAGCCTGTTGATTAACTATATGTATATGTAAACTATTATTGAGTACTAGATCTTAACATTAAAATTGCTATTTCAATGTGGCATATGATTTATATTTTAACATAGCTACCCTTTAAGAAGCTTAAACTGCTATGATTTGGCTAATGGTGATCAATTTCTTTTCCCATAGGTGGATCCAAATCGGATGAAAAAGTGGACTTGAGCAAGGACAAAAAGTTAGCTCAGTTTAACAATTGGTTTACCTGGTGTCACAATTGCCGACATGGCGGGCATGCCGGACATATGCTTAGTTGGTTCAGGTAAACAGCGCTTTCCTTCCTTGATGATCTTACAGTTACAGGACATAGAGCAGATAACATTTTCAATAGTTTAGGATTTTGATATTATTGTATTATATCTCAGTAAAGAATTAATTTTTAAAATGTGTTTGCTGATTTGACTTGAAAAAAGTAGTATCAATGGTTTCATTATTATCTTACATAATGCTAAACTGTAAACATAATACTTAGGCCAGGTGTGTGGTGGTACTTGTCTTTAATCCCAGCACTTGGGAGGCAGAAGCAGGTGAATCCCTATCAGATGAATTCAGGGTCAGTTTGAACATAGCAAATTCTTGGCTAGCTAGGGCTACATAGTGAGATCTCGCCTCAGCTTTTTTTTTATACTTATATAAGAAATCCTTGTATGGATTAAATGCTTAACATTATTTATCCCTATTGGGGAATAGGATACTTACAGTTTTTTATATCTTACAATTTCTCATGTAATTAAAGTATGAATATAATTATGCATATACACACACACGCACACACACACACACACACACACACACACAAATATACTATACTAGTTCTTTCCGGTTGTGCTCCACATAAATAGCTCTTACAATGGAGATTCTCAAAATAAACTTACTGATTTTGAGCAGTACTAGTGGCCCTGTGCTGGTCATTAACATAACACAAGAGCCTGTCTCATTTGTGCTAACCTTAACTCTTAATACAGCCCTATCCCATGGAGGTGGAAACTTCTCCAGCTCGCTTGGTCTCACTGAACTGGTTTTATCTCTGCTCACCAGTCCCCTCTTCTGCTTATCAGATAACCACTCAGATGTTTAATATTAATTGTAATTGTTTGGTCAATGGCTTAGGCATATTACTGACTAGCTCTCACTCGTAAATTAACCCATTTCTACTAATTTGTGTATCATTACATGGACATACATGGCTTACCAGTGATACCCTAGTATGTTACTCCTTGGGTGGCTACATGTTGTCTCCCCAACTCTGCCTTCTTTCTCTCATTAAGTATTTGTAAAACACTTAATGCAGTGTTTTACTATGGGTTTTAATTCATATGTTTAATGCAGTAGCATTTTGAAGTTAATTATATAAATATATTTGTGTGTAAAGCTTGGATTCCTAACTGTTACTTCACCTTTTCCAGGGACCATGCAGAGTGTCCTGTGTCTGCATGCACGTGTAAATGTATGCAGTTGGATACAACAGGGAATCTGGTGCCAGCAGAGACTGTTCAGCCATGAAATGCTATTCCTAAAGAGAAACCTTCAAATGAGGAGTTTTTAATCGATGTCTTTTATAGTTCAGAAACATACCTCAGAACAAGTCACTCATGACTCTCCTATAATGGGAAAATAAATCATTCTATCGGATCAGCAATTTGATGTTTGAGTGATTTTGATGTGCTTCTTAGAGGCAGATGCTGACGCAAACATCAGAGCATGAATATAGGTTCAGTTCAGTAGGCTAAAGTTCATTTGAAAGAACCTTCTAGAGTTTTATCAAAAATATAAATGTATATAGAAGGTTTTAGAATAAAAACATACCTGTGCCTGCATCTTCAATCTGAATTTGATATCTTTTTATAGAATCTGTACATATTTAAAGTCAAATGGTCAATTTAGTGGTTCAGATAATAGTTTAAGCTTATCCATGCTTAGATTTCATTCAGATAAAATGTGTTTTTACATTGAGAATTAGCACCTCACCTACACTGCTAATATGTTTGAGAAAAGTACATTCATGCATGTCTGTGAACACACACATATACACTTAAGGGACTTCCTCATACATTTACATGTTACATATAAAAAATTTTTAATATAGGTCATTGTTGTATTCCTCAAAAAATCCAAGTTAAAAGCAGGCCAGTGAGATGGTTCAGCATGTAAGGGGGCTGCTGATCCTACTGACCTGAGTTTAATCCTTGGGGCCCACATGTTGAATCCCCTGACCTCCACAAGTGTGCTGTGGCATGAGGCAGGCAGTGCACACACACACTTAGAAAATAAAGAAATGAATAAAAAAATTAAAAAATATATCTCATAACATTTTTTCTTTACAAAAAAATGTGTCAAATTTCAGAAAAACATGCTAAAGAGTTTTTCATTTTAGTTTTCTTTTCCTGGGTTCTGATTTGTCTTTGGAGATTTCTCTACTTATCATCCTAACTTAGCATTCTCACCATCAGGAGTGTTCTCTGAATACAAAGATCTTAGGAACCGGCTCAATGGTGCTGTCTTTCAGTTTTGGAATCTGTCTTTTTTCACTGATGTTGGGAAAACAAGGGTGTCCCTGAAGTCTACTTTAGATATAAGTTGCTAAAAGTGTGTATGCTGGGGCCAGTTCAAGGACTTGGTTTCTATTTTTGTTTGTCTGACTAACTGGACAGATTTAAGAGAGGATTTATATCAAGAGTCTTCGTCATCTGCCATGTACAGCAACCTGACTGTTTTGCTAGAAGTCATGATCTTAGAGGATCTTTCTCTACAGATGCTGGAGATATGTCTGAAGCTCCATGTCAGCAGCTGACATAATCTTAGAGGATCTTTCTCTACAGATGCTGGAGATATGTCTGAAGCTCCATGTCAGCAGCTGAGCTAAGGAAACACTAAGATCCTTTAGACTATTCAAGAAAAATTGACTCTTGTTTATTTAAGATTTGATTATGCAAAAGGCATAGAGTAACCTTGGGGATAGTGTATATCTGCCCTAAATTTCTGCTGGGTGACAGTTTTCAGATGAAAAACTTGGGAATAATGAGTTATTTCTTATAGAAATTGCCATTATGGGATTATTGGTCTTCATAAATCTTACTACTTTCATTTTGTTAGAATATTTTCTTTAATGTTGCATTAATTAAAATATTCCTTTTAACCTTACTATGTCCTTAACATGAGCTTTAAAGTAATGAGAAATTCTTAGGATTATGTTTTCATTTCTTTTAAAGGTATAATATAAAGTTAATGACAGTTTTGATACAGAGTATAGACATAAATAAGAACTCAATTACGTAAATATAGACTTTTAAAATGTCTTAATATGGTGACATTTTTAAAGGTTCTTCTATGTAATAGCTTCCTAATATTTCCTTTGAACTATACAGCTTATATTGATGTCTATTTATCTTGTCTTGCATTGTATGTGGAATGAAAATAGATTCAAATTATTTCCCCATTTTTTATCCCCTAGGTCACTGGTATTTGAGATTAAATCCAACAAGGTACTGTTGAGTTACTGAGATAACGTTGCCATTGTATACATAAAATAACATAGGAACATTTTTACTTGTCTTGGACAAAATAATAATGACCGCTGACAAATACAATAATAGCACACTGATGAAAAGGGCAGAAGATGTAGGTCATTGGGAACATATGCTTAGCATACATAAGGTAAGTTCACAATGTTTCTTAGTACCACATGCACACAAAGGGAGAAGGGAGGGTGCTATTCACCTGTCTGCATCTAGTAAAAGGGAATATCTGCATTCTAATGACTATTGGAAGAAAACAACCCAAGAGAACACCATAAGCAACAATGAAGTCAGTGTAAGTGTTTTTCAAATGAAGTAGGCAAATACATATTAAAACCCTTAGAGATATGCACCCCTTTATCATAAGGTGGCAGAAAGTTTTTATGAGTTACTAACTGGTTAAATTTGCAGATATATGAATGGTGTAGTTCTTTGCTTCATTTACAGTACAATGTGGAACTTTAATGTCCACTATAATAATAAATATTAACACATACAGAGTTAATAGTAGCCAACCATTCAAATAAAGTAGATATTTTTACTTAGGAAGCTCAATGCCATTGGTAGTTGGACATGAGAATATGCACAGCATGTTAAGTATATTTCATGGGAATTTTACAGTCTTATTGGACTTTGGGTAATGTTTGTCTTTTTGTTATCTAGCATTTATTTTCAATAATGAGAGATGTAGAAATAAACGTAAATGTATATCACCCATATTACTGGCTTTTTCCAGTTAACTGCAACCAGGCATCTTCTGTTTCCAGTCATGAAACAGCCAGATGTGAATTATCTAAGGTAAAGAAACATGCTTCATAATAGGACAGGTCGTACAGTTCTAATTTATTCAGAAAGCATTTTCCCCAGTTTTGTGTCTAGTAGTAAGACGGCAATAACAGCACACACTTCTCCCAGCACTCAGGATAGTTAGAAAGTGTACTGCACTCTTCATTGAGCACACTGAGGAATGGTTATAAAACTTCTGACTTCCCTGTAGTCACTGGTATATAATCAGTACTATCTCACCCTTTCCTCTCCTGTGTCTTCCTCCTAGATTTTCTGACTCTTCTCTTCTGGCTCTGGCCATGGCAGGAAACCTGCTCTCTCCATTGTTGTTATCCAACCTGGAGTACATACATACAGTACATTCTCAGTAAGTGGTGAGTTCTCAGTGTGCCCAGATGCCCACGCTTCTAACAGTTTAGCAGGCATCTGCTTGCCTTGATTGGTGGGCATGCTTAAGGTCATGATATTAAATGACGGACAACACCATCATTGCTGTGGATTCAGTGT
Source organism: Dicrostonyx torquatus (assembly GCA_028555095.1). Taxonomy (NCBI): domain Eukaryota; kingdom Metazoa; phylum Chordata; class Mammalia; order Rodentia; family Cricetidae; genus Dicrostonyx; species Dicrostonyx torquatus. Next base: position 2,153,470 of record JAQHUG010000096.1, read on the forward strand.
GTTTGATGAAAGCCATAGCCATAAGTTCAGTTTGATTGTTGGAGCCTTTGCATCTTCACAGCCAAAATGTCAGTCTCTTTCATTTTTGTTTTGAAATTTTAAAATAGTTTTCTAATTATTTTTAAATAATTGAAGGAAATACTTGTCCATAATGTCTTCCAAAATGCAATTTCCTTACTAATACCATTGACAATGTTTTTAAATGCTTTGCTTTAAGATTAAGGATAATTTATATAATACAGAAATAGCAATAATAATTCAACACAGTCTGTCATCTAATTTATGGAAAACATGTTGCCTTAATGTAATTTCCTAACTAGAAATTCAGATAGAGTAATCTAATTAAGTTGGCATCTTAAAGTCACAGACAGAATTGTCTGGAAGTATGTTTGAAGGGATTGATGTCTCAAATGTGAAACAGACATTTATGTATAAATTCACAAAAACCATTGCTTTTGCATTTTTTACTCAAAGAATATTAGTTCCACTTACATGCTTTATATATACTCGAATATGCAAGAAACCCTGACGTTTGACATAACAAATACTCAAATTTGTATTTGTTCACATTTTTGTTATAGCCATGTTTGGTTAATGATAGTCAAATAACTTGCCGTTGTCAAATGTAACAATGTTTTTAAATTATGTACTTGTTTTAAATAACAAATATAGTAGTATTTTGTGAAAAATATCAGTATTAAAACTTCTTATGTTCCTACTTTAATCAAAGAAAAATTACGTCATCATCCATTTGGAAGTCCACATTAGACAAGAATTCTTAATATTTGCACAAATCTAGGTGTACATAGAACTCCATAAATAGGTAGATGTGTACATTCATAAATATATTTAAACAACTTATTTGCAAGATATGCCTGTTGTAAAAGAAATATTTTGTCTTACACCTTCTTACCTTTTATTCCTCAAAACAGAATGTAGAGGAAAAAACTAACAGCATGTAGGGTCTCCTCATAGACACATCACCCTCTCTGGCCTTCACACTTAGGGAGGCAAGGAGGCAGGCTGGCCTGGAGCTCATGATCTTCTCTCCGCACCTCTTGCATGCTTCACTAAGGTAGCACTTTTTAAAATTTAGTATAATTCTTCCAATGAATGCTGAAATATTACTCCAAACAGGGAAGGTTATTGTCCAGTAGAAAAACAAACAAACTGGAGATGAAGAGACTGGCACAGCTTCTCAGGGTCTTTTGAGACAACCAGCCACTGCTGGAAGCGGTACTAACCTAGAGGGGGATGATAATTTTAAGTATACTATGCTGACTCTGTTATTTCTGCCGCAGGAAGTGTTACATGGATGATTATTTTCCCTCTGGGACCTTGTACATTACATTTTTAAATGAGTTGCATAAATATACCCCAAACAAGAGTAGAAACATACATATAGTATAGCAAAATAACTTTAAATTTGTATCAATAAACCAAATCCATACCAGTGTAAAATATTTTAAGATTAACAGTTGTTTTCTGGATTATAGTAGAATCAATACTCTTTTCCCCCTATCATTTCTATTTCATATCCTCCTTTTTTTCCTCTTTAGAAAGAGATCTTTGAGTTTAATTCTTTTGTTTAGCTTTTTTTCTGACTATGATCAATAATAACTTACAACCAACACTCCCTTAAATAGTAATACACATCCATAATCCATCTTTTGGGAATGTGGGTGTTGTTTTTCCAGATTGCTTCCTGTTTGGGGACACTGGAAACTCTGGAGGAACCTTAAGAAAAATCAGGGCAATTAAGTTTTGGCTGGAGCATCTCAGCCAGCAGCCTTGAAGCAGTCTGAAATGTAACATGCATATCTGTATTAATACAAGTATAGACTGTGTGTTGTTTACAAGTTAGTCCAAGATGATTTTTTGCTTTATGTTTGAGCAAGTATTATATATGTGTTTTTCTAGGAAGTTTTATTTCTTTATGTCTGTAGCCAAGATTTTCAGGGAGTCTTTCTCAATCAAGCCTGATCCATATCAACCTGGAATGAATTCACCGTCTCTCATTTCCTGTGGAAATAAAAGCATAACCTCTTCCCCAGAGCAACATACCTTTTGACTTTCATTTTGAAGTCAGGGTATTTTAAAAATCTGTTAGTTTAACACAGCAGCCTTTATGACCCCGTGTCATGGCAGCTGTCATAGTGTGTGTCATAGCGGCTGTCGCTTGGTCATGAACCATCAAGAAATTCATAGACAACACAACATTCAGAATCCAAACTTTGTATTTCCCATCTTTACATGGCTTATTATAATATTTTTATTACTTTGTTTTTTAACAGCTTTATTATTTTTAAACTACTTTTTAATGACCGTCTATACCCTTTCCCTTTTCCCTCCCAAGCCTATGTTTATTTTTAAATACACTGTAACCCATTTAGAGGATTTTTTTGTCTGGCTCTGTCTTTACTGCACATTTGTAATCTTTTCTGTATGCATGAGCAAACCTTAAACCTGCCATGCGGCTTAGTTTATGGCATGCTGGAGGGGCTTCCCTGACTACTCAAGCACACAGGCAGTGGTTGGGAAGACTCCTCTCTATACTCTGGCCCTTTAGAGAGGCTGTGGGACTAGGAAACTGTAGCTGGCTCCATTTTTGTGTGTTTGGAACCTTTCCTTAAGTTTTTTTTTTTTAAGTTTTATTTTGATATACATGGCTTTGCCCCACATTGGAATGATGTTTGTAGGTGCAGTTGTCTTTCTAGACCACTAATCAGCCCTGTCCCACCAGCTGCTCCCCAAAGAAACACAGACTTGTTAGTAATTGTAAATGCTCAGCTGATAGCTGAGGCTTGTTTTTAGCGAGTGTTTGTAACATGACTTCATCCATTTTTAGTAATCTCTGTGCCGACTCGAGGCTTGTTTACCTCATCTGTGTATTTCTCATGCTGCTTCTTCCAAGTCTGACTCTGTCCTCCTTCCCAGTGTTCTCTCTGTCCTGAAAACCCTGCCTAGCTATAGGTCAGTGAGCTTTTTATTAACGAGAACAACACATCTTCACAGTGAACAGAAGGATTATTCCACAACAGTACACAAATAACGTCTTAAACTTACAAGTTTTTCTTTCCCAAGTGTCTTTTCCTTTGAGCTTTCAGTTGGGTCACAGAATACAGGAGTATTGTGCTTGCTTACTTGAACATATCTCAGAGTTTTAAATCTCAAATGTATTTTCACTAGATTGCTTAAAATATATCTTTAAGTTTATACCTCAAAGTTTAGGTCATATGATGGAAGATCAAGGGACAACAGCAACCCAGATCCATTTTATTTTCTTTAAAAGTGATTTTACTTTCCTTAAAAAGAATAAGGCAGGATATTAGTGCCAGTTTTAGCAGAGTGGCCCTTTGCAAACCAACGACAGTAAGTCACCCATTATATCTCCACTGGTAACCACAGTTTAACATCTGGGGAAGTCACTGTATTAGTTCACAGTGAGAAAACAGAAAGGCAGAAACCTCAGCAGCTGCCTTAAACTTACTTTCTGAAAATAAGATCACTATAAACATCATATTTAATCCCAACTTATTTTCATAATTCATTTGTACTATTGAAAGTGAAGCAAACTGCCCAGAGGCCTAATTCTTTTAAAGAATTCACAAAAATCTCCTGGTTTGGAAGCAATGACTTCTAATCACTCCTACTTCTATAAATCTCCAGTATGTTCATCTGGAAAACATTTAGTCATTTCTAAGGAGATTTCAAAATGAGGCAATCTTGGTCCACTGTCTGCCTTGCATAAAAGGTCAACTACATGACCAACTAAACCATAACATTTCAGAGACATATGGAAAAAATAATTTGCTAAAAGGAACTCTGATCGTTTCAAAAAGCAGATGTAGCTCTTAAATACAATGTAATCGCTTATCAGGCTCAGTGTTTTCATGTAATTTAAAACCTCTCAAAAGCAAAAGAAATATTAAAATGTTTCAGTGAAATACAGCACTGTTTAAGTTTGTGTTAAATTCACTTGACCTAATACATGTATGCAGGATGTCAATTGGAGTTGAACTAATGAAAATAAGCAATGCTATCTCATGCCTAAACAGTGCCCTATGTCATAGTATTAAGTTTTAATTAATAATTATCCATCAACAAAGATCTTCCTGCTGATTAAAAATTCAGGTAACAAGATATGAAATCTTTTTACATTTGCAACTGCCGTTAAATAAGATTTATTACCTTAACATTTTCTGATATGAGATTTGAGTAATAATTCAAACCGAAAAATGAAGTTGCTTGGAACATGAGACTAAGTCAGTGTTAACTACAGCATTGCCCTAAACTCTTGCTGTATCTGTATTATTTTCTTCTGAATTGAGGCATTTGTTTGATAACTCTTTTCAAGTTTTCTAATCTTTATTTGCCCACCCAAGGAAACAATCATGTTGAAACAGAGTTTTTTAATATTCAAAACCAACGTATTTCATCCTACATCTTTTAAAATGAGGAACTATCATACAACTTAATGCCCTGCTAACATTCAGTAATATGAATGCAGAAGCAATATGAACTGCAGTTTTATTCCTTGTAATCAAGAGGAACACATTATAACTTGTTCAAAGCCTACAATTCTGGTCTTAATTAGCCATCTCATAGTCCCATGCTGTAGATCAAATGGGGTCGTAAGAAATAAATAGCTTATGTCAAGTCAATATCTCTATTAGAAAGTAACTCAAAACATGTGTTTTACCTGATATTCTAGGTTTTACACCATCTTCCTAGGAAAGGCAACTTGATAGCATTAGGATCGGCTTTATAACAGATAATAAAATTCTAGACGAATTAGATAAAGGAAGAAACCAAATTGAAGTTTCACAAAGTAAAACCATATCCGACGGCTCCTAACCGGGATTTCTTTGAGACCTTGGCTGGCTCGTAAGATACATTGAGTGTATGCTAGGCTGCTGTGGACAGATTTCAAACTTTTATATGTATCTTCAGTAATCAGCCTAGAACTCAACACCAAGCATTTATGGAAAGACAATGCATATTATATGATCATATTGAAAGTACAAACTCTGAGTTCTATACATTTACCAGTTACTCAGAGCATTTAGCACAGAAAAAGATGCTTTCAGATTGTTATAATCTTATCATGAAAAAAATCTGAAGCACTACAGAACTAGCACGTAGGAAAGTTTTGGATTATGTCATCTTGTACATTAAACTTTGATATTCCTTGTACAATTTCAAGTTTGAATGTCTCAGTAAGTTTAATACTTATAACTCTAGAGCTGGCACTTCTACAGTGTTTCTGTGCTAGCTCGTTTCTACGTTTCCTAGTTTTACAAAGGTTTAAAGACAAGTGTGCTCCTTTGCATATACTGACACTCTACAGTCAAAATATTTACTAGGTGTAAAAAATTAACACGTAAGCACTGTAGAATTTCTTTTCGGCACAATGAAAACATCCTAAAATTGAGGATGGTTAAGCAATTCTACACAAAAATAATTCAATTATATGCTCAGAATAGGTGAACTGTATGATTTGTGAATAATATTTTAATAAAATTACTGCAGGAAAAATCTGGAACTTGTGGGTGGCAGGGAAGTACTTGTTCAGATAACACTCCTTCAGTTGCTGTGCTGATGGTATATCCAGGTGTACATGGTAAGCGGCTCAGAAACGACAGAGCTTACATACAGCATCTTATCATTAACAGAAAGCAAGGTCCTAGGCTGACTTGGTATCATCTGAGAACACTCTCAACATTTGATAACACCAGGTTGGCTAACACAACTGGAGACGGACCCCTTTTCTAATATTTAAGACATAACTTATTGGAAATGGCTGATCTCCCTTGTTTTCAAACTGTAATTACACTTACATGCTATATTTCATATAATAAAAGGCTTTACCAGATGAATAAAATGCTTTTTCATGGTGCTAAGCTCCAAACAACCACACATATTCTCTTTGTACCCACTTTAAATATTCCCTTTCTAGACAAACTACATTTTTCAACACAGCGTTTTACTCTAGTTCTTATTCTAAGCTCAGCTAAAAGCTGTGTGCAATGAACATGCCAGTGTCCAAATATTATTAACCTGTCTAGAAATTCCTCTGCCAAATGAATGGCTTCATTTTGAATTTAGCCTCACTTAGTCTCAGGACATGGACAAAAATGTAGACAAATCCTTTCCCATAATGTAATACAGACCTCCTTTCCTGTATAATTTACAAGAGTCTCATCTCTACCGGAAGTCTCATGAGCAGTCTTTATTTCTCTCTGCATTTTGGTCTTTCGGGCTCTCAACATTATCCATTCCTCATTGAACTCTGCTCACAATATTCTAGGACTTCTCTCGTCAGTTCTCCAAACCCTTGGAGAATTCTTCCCCCAACCAAAGACTTAAGAATCTTAAGTCAAATTCTTAAGACTTAAGAATCACATAGATTTAGCACACCCTAATTGTCTAGTACCGTGTGTGTGTGTATGTAAATAACTGTTCTTGTCACTGTGATAAAATACCTGTAATACACAATTTAAAGGGAGGGCTTATTAGTGCTTCCATATGGTTTAGTACCTCATGAATGATAGGGAAGGGGAGAGAAGAAAAAAAATCATACCATGGTGGCCAAGAAACAGTACAGTGAGAAAGGGGACAGGGACCAGGTATACCTTGAAGTATGTACCTTTTAATGATATACTTCCTTTAACTAGGCCATATTTAATGTCTCCAGGATTTCTCAAAATAGCTTAATCTGTGAGAGACAGTCCATATTCCACACATAAGAAAAAATGGTAGATAGAATTCCATATTAAAAACAATGACAGGTTTTTTTGTTTTGTTTTGTTTTTTTTTTTGGTTATTCGAGACAGGGTTTCTCTGTAGCTTTGGAGCCTGTCCTGGAACTAGTTCTTGTAGACCAGGCTGGCCTCGAACTCATGAAGATCTGCCTGCCTTTGTCTCCTGAGTGCTGGGATTAAAGGTGTGCGCCACCACTGCCCGGCGAACAATGATAGTTTAAAGGCACAAAGAGAAAGTCAAATGACTCCACTAACTCATGATCAAATATCACCTCTGTCACTAGTATATGTCCACTTTAAATCCAGAATGAAGAAATACTTCACAAATTAGACATCTTCTCTTTTTCATTCAACAAAAGGACTTTTTAAATAACCTACCAGTGCATAATCAGCATGGTAGACGGTAAGTGAATCCACCACAGCAGGCCCAGGCTTTCATTTGGTAGCTCCAATACCAACCTTATGGCTACAAAACTCCAAGTTTGAAACGGAAAAAATAAAAATAATTGACGAAAAGCATGTTATTTTGATTTTTATTATACAGCATAAATCTAAACTGAAGACAAATGCTTTATTTTTGAATCCAGACCATATGATATGCAGAAATAGCAATTTTAAAAATTTTATAAAAAGACTTAGTTGTAAACTGTCACATTTTGTATGAATTTACAACAAAATCCATACAAAAGAGCAAATTAAATATTAGAAATTAGAGGAGTCTCTCTCAAACTGAAGGAATCTTCTTTAATAGCTTTCAATGTAGCTTACTGGCAATCATAAAAAATTCAAGAAGTTCATTCATGTTTTATAAGTCCTAAAGGAAAAAACTGAGGGACCTCATTGATAATTTTCACAGCTTCATTGTAAAGTTCAAGATCTGAAAAAAAAAATTAATCAAACACTTAATGTTTAGTTAACTCTGGTGCCCTCAAAGAGATGAGAGATGCTAAACTCTTTTGTTGTCTGTTACGTAGTCATTTTCCGCGGGGTCAGCATTGCAGTGTCACTGCGCTCTTCAAGCTTTCCGTTCACACACTGGATATCAATCTCATATTGAAGCCATTTTTATTCTATAAATAGTATTTACTAAGTTTCCTTCACATGTAAGAACTCACTAGTTTAAAAGAAGGTCTCTTTTCATTTGATAGAAATTGAAAATATTCTAGGACTGAGATTTAAGACCAACACACATAAATAAAAGTTTTTCTATTTACATGAGACTACTAAGTAGTATATTTTACTTACCAAAGCGAACACAGTCTTCCTTAAACTGGACGTACGATGCACACATTATGGTTGCCTTGGCTGTGACTTTTCCAACTACTTCCACAACTCCAGAGAGTTCTTCATCAAGCTAAAATGTTGACCAACATGTCAGGCACAGTGACTTTTTCAACTGAGAACGAGCTTGGAAAGCAGTAATACAGATTCTTCTTTTCAACCTGTTTCACAGCTTACTAATTTTTCATTGTAAAAAAGAACCTTCAAATTTTATCAGCACATAAACAGAAATATTGCTTGCCGAAAAATGTTGGCATATATAAGTGGCAGGATTGTCTAAGTCCTGCTTCCTTTAGAAGTGGCTTAAGGTCCAAAGATACATTTAATTTGAAGGCAAAGTCATTTAAAGAGACTGAGGACTTCAGAGTTCCCATAAACGGGTTTGTTTGAAAAGTCACAGAGGATTGTGTATAAATATTACAATGTGTCTTCTAGATAGAGCAAACAAACAGTATATGGATTTGTCTTTATAAGACCATGAAGATGTTTTAAAGCACATAAAACATAGAATTAAAAAAAATAAAAACATATAGTTGGTAGTGGTGCCGCATGCCTTTTATCCCAGCACTCGGGAGGTAGAGAAGGGGAATTGGAGGCTAGCCTGGTCTACAGAGCTAGATCTAGAACAGGTTCCGAAGCTACAGAGAAACGCTGTCTCAAAAACAAACAAAATATACATGTGTGTATATATATGTATGTATGTATGTAATTTAAAAATTAAAAATAGAAAATAAAGGTGACTGGCAATGCCACTTGGGAGGCTGAAGCAGGAGCATGGGGGGGCATCACTTCAAGGTCAGGCTTGTGAAGTGAAAGAGGTAGTTTGAAAAGAAGATTTTTTTGTAAGTACTTTTTGAGTATTTTTTGAAGTAATAAAAAACTGATATACAATCAGTACTTAAGGGACAAACTTGGAGCTCTAAGAATCAGTATAGATTAGACATGGAAGGAAAATATGACAGCATGGGTCTGATTTTAAAGCTAAGGAGGTTTAACAAGTGCCAGCTTCACACACCCATCCCCAAATCAGAAAATAAAAAACCAAATGGAAATTAAATATGAGACATCACTTAAAACATACTGGCTCCATCAATTCAATGGTTCCATTTTTTCCTTCTCCATCTGAAAGAATGAACATTTTTCCTGTGGGATGAACCTAAAAAAGAAAACAAAAATCCACATAGATTTAGAAAATAGAATCTACAGAAACTAAATTGTCAAAAATTTTATTGACATTTTATTTGAACATAAAGTAATTGGTTTTCGGACCCTTTATTTGGTTCAACTTATAATCTTGCTACCAGATCTGATTATTGGAATATAATTTTGAATTTCTAGTAAACAACAAATACTTAGTGGAATTCTGCTGACATTCATGATTTAGATAGTACATCTCACAGAAGGCATGCTTTTAGAACTAGGAATGAAGAACTAAAGAACTGCTTGCCAGATCTGAGGACTTCTCTTGGGATCTGAATTGAGCTCTGCCACTGTGACCCTGAGCTTTGAGTTAATTAGCAACACCCTGCCTCAGTCAGCCTAACTGTGAAGGTAGAAAACCATTCCTTTCACTTAGGAAAGTGTGAATGAAATGAACTAGTAAGTCGTTACAAATGATTATCTTTTCCTCGGCTTTCTCAGTCACTGCTCAGAGACTTTGGGCCTGTCTCTTACCTACGGGAGGAGGACTAGACACTGGACATCCACAGGATGTGGGAGGGGCTAGCCAACTTTCACGGAGAAGCGACTACAACATGGAAAACAGGTCCATAAACAGAGACGGTTGCAAAAGACTAGGAGACAGACTCATCAGCCAAGTATGGCTAAACCAAAAACTCAAGACAGTACGCTGGGGGTGGGGGAGGAGGCGCTGGAACTTAGCTCTTTCGAAAACACTCTTTTTGCGACGTAGAAGCGGCACCCGGACGGAGCTGCAGCGGCAACACTTGCTCGTGAAAAATAAAGCACGGTGGAATGCAAAGCTGCCGATGGCTGCTAGCTTCCCCCTCCGCTCCCCACCCCGCAGCCATTCCCGGGTGGCCACGGTGCCCCGCTCTCCTGCCCGAGCCCGCGCACCTTTTCCAGCTTGCCCACAAAGCACACGGGTCTGTCGATGAACTGCGTGAGCATGCTGGCGTTGATGCGTGCTCTGGGCAGCTCCATTATGTCCACCATGATTGTACCGCCAACACTCGGAGCCAGCGAGCCCGCAGAGTTAGGTCTGACTCCCAGCCGCGCCAACACGCACAGATTTCCCACTCACCAATCAGAGGAGACCTGCGCTCCAGCTCCACCAATCAAATCCACAGAAGCGTCAAGCTACATGGCAGGGGCTGGAGGTGGCGGGCGCCATACGCCCGGAATTACGGGTCCACTGCCTAGTGACGCAAGGCGTCCCGGAAGTTGCTGGAAAGAGTAGGCGGTGGAGGCGGGACTTGGGGGGGCGGGGCTGAGGCTGCGGACCCGGGATTTGGGACAGCCAAACGGCGACTTGACCCCGGAAGTAGGCTAAAGTAGCACGGCGGCGGCGGCGGGCGGCGGCGGCTCTCAGGTAATTTTTTCTTGCGTGTAGTGTCTCGATCTTCGTGCTTTTCTCCTCCGGAGGGCTGAGCTGTCGGGCTAGGGGGCGGAGTCAGGCGCCAGGTCCCGGAAGGTCGTGACTCCAGCGGTGACAGTTACCTGCTTCTGCGTGGGAGGCGCGGGTGCGGGCTGGACCTGGGATCTGGGCTTTTATTTTTGATCTAGTTCTACCTCAAGGGTATCAGCATCAGTCAGGAGGCTGTTGCTAGGAGACTGAAGCCCATTTTATATGCAACTCGGTGTCACGTACCTGCCCAATTTCCCCACCAGCTGGAAGAGGTGCTGACCTTATCTTTACAGCTAGGAACATTTCTAGCTTTGGCGGTACGGAGGTGTCCGTTTCCTCACTTGCTGGGTGTGAGCGAATACATGCATGTGGACCGCTGGGCAGGACCGGAGGAGACAGAGTTCACCAACTGCCAGTGCCACATTTTCTCCCTCTGCGAAACCAAGGGTTGGCTGATTTGCAAGGCCCTGGCTAATTCTAATTTTGGGTTGTAATATCTAGTTCCTTTAAATACTTTGAGGCTTAGAGCCGACTTTCTGAAAGGCAATTTTTTTCCCAAGATTTGGGAAAAATCTCGGATGTGCCCCTGGGTCATAGTATAACTGGAAGCTGGTGGCCGTTGATTTAGTGATGTCACCAATGGCGATTGGTACCAAGAAATTTCATAATGAATGCACAAGAAAATACCTTCAAAAGCGGTTGCAGAAATTAGAACATAATATTAATTGGGTCTCGTAATTATGTGGATACAGTGTCTGGATTTTCCTAAAGCCACAGACTTATAATTAGCCTTCAAATAAAGAGTCCTAATTGGAATTACAATGTCTTACTGCTGTTGTTTAAGATCTGTAACGATCTTCTTTGAGATTTTTGTGTGGCAGTTTAGGATTGAAATCCGATGTACCCTGTTTAGATGATTGTTCCCTTTCATTAGTCTTTATTCTTCATGTTTGTCTCCATTCTGTTGTTTCTTGCATTAGTTGTGGCATGCCTTCCATTTGTGTCTGGAAAGTCAGTATTACAGCGTTTGGGGTATACCCCTACCTTTTCTGTCCTGGTGCAAGCACCCTTTAGCTCTGTGAAAACTAGCCAGCAGGAAGTAGTTGCCACATCAGTTCAGCTTGTTTTCTCTGTGGGCTGTTAGCAGATTGAACCACGTGTTCATCAATTACAGTGGACAACCAAGAGCAATGCAGGAGGTCTCTGTATTGTTGGGTGCCTCTCTCACATCCAGCACTTGATTTTCATTTAACAATCCTTGTCTTTGGGGGAAGCACTCTTTACCCCTGCAGGGTACCTCCATTTAAGTTCCTTTTCCATCATGCTTTCCAGTTACCTTACAAAGTAGAGGGTTTCCTTCAGGCCTTTTCATAATCCTTAGCCTTAGACTGTTGTAGCCCCTGCTTTACCTCCATTCTCTGTTGCATCTCTGCTTAAGCCTTTTATACTCAGGATTCTCCCCCCAACAAACTGCCTGGGTTACCTCATTCCATATAATACTTTCCAGTTCCGTCCATTTTCTTATAAATGTCATGATTTCATTTTTCCCTGTACACCTGGATGGAAATTCATTGTGTATATGCACACCTTTTCCTTTTCTGTTCATCACTGGGTGGACATTCAGAATGATTCCATCTCCTCGCTATTGTCAACAGGGCAACAATGAACATGGATGTCTTAGTGTCTCTATAATAACAGAGCAACAGTGAACATGGATGTCTTAGTGTCTCTATAATAACAGAGCAACAGTGAACATGG
>JAQHUG010000096.1:2173233-2213773 GCA_028555095.1 Dicrostonyx torquatus
TTTTTTTGGTTTTTCGAGACAGGGTTTCTCTGTGGCTTTGGAGCCTGCACTGGAACTAGCTCTTGTAGACCAGGCTGGTCTCGAACTCACAAAGATCCTCCTGCCTCTGCCTCCCAAGTGCTAGGATTAAAGGCATGCGCCATGAATGTGTTTTCTTTCAGAGTTGCAACCTTACGTGGAGTAGGCATTATTTTTCTGATGGCCTATATAGGTTTTTTTTTTTTTTATGCCCAACTATTAGAAGTTGTTTTGATATTAATGTAGAATTGTGTTTTAAATTTTCCTAAAACAGAAAAATATATCATTGAATCATTAACTTAGAAGGATTAATATGACCCTAAAGGCTGTAGATTATCATGTTGAGTGACTGAGACCTCTATGATAATTTGCAAGTGCAATTTACAATATCTCAGAAGTCAATAACTTGACCTTTCAGATTTCTGTATCACTCCAGTTATTTGGCAAAAGAAAGTTATGCTTTTGGGCCTTGCATGGTGGCTCAGTAGACAAGGTTCTTGCTGCCAACCCTAATGACCCAAGTTTGCCCTCCAGTACCCACATGGTGTGAGGAGAGATTCAACTCCCACAAGCTGTCCTCTGACCTCCCCATCTGCACCTGGGTGTGTGCTTGTGCACATATACCTGTGTAAAGGAGTGCGAGTGTGTGTGTGTGTGTGTGTGCGTACCTGCATTTGTGTGTGAGCACAGACACATTATCAAACATTGTTTTCCACTTAAACAGTTTTAAAAGAGGGGAAGTTTGTTTTGTTTTAAATAAAACCTTTGACTTGAAGGTGTTCCCTGACCAGAACTTCTCGTAGGTGAGGATGACACACGTCAGAGGACCGGGACACTGCCCGTATTCACAGCAAAGAGATGAACAGTTTGTTCTTCATCCCCAGGTGAAGTCTACACTACCAGGTCTCATGGGCATTTCTTTATTCAGAGAGCTCTCTGCTCATTGGTTAATATTGCAGGAATCCTTTTCATCAAATCTTTGACTTTCACCTAAGGACAGTCTTGTTACATGGGGAGCATTTGTTAATCTTCAAAGACGTTTTTGGTCTTCTTAACACAAGCATGGGAGGCTGTTGGTAGGTAGGGACCACAGATTCTATTTAACATACACTTTATACAATTACTGTGAGAGACTTGCAGGTGTGGCAAAGGGGGGCATCTCTTCTTGGGCACTGTTAAAGCTTGCTTGGAATCTGTGCAAATTGTTAATATTAATGATAAGCTTTTTATGTTTCAACCATAACTTTCCACACCCGATACTCATTTTCCTGTAAATACACAAAGATGTCAGGGATGGTGCAGTTGGATTCCTAATTCACAGCCCTTGTGCTCTTCCTTGCTTCCCTAATGTTCTTTTTTTTTTTAATGCTTTTATTTATTTACTGATTGATACTTGTTTTTTCTTTTTTTTTAATTTTTTAAATGTACATTTTAATTTACTTATTTATTATATATACAGTGTTCTGTCTGTCTGTTTGCTTGCTGGCCAGAAGAGGGCACCAGGTCTCACCACAGGCTGTGAGCCACCATGTGGTTGCTGGGAATTGAACTCAGGACCTGTGGAAGAGCAGTCAGTGCTCCAATCCTCTGAGCCATCTCTCCAGCCCCTTCCTTAATATTCTTGAGCAACATGACTGTCAGTAAAGCAAGCAGATTGGCCTTAGGATGGAGCACTCCATGAATGCCTGGAGACGACTCTGAAGGATTGCAGCAGATTGTCTGGACTTCTGAAGGTTCAGTCTCAGCCGGGCTATGGAAATAGCTTGTTTAAGACATTATACTATCACAAACATGGATGAATGATGATAAAGGACTCCACAGTCATTCCACTTTGCCCAAATGGGGGAGCACTTCCCCTGATTGAGCAATTATAGTGCCTACACTGTGATATCTCTGGAGCGCTATTGTACTTTTCCAGAATTCTCTCTAGCTTGATGCTCTGTGTGCAACTTGTAGTTCATGATTGCCCAATGTCCAAGTGAATTAGCAGTTTGCTAAAAATATCCATAAGGTCATATTAGGAGAATAAGTTTTATTAAAATCAAATGTTTTTGTTTTCTGTTGACGTATATGTACATGATGTCACTTTCTATTTATGTTATAAGTGAAAAGGTTAGAAGTGTTAAATTGGAGCATGGTATTTCTTTAATGAGGCAGTGGCATGCTTGACTCCGCCTTACCATGTGTCTTCCCACAAGACTTTGAAAATGAAGCGATTACTAATTGAAACAGAGGCAAACTGTCTTACAGGCTTAGATGAGAACTGGTAATCCAATGCAGTGCAGCTCCGAGTAGGTGACAAGGAAGGAGAGCCAGGCTAGGGCTGTAGTGAGTTGATATGAGTAGCACACATCTTTCTGTGGCATCAAAGTCACTACCAAACTGTATCACGTCGAAAATGTCACCATTGTCTAGACAGTTGGGAATGTTTCATCAGTAATATGATTTTTCTTTCCTTTTTTGTGATATACCTTAGTTGTTTGGTTGGTTCAGTAGTGAAAATACGAAACATTTTGGGAAGAAAAGGTGCAGTTGCCACCACCAATTTGTGTCTGTATGTGCTGTTGAAGCTAGTCTAATACGGTCCGAGGCTATTTTCAAGCTACTCCTGGCCAGAAGGGGAAAGCAATCAAAGAGCAAGAAAAAACAATGAAAAGTTTCCTACTGTTAGGAAGCTAAAGCGTTGTTTGTTTGTTTGTTTGTTTCTTTATTTTGAAGATCAAGAACATTTTTATGTTTTTTTTTTTTTTGAGAGAAAAGCAACAAATGAGACCAGCTATAAATGTGCAGAGGATCAGGAAGAGAAAGCTCCATGCTTTTTGCAGTGGAGACACAAGAACAAGAACAGGCCTTCAGAGGAAAAATGAAAACTCCTGGATGCCAGGGAAAGCTTGCTTATGTTTGGCCAGTATCTGTAAAAAGATAAAGAGAAGAAAGAAAAGGTTGCCTTTTCTGAGTTAGGGTAGGCCACCTAGCAGAGGAGCCCTGACAATTGCTCTGCGAGCAGCTGCTTTCTCAAGGATTTTAAATGGTTGAGAGTAGTGTTAAAACACACTGTTGAGATTTCATTGAATATATCTTAACAGGTTATAGAAGGCTTTATTCCAACACATAATTATTTGCAATGTCTTTTAAAAGTTTCAGTGGATATCTTTATACACTTAAGAGGTAGATGTAGTTGATAGTTCTTTAAGAAGTTTAAGGGGTGTGTGAAAGTCCAGGTACAGCCAGTAGTTTGGAAACTTTAAAGACATTTACTCTTTGATGGTTTGGTACTTGTACAGTGGATTTGGGTCATTTTTGCCGTTGGCACCATTCCATTTCTCATCTGCACACTCCTGCTGAGCCCTTTCAGAACAGGCCTCCCCCACTTCTCATGTTTTGCTTGTTGTCTTTTGTGACCCATTGATTTGTTTCCAGCAGGGATTGTGGGTAACTTCTGAGAGTATGGGCGCCACTGAAGAAAGTACTCTTTTTTCCTCAGCTATCATTATTTGGCCGTAGTTCCTGAGTAAGGAGTGAACTCATGAGCTCTTTCCCCACCCATGAGGTATCTTGCTCGGCCTCATCCTCTGCAGGCAGGTCTCGTGCAAGTAACCACCCTGGAGAGTCAATGACTGCGTCATTTCCAGAGGTCAGCGTTGCATAGCACGTCTTCCTGTCCTTCAGCTCTTTCCACTCCCGTCTTCTACGATGTTCACTGAGTCGTGGTGGAGCCACTACAGATTTCGTCTTTAGAGCTGTGTACTTAACATTACTTATTACTATTACTGGCACTTCCCAGTATGAGTGTCCGTGTTAGCTGTACCTCTTGCAAACAGAAGCTTTTATGACCAAAACTGAGTGCAGCAGTTACCTTTGGGTATAACTTTAGAATTTAGAATTCATTGTACGTCAGGTTGATTGAGCTTAACAGTAGCAGGTTTCTCCTTAGGACCTATTGCTTCCACAGCCATGAACTTGTGAGCACAGTTCTGTAACAAGAGGAGCAGGCTGCTTGTCGTCCCTGTTGCCCGGCTAGCTTACACCCGAAATAATCACACAGAAACTGTATTCATTTAAACACTGCCTGGCCCATTAGCTTTAACTTCTTATTGGCTAATTCTTACATCTTAATTTAACCCATTCCTGTTAATCTGTGTATCGCCACGTGACTGTGGCTTACCTGCAAGATTCTAACCAGTGTCCGTCTCAGGCAGGAGATCCATGGCGTCTGCCACTCTGCCCTTCTTCCGAGCATTCAGTTCTGCCTACTCTGCCTACCTAAGTTTTGTTTTATCAACTAGGCCAGGGCAGTTTCTTTATTCATTATCCAATGAAAGCAGCACACAAACAGAAGGACCTTTTACACCATAGTTCCAGATCTAGGCAGCAATATCACCCTGTGGCATGTTCCTTAATTCCAATCAGAAAGCGGTTGGGGACCCCCATAGCAGTCATGCCACTGTTGGAACATTGGGCACACTTGGCCTGGTAGGTTGGATTGTAACTCACAGTGTTCACATGTGGTGATTTCCTTCCCTAGTGGCCCGCAAAGCAGCTCTTGGTACTGTGAGAGTTAGCCTGCAGGATGCAAGCTTCTAGCCTAGTTCCTACTTGATTTCCCTGTTCTTCAACCATCATGTCTGGCGTCTCTAGCAATAGCATGTTTCCCTTTAGTTCTACTTGACTTTGTGACTCCTCCTTTTTGGCTTTTCTACCCAAACTAAAAAATGCACTTTCCATCGTGACCCAGCACGTGTAGCTCAAAGCAAAGGCTCACAAAACAAAAGTTAGTGCTAAATGATGCTCTCAGATAATCATTTTGCCTTCTCTTCTTCCTCCTCCCCTTCTTGCCCCAGTTTCATTCATGAAAAAAAAAAGAGACAATTTTTGTTTCAGTTTGCTTCAATTGAATGAGACCGTAGGGTTGGGATCTATAGTTTTAAACCACAAAAACATGTAAAGACTCCTATTGCCAATGTAACTACCTGAATTTCATCCTTGAGGACCACATGATGGAGGGAGAAAGCTGATTCCCACAAGCTGTCCTCTGATTTCTGTATGCTTTCCATGTCATATACCGCCCCACCCATACTGTAAATAAACCCTGCTAGATGTAATATTTAGTTACTTAGTTTATTTATGTATTAGGCTTGTGAGTATAAGTCAAAGAAGTAGAAAATACATTTATTTACCATCATGGTTTAATAGTTTTCCTGTTTTTTGTGTAGTTTATCTGTGATGTGGTGTGAAATGCCTTTTCTTGTTTGTTCTGTCAAATATCTTTATTTTTTGCTCATTTAACTCATATATTTTTTTAAAGATTTATTTATTAAGCATACAATGTACTGCTGGCAAGGAGGTTGTGAGCCACCATGTGGTTGCTGGGAATTGAACTCAGGACCTCTGGAAGAGCAGCCAGTGCTCTTACCCTCTGAGCCATCTCTCCAGCCCCTTAACTCATATTTTAAAAACCACAAAACAAAAAATATTAAGTAGAATGAAGAGTAGGAGGTGACTTTTTGGGAAATCCAAATTGGTGATTTAACTGGTACTTGAGAAGAAAGAATTCATGCCTCTTACGAATATAAAACCTGCCAAGACTACTGAACTGAAGGAAGACATAGTGAGTTACTGCAGCCGACTACCAGAAAACCAGAGAGAACATAGATTTGCGGTCAAATAAGGAGTTTTTTATGGCCACGAATCCCAGGGCAACAATTGCATTTTATCAGAATCATGTTGATTAACAGGGCTATTTGTCTATCAGCTTCTTACAGGGCATCTCTTGTTACAGCAGATTTACAGCACAGCCAAAACAACTGCGTGGACAGCGCTCAGGAATGACTTAGAACAGCCAAAGTCTTTCAGAAATGTTTCTTTGTTGATTAGATTTAGACTATTAAAAGTTTCCATTAAAGTTATCATCTGAGGACAACTCCAGTATGCATAATATTGAGTCAAGCAACATAATATTTTACAAAATTGAACTAGTTGCTTCCTTATAAAAAGTAAGTTTTTTGCTTATTTGATTTCTTCTTTTTATCTTTCTTTTTATTTATTCTTTGTGTCTTTCATATCATGTCTCTCAGTCCCAATCATTTCTTAACCCTGCGTATCCGCCTTTTACCCTTCTGCCCTTGCCGTGCTCCCCCCCCCCCATGCAATTTAAGAGGAAAAAGAGAAAAGAACAGAAAAAACAAGGAGGGTGGGATCCTGCCCTGAAAGCTGTAGTGTGACTCAGTGAGTCACGCAGTAAACCCTTTTGTCCGTGCATCTTTACTTGCAAGTGTTGATTGTAAAGAGTCATTGGTCTGGTTCGAGGCCTCTGGTTCGTTACACTATCGATGCTGGGCCATCGTTGGAACTCCTCTTGGTTATCCTGCTGATGTCTGTGTTGTGGAAGTCCTGCAACTTTGAGTCTGCAGGAATGGTTCTTTCACATGCTCCAGCAGATCACAGATGGGGTGGACACTAGGGTGGGCCAACCCATCACCCTGGTTCTGGGTCTGGGTAGTTGCAGCGTTGGTCAGCCCACCCACTCTCCCTTGTCCTCACCACCAGGATGAGTTCTTTTGCATTGCCCTGGTGTGTTCACCCCTTGCCACCAAGAGCAAGGGGTGGGGCCAGCTCTCCTGCCCTCATGTTCTCAGGGTTGGATCTCCCACTTGCCTCAGGTGTTGATGGGTGTGGGGGGGGCATCTCTCTCCCACTCATGCCACCACATGATGGGTGAGTAGTGGGGACAGCTCTTCTATGCTCACACTCTCAGGGCTGGCTTGCCAGCGGGGTTGCCTCTGCTGTGCTGCCCACATAAGGTGCAGGGCCTGCTCTCCCGAGCCTTGCAGCTGGCGGCAGGCTGGGACCTCAGGGCTAGCTCTCCCACCTGCCTAAACGTTAAGTTTTTTCATAACATTTAAATTTCTAGTATGCCTTAAAATCATACTGAAAAACAATTTGTTTTCTTCTTTTTGTTATAAATTTTTTAGGTTAGTCTACAAAGTAATGAGTGAATCTCATTATGGCGTCTTCTTCATACTGTTTATCTTCTCTTAAAAAGTCCTCTCCTACTTTTCTTACTCAGCTTAATTGCTCCCTTTTCTGTATTACTGGACTTGTTAGTCATTTTTTCTAGCTACCTTTTGTACAGTGAGAGTCACTGAGCTATATTCCATATCACTTCAGTACCCCTTCTCCCAGGTCTTCTATCTTAGTCTAGTTGTTACATTGAGCCTCTGCAGCCTTGTTTGAAAAGGCTCTTCTAGAGTGTGTGAATCTAATACTCAACAAATTATAGTGTGCTGCTCTGCACTGAAGAGGCAAAAATATTATCCTTATTCTTCTCAGTCTTGATTTCTGTGGCTTATTTACATATCACCTTCACTCCAGTGAGGTTAATTCCTCCGATGTCCTGTTAACACCCTTGTTCACGTTGATCCTTCATCTGAATTGATGCTCTACCCATCACATGGCCTAAGGAGCAGTCTTCCAGGGCTTTTGTAGTTTGTAGTGATCCTTTGGAAGTGATTTGTGCTGTTTAAAGCATTCTTAATCTAAGATTAAAACTGCAAAAAGCTTGGAGCATAGCCCTGTACTATTTTGGTACTTCTCAGTAGAAATTAGTAAACCTTTATCTATATTTGTATTTTATTTCCATAATTATGCACTTAATAATGTATCATTACAGAAGAAGAGGATTACACATTGTTTAGGTTTTTAGTTTTTCAGAAGTATGAAATTTACATTTTTTTAAATTTTGGCACAAGCTTAAAGAAGAAAATGTGCTTATAAATATATATCTTCTATTATAAAGTGGCTGCTGCTGTACCTTCAGTCATGCAGGAATCTCACCTGAAGTATCGTTACATTAACTAGGAGCCTAGTGAAATCAAAAAGATAATAAGCCTGAGAAATCTATGTTTTCCTAATGTTTTAATCTTATTGTGGGTGATAGCACTTAAAAAGAAATTCTTGAATTAGTAAGAAAAATCAATTGTATTATGCATTCTACCATACCCCCACTTCAGAGCCATGAGATCTGTCCTGGCCAGCATCTGGCATACCTGCTAAATATGGTCAGTGTCTATCATTAGGAGTGAGTCCACTGTCCTTCATATTTTGGTTGTGTTGAATACATAAAGAAGTGTTTTGTTTTTTACATAGAGATTAACTGTTCAAACACAAATTGGTTTAAAACTTTGAGGTGATTTTCTAATCGTGAACTGAAATGTGTATATAATAACTAAGCATGCTATCAATATTCATGGCTTTATTGAAGTGTAGCATGTGATTTGCAGGTTCCTTCTTCCAGCCTGTGGCTCGAGAATGGGAATGTACCTCTGAGATCCCGTGTCTGCCCATTCGGAGGACTCAGTTCTAGGTTAGCTCAGGAAAAGTAAACACTGCTAGCAAACAATAGTTTTTTAAAGAGGAAATTTGATATTTTCCCTTTTGCAATGGTAAAATTTGCATATAATAGATAATATTTAAAATACTGAAAATGACAGAGCAGGGAAAGAGCCTGGAGTCTGCTCAGGACCTCACGTAGACATCGTTACCGTGGCCGTCATCACTCGTACAGCAGAAGCAGCACTGGGACCACTGTGCTGTTTACAGATCCTTCTAACTTTGGGGTGCTGCTTTAAGATAATGCACTCTTGCGAACTAGTGTCCCAGAAGGATTGTAGGTTTCCCCGGAAGTACAAGTTCAGTGCTGCTGCAGTGGTGTCCTCAGCATCTGACCTGTGGTGGCAGAATAGAAGAGAGAATAGTTAGGAGTAATCTAGGAAGGACAAGAGAGAAGGAGGAGAGAATAAGGAAGAAAGGGAGGGACACATCTGGGGCCAGAAACCAGGCAGCCTCCAGTCAGACACAAAGAGACAGTGAGGAAGACACACAAGAAGAAAAGAAAGGTAGAAAGCCCCAAGGCAAAACGTAGATGAAGAGAAACAGGTTAAGTTATAAGAGCTAGCAAGAAATGAGCCTAAGCTAAGGCCACACATTCCTAACTAGTAAGAAGTCATCATTTGGGAGCTGGTTGGTGGTCCAAAAGAAGGCCTGATACCAAGATCTGTCTAGATTGGAGTTTGGGGTTGGCAGTGGACTTTCTGTTTATAATGGGTACAGCACAGTTCTGAAGCAGGTAACCAGGGATGGAGGTGTCTGCACCATTGTCTTGCCCGCTCTTTTTAAGTGACCTTGGCTTTATGAGGCTTCAGTTAAGTATGGCAGTGAAGTAGCCTAGACAAATCTTTTTTTTTTCCTCCCTTCAAACTAATATTTATTCTGTGGTTTGTGAAATTCTTTAGATTTAGGTGATATCTAAAGATATATTCAGAAAAATAGAGCGTTTTCCTACATTTTTTTGCATCCTTAGAAAGGGATAGCAATTGCACTGTGAACTCTTAAGACACAGATTTTCGACTATAAAGAGATGATATCTTGATTCGTACCTTTATCTTCTAATGTCTAAAGAAAGTTTGATGGCTTTAAGTCTGGCAGTCGACTACCTCAGAGTTGTTAGTGTGCTATCTCTCTGACAGGCTCTTTACTAAGGACAGGAGTTTCGTCCCATTAAAGTTGACCTTACACAGAATGTCTGTTTCAGATAGCAACAGTAGCGGCTATGTTCCACTTCTTCCGAAAGCCTCCAGAATCCAAAAAGCCTTCCATATCGGAGCCAGAAGCAGATGGATTTGTCCTCTTAGGTGAGTCTTTAAGAAACAAAGCCCTAAGTAGATGAATGCTTTTAAAAATTAGTTTGGTAATTATATGATCGATTTCTAAACTATGTTTTCAAATTTCAGCATAAGTATGTGTGTAATTTAGAAAGCACTGTGGCTAAGACTGATTCTCTGACCTGTCCTTTGCTGTCAGAAGTTAGTGCCAGCCAGGCAGCCAGGCAGGCTCTGCCAGCCCGTGATAGTCTCCTGGGAGCTGCAGGTGCTCCTTGCCTGGCCTCTCACCTCCTGAATTTGCAGACAGCAAAACTTCAGAAAACCCTCAGACCTCTCGGAGACTGTTGTCTTCTGGAGTTGGCAATGTATTCTTCTCTCAGGAATTTATTCCAGCTCAGTCAGGTTTTCCAACCCATTTTTTATTTCTTTCCCTTTTGAAAAGAAAACATCTCTATAAACTTAAGATACATGTGGAGAACTTTACTCAGTTTTTGTTTAGTCACAATTAGAAATGTCATTTTTCTCTTTGTCCCCATGTACGTACTTCAAGAATGTGGCAGTGGCACACTTGTGTGTGCGAGGTCACATGCGGTTCATAGAGTTTTCGTGCATCCTTTTGCCCTCTACCTCTTCAGCTGCCAGCATGGAATATCAGAGACAAGGTCGGTCCATGGGCAGTGGCTCTGCTTTTGTGCGATCTCTGTAACCTCGATCAAGTGTTTCATTGGCTGTTTTGCAGCTTCTCTAGTCGGTGTCTACTTTGCAAGGCTCCTACCTCAGCAGGTAAAGTTCATTTGCTGTGGGCTGCCTTGCCTAGTCCAAGGAGGACTGGCACTTAAAGCATCCCTGATTGAGACTCTGAAGTCTTACAGGCTTCCAGATTTGCTATTTCATGAGAGAATTTCCACGACTTAATTACTCTAATATGCTCGGTACCAGCTGTTCTGTCTGCTCTAGCTACACTCTGATTTTCTCAAAGGCTCACATGCTGTGTTTTACGCAAGCCTTCCCAGGATCATCTTAGACTGAGATGATTGATATTCCCAGGACTGTATGTTTCTGTTTGAGACTTATGAAGAGGAATCATTTCTATCATAATCCTACAAAAACAATAAAATATGCAGTGCGGTTGGTATTATACCTAGTTCATATGTCCAATAAGACCAGAGTTCCAAGGCCTCCTTGTCTCTTAGGAACTGTCAGCTGAAATTTGTGGCTGGTGAACCCTGTTTGGTTTTAGATGCAAAGCTTCCAGCTTCACTGATTTCCTTGCAAAAAAAGAAAAAAAAATTGTATACCTGGTGTTGTGTGGATTTAGTTAGCTCTCCTGAAGTTTCATGCTATAACCAGTATCATTTCTATGCTCTCGTTTCTCTTTTCATCTGTCACATCATCGTCTTCCTCGGGGCAGTGCCCAGGTTTACAGTTAGTACAGATAGGAATGCTGCCTCTGCAGCTGGAGCCTTTGAGTTGGCATCCCAGCTCCAAAACTTGTTAGCGTTTCTAGCTTCAGGAAGCTATCCCTATGGGGCTAGTGTGGAATTAAATTAATGTGCATAAGATACTTAGAATGACCTGTGAGGTGGTACTGTCACTGGATACAGAGGACTTAGTGTCCCAGGTTCTCCTTGTCTAAGAAAACTGGAGTTCCCTTAGGGAATCTGATCCCAGAGCCTGTCTTTTTAATCTCTGTACTCTTGCAGTTTAAAATGCTGCACTATCAGCATTTGGAATTTGTAACTTAGCTTGGTTTAGTTGCTATGAGACAAGAGGCATTTGCAGTGTGGGCACTGGTAACAGTGCGGCGCAGGAGATAGTGGTACTGCTCTGTGTGCATCGCAGAGGTGGGGAGAGCGGGTTGTGTCTTCACCACGACCTCAGTACACCTGTTGGCATTCAAAGATTTACCTGACTTTCTTGATGCTGGTCCTGACAGTTACTAGGAATGTTGTATTACCTGTAAAAATCCAGTGGCAAACTTTAAAACTTGTTTCTTCTGGAATGCCCTTCTTTGTCCTGTCGCTCTGGCAGCCTTTTTGTAGCACCTGCTGTAGTGTCAGAGCGAGCCACATGGAGGCGCTTTGAACAGTAGCTAAGCCTTAGTGAGTCGGCTGTTAGCACGAGCGGTGCCGTACCCGTGTGTTCTGGAATATGTACTAGTCACCTTTCTGGCTTAGGAATGGTAAAAGTATATGGAAACAATTTCCTGACAAAATGTCTGTTCAGAATCGGTTAGATTATCTCCTTCCTGACCCTTATAACCTGCTTCTAAGAAGGCCACAGTAAATTGCACTGTTAAGGCTAACAGCGACATCCCTTCTCTTTTTCCCACTGGAGAACACCTCTTCCTGCATTCCTGCTTAATGCTGGCTTCAGGCAGAACCAAAGCCCTGGATAATATCTAGAGTATTCATAGACAATCAATTGCTCACGTTTACGGAAAGCCCTCTTCCTTACTAAGATTATCAAAGCTTGGCCTGTGTAGCTTGAGGAGTGTGCGGAATGAGAATAAAGGAGGCTAGGGCTCCTAGAGAACACCCTTCCCTGGAGTAGCCGGTTCGTATTTACATTAAGACGCTGGAGTTCAGTTGGTAATGAAGTTGAAGCAATCCTCCCAGGGTGCTCGGTTCACACAAAAACAAATTGCAGTTTTCATTCGCATCACTGGGTGGCGATTTTTCACAGTTCTGTACTACTGTTTAAAAAGCCAGCAAACATGGCACTGTGTGTAATTACCAGGCCTTCTTCTGTTATGACACATTTAATTGTGCTTTTAACACATTATCTTTAAGTTGATTACAAATCTACTAGTGTAATGTGCAACCTTGTAGTTATTTTAAATTAGGAAAGGGTGTTGTGTAGATGTTGGCACATAATTCTATCCAAAACCAGGACAAAGGCCTGTATTAGCTTATTATGTTACAGGGAAAACAGTAGTGACAAAATCATAGGATATAAAATGAAAGGAAATAATGTAGATTACTGTGGTTGCTCCACTAATATTGTTGACCAAATATTGAATATAATTTTGGAGCCGGCAGAATGTAATTGGGCAAACTGTGGTGAAGACAAAAAGAATTGGGTTCCAATACAACTGAAATGCGTTCCATTCTTTAGTGGATGCAGGCACTTGTTAAAGTAGAGCACGAGAGCTCTTGGTTCCATCAAGCTACTTGCTTATAAAGCTGCATTGAGAACTACTGTAGTAGTTCATAGTAGCTTGGGTTTCTTCTTTAAGTGTAGGTATTGAAATATGTGTCTTAGTTTCCCCCTTTTACATAGCTTAAGCATTAAATTAGATTTTGGAAAGTAATCAGTTGTTTTTAAGGTTCCTTCTGATTACATTCCTTGTTCTGTAGTTAACTTAAAATACTTCAGTATGACCACAGTGGTGGTGTACACCTTTAATCCCAGCACTCAGGAGGCAGAGGCAGGAGAATCTCTGTGACTTCAAGGCCATCATGGTCTACAGAATAAGCCTAGGGCAAGTCCCCAAACTACAGAGGTACCCTGTCTTGAAAAACCAAAAGAAAAGGGGGGAAAAAAGGTAGTCTCTCATCTCTGTTTTCCATTTTTTCGAAAATGAAAACCTAGCTGTGCACAGTGAAGATTTACACTCCAGGAACGGGATAGTAAGTAGCTTTGACTCTGTGCTGAGCTGAAGCTGTTAATTATAGCAGCAGAAACTAAATCGGCTCTCAGCATGTGCTTCCTATTCTAATGCCTGTTTTACCAAACAAATGCACCATCTTAAAAATATACTTTTGAGTTTAAGAAGTAATTTAATCTTGTCCTTATATAATGATATCCAGAAAAGCTCAAATACATTTAATTTAACATAATGATCTCTCTATTTTCTTATTCTTGGTCTTTAAATTCTAAAACAAATGTACAAGGATTTTTCATTTAACTTCATTATGTAATGGAAGTTCTTATTTTCCCATTAAAAACTGTGGAGCTGTGTGTAATGGATGGAATGTCCCCATCCATTGCTGCTTCATTCCGGTCTAGTCCTACCCTTCCTATCTTTATGAATGTTTAGAGTGAGTAGGGGAAAGATGCCAGCTACACAGAGAGGCAGAGGTAACCTTTGTGTTTTACACAATCGTAGATTCTTTCTGGGACCCAATGGACTTGGCTGACTTAAATATAAATTAGGCCTCTTTCTCCCTCATCTGCGTTTCTGATCCTTCCCATTAAGGCAGCACTTGGAGACTCCACTGGTCCTGGGAGCCATTAATGGATTCTGATGAGATGGGCCTGCTGTTTGGCTGAGATACTAGCGGTAGCAGTCCCTGTGCAGATGATCTCACCGGACATGCAGGGCTAAGGAATACTCTGGCTCACTCTAGGAGTTAGTAACTGTACACCATCAAATGTGTTAGGATGCTGTGAGAAAGCCCTCATTTAACAGGGTGTTACGGTTTCTCTTCCACTTCATTTGAACCATAAACAAATAAAAAGGAAGTGAGACACAAAAATTTTGGACAATCAAACTTCTAGTAAAGAGCTAAAAGCTTCATAATCAGAATAAGTGGAGTCATGTATACATACGATACATTTGGAAACTTGCTTAAG
This sequence comes from Dicrostonyx torquatus, assembly GCA_028555095.1. Lineage (NCBI taxonomy): Eukaryota > Metazoa > Chordata > Mammalia > Rodentia > Cricetidae > Dicrostonyx > Dicrostonyx torquatus. Next base: position 2,187,489 of record JAQHUG010000096.1, read on the forward strand.
CTAGGGAAGCATTGGGCAGCATTTTGTTAAGTTGATCACATAAGTGTGCATTCCCAGCACTCGGGAACTGTCTGGTCTGGTTGTGTGCATCTCTATTGTCTTTAGGGTAGATTGTTTGACAGATATTTCAGCGGAACAGCTAAGATTTTTTAAAATTTTTATTTTTTGTCTAAAACCATCAAGCAGTCATATTTGTCGTGTGGCTGTGGGGACGGACATGGAGTTGGCTGGGTTACTGTGATAGTGTGTTCTGAAGAGTGCTTACTCAGATATGGTCAGCAGGGGAATGGTTAGTGTATGCATCACCCTAGGAGTTTCCTCTAGAGTTTCTCACAGGCTTTCGTAAGAGTAGTTTCTACACCTGAGACTAACTAGAAAGTTGTGATAACAGGTTTCCATGCTTTCTCTTAAAATCCACACTGATCCCATCTGACGAGAGAGAGAGAGAGAACAGATTAAGGGAAATGTCTAAGCGCTGGTATGATATCAAAGTAGCTCTGGTAGGGTTGGGAAACATATCTTCCTGACACAATTGGCTTTCTGTATCTGCAGGTTCCATACCCATAAGAAAAAATTATGACTTTACTAAACATATGCAAGACGTTTTCCCCTTGATTATCCCTGGAAATATATTGGATAGCAGTTATTTTTGTGCTAAATTGCACTAGGTTTTGTAAACAGCATAAAGCAGATTTAAAGTACACGTTATGATATGTCTAGGCTGCATATAAATGCTACTCACTGTTTATAAGATTTTTTGTAAGAGTTTGAACGTCTGAGGAACCTGAAGGGACCCAGCCAGCCTCTCCACTGTTTGTAGGGAAGTTGCTGCTGTGTAACCCTAACCTACATCTAACCAAACGGAATCTTGGAACTTAAGGCAGAAATGCGTTGCATCCTTTTAACAACAATTATAGAAAAATATTTTCTGGTGGGCCAAGATATCAGAATTTCATTCCCCATTCAGCAAGAAACTTTTAGTCCATTTTAAGGCATCAATTATTTAATTTTTTATTTCAAATTTAGTAATAACTTTAAAAAATGAAGTTAACGTCTATCATTCTGTGAAGATTAAAAATTATTTAAAATTATTCACAGTATTATGCCTCAAACATATGTTTGTATTTGGAGTATATGCACATTAGGGTGACATATAAGCCAGAGAAACAGCACTACACAACATGGAGCTACGCATTGTGTAACAAATACCTGCAGCTGGAAAGTGAAAGAGAGGACTCTGGGGAACAGGACTCCACTATCCCTACAAGGGCACGCCTGCAAGGACCTGAGATGCTTGTGGGCTGAGATATGCTGTGTTCTTAAAGCGACCGCATTCCCAAGGGTGATGCACCCAGGACTCAGCCTTTACTTTAAGGGTCTCTGAGAGAGACTAAAGAACCAGGTTGTTGGGGCTGGAGAGATGGCTCTGAGGTTGAGAGCACTGACTGCTCTTCCAGAGGTCCTAAGTTCAATTCCCGGCAACCATATGGTGGCTCACAACCATCTGTAATGAGATCTGGTGCCTTCTTCTGGCCTGCAAGCAGGATACTATATAAATAAATAAATAAAGTTATGTGTTAGTGCTTGTGTGCGCGGTGTCACATGAAGGTCAGAAGAAGTGCTTCTAGCCCCGGGACTGGAGTCACAGACAGCAGTAAGCTAAGGTGTAGATGCTGGAAGCAGCAAGTACTCTTACCCACTGAACCTTCTCTGTAGCCTCTACGGGGTCTCTTTTAATTACTGCTCTTATCAATTGATCTGGACTGTCTGTTAATATTTTATTGACTGAAGGAAGCTAATTTTTTCAGCTTATTTATTCAACAAATTTTAACTTAAAATAGCAGACTCTTTGGTGTCCTTTTATACCTGTGGGGTAGCATTGATACATAATTGGAAATTTATTTGTCTGCATCATATCAGAACATTCCTAAGAAAGATTTGAGCTTGGCTTGCCAGTGGAGAGAAACACCGTTGCTCTCTTCCGGGAAAGCGTACACCAGTTTGTTTGTTTATTGACAACATTTTCTTCACAGTTTGTATCATGTAGGATTCTCAGGCTCAATCAGTTCTGAGGTTTGATTTATAACATACAATAGTTATGCTCCATCGGATAAGAAAGGTGTGGAGGAATTAACATCTGCTAACTTCAGTCCCTCTGTCTCTTTCTAGACTGCAAGGATTGTTAATCAGATGTTGTCCAATTAACTTTTGTGGGTTTTTTTTCCTGCTGAATTTTTTTCAGCCATGCTCTTTTTTGTCAGTTTCCTGTCTAAAACATCCTGAGTGTTTAGTCTCAGAGCAGGAATCTTCAGGCTCTTCACAGTCCTTGGTGTTCACTGCTCTAACACATTCAGTTCCCGCCGACAGAACCTGACCCTCTTGTACCAGAGTGAAGAAATTCTGCTCTGAGCATGTGCACCTCTGCAAGGACCATCAACAGTCATTTTTATTCTACACAGATGTGGCATCTTTTGTGTCTTATATTGGTATTAATATGTCATCTTTAGGTTTTATATTTTTCTACATATGCTTTCTGTAATGTTTAATTTTCATTAGCATTTTGTACATTGTATTTTATAGATTTAAAAGGCAAGAGTGTGAAAGATTGATATGAACCATTGGCCTTTATACAGGGCACTTGCCATATAATAAACTAATAGTTGGTTTTGCATATTTTTTTGCCCTGAAGTTGATGACACTCAGTCTCTTTCATAAAAATTTCATTTCATTTATGCACGTATGTATGCGTGCATGTCTGTATGTGAGCATGCTCATGCCGTGGTGTGTATGGGGAGGTAAGAGGAGCACTTGTGGGAGTTGGCGATCTCCTTCCACCATGTAGGTCCCAAGAACTGAACTTAGGTCACCATGCTCGGCAGCAAGTGTCTTCTCCCCCGAGCCATCTTGCCAGCCTGAGATTCACTCTTATGGTCAAGATCATCAGTGATTTTTTGTTGTTGTTGTTGAAACAGGGTGTGGTGTGTGTGTGTGTGTGTGTGTGTGTGTGTGTGTGTGTGTGTGTGTGAGAGAGAGAGAGAGACAGAGACAGAGACAGAGACAGAGACAGAGAAGACAGTTTTGCTATGTAGCTGAGGTTAGTCTAGAGCTTACTAGGTTGCCCAGGTTGGCCTTAAACTGACAGTTTCCTGTCTGCATCTCCCACATATTAGGATTGCAGACATGTGGGCTTCCTCACTAACTTTAGTTACATTTCTTTCTTAAAACGATCAGTTTTAAAGTCAATTAGTACCTACTGTGCTGCCGTCTGTGATATGTCCAGTGAAGGCAGTTTCAAAGCTACGTGGGATCTGCTTGAATGTGCCTTAGTGTAAAATGAAGACTTTCTGGAAAAATACTCTTCGTGAGACTCAATCTTAGCTTCTGGAACTTGTCATGATGTCTGATTTTGAAGTGATTAACTTGTTGTTTGAATTTGATAAGCAAAGTTATGTAAGTTTAGGTTTCATGTCATCATGGGAAAGGGTATTTCCTCCCCGCCACCTGACTGATAACCGGTGTCAACTGAAATCTGTGGCTCTCAAGGCGTGTCCTCATTTGTTGCCAGTAACTCTCACTCTGACTCACAGATTCAGGATGAGTAAGGCACTCTATAAAGGTTTTTAAAATATTATTCTGATATATATGCATCATATATATTTTGAGCTTGGAGTCACTCAGAATAGGGGTCATGGGCCCTCACCAACTGGTTTATCCTTATTAGTTCCACAGTACGGGTCTGTCAGCCCAGACTTAGATGAGTGACATCCCCAACCCGTTTAAGGACTGCTCATTTTGGACATTCCATTTTAAATCTGATAAGACTGGCATAAAAGTGGTCTCTGATTTATTGATTTTTTTTCCTGGGCCTTTGATTACATGAAGTGGAACCAGCCATGGCATAAGCGAGCTCACTGAATACCCTCCCTCTACACCAGCACCAATGTCCATTCCCATCCTGGGACATTTTCCGAGGAGGGTCTTTTAAAATCTTCACGAAGGATGTCCCTTTCAGTGAACTGTGTGCCTGGCCCTTGTGATGTGCATGTGTGCCTGCGCATGCATGAACGCACACACATGCATACACAAATACACACACACAGATACTGCTGTGACAGCACTCTTTTTTTCCCAGCAATTTACAACATTATATCATTTCTAAAAGGCCTGTGTAACATAGCTATTCATTTTGAAGGTTGACTTAAAAGGCCAACGTAAACTCTGATTGGAAAAGTTATTGTGCCTTCATTTTTACTATAACCTTCTAAATGTCTTCTCTGTTATTTTGTTGGGAAACAGCCATGTATCTGCTAGGACCACTAAGAAGCCCCCCCCCCGTGTTTCCTTATGGGACTGTGGAGTTTGTAGTCAGTGTGTCATACAGGTGTGGGTATTTTAGTGTAGAATGCTCTACATTCCCAAGTGTCCAGCAGTAAGATGCCTGCAGGGACACGCTGTTGGCCTTCATCATCAGGTGCCTCGCACACGCTGGGTGTTCTGGGTAAGCACTCCTGTTTAAGTGTGACTCAGAGCTCTTCAGCACCTTAAAGGGCTCCTGTTTGGTGAGACCAAAAGTGTGCCTGGATGACAATGCTGACGCTTCTTCAGGGTACCTCATAGGAGTGAAACAGGTCTTCTCTGGAGACTCCTCTGCTGGGGATTGCTCATTTGATTGTTAGAGTGTACAGTTGAAATCAGCTCCTCCATGGGGAAGATGTTAGGGTGGACCAACTCAAAGCCCTGGATCTGTGTGTGGGCCCAGTTGAGTTGGTCAGCCTGCCAGCATTCCTGCATCCACACTATCAGGCCTGCTCCCACTCTTGCTAGGTGAGGAGCGGAGCCAGCTTTCGCATGTGCATGCCTGCTGGGCCAGCTCTCCCTCATCCTCAGTGCCTTCTATGGGAGGGGCAAGACCAGCTCATCCACACCCTCGCCATTGCAACCAGCTCTCCACACTTCCCCAGAGTGGGGCGAGGCTAGCTCCCCCACACCAATTCTGTGGTGCCAGTTCTACAACCACACTGCCAGACCAGGTTTCTTGTGCTGCCCATGCGAGGAGCAGGATTGGCTCTGCTGCATTCATACAGTCCGTGCCAACTGACTTGGGCTTGCAGTCTCCCAAGCCGATATCACCTCTGGTATCACTATGGTGTGCTGGCTTATTGGGGGTGGAGCCAGCTCAGGGCTGCCCTTGGACATCAACATGGCTTCCGGGTGCAGTACAGATCCCAGACATCCTCATAACCTTCGGTGGAAGTATGGGCCACTGACATCAATGCAAACCTAGGCTGCCTCAGGACCATAGATCCAGACATGGCTCTTGGCCACATCAGGGGTCTACACATCACCAAGGTCTCAGGTGACTTGGAAGAACGCTCACATCAGGGTGTTCCTCCAGTTCTGCTTCTCTTCATAGTGCATAGACCACTTGATTTCTCTTCCTCTCCCATCTCTCCACGACATATTTGCTTGCTTCTTTCTCTCCCATCTCTCCCCATATACTTGCTCACTTCCTTCTGCCGCTTCCTTCCACCATGCCCATTGGTTTTTGTTTTAATAAGGTAATATAGATAGTTGTGGCTAGTTCATTTGGTGTGTATGTTTATGAATCTGCGTGTGGAGAACAGAGGACAACTTCAAGTTGTCCACCATCCACCTTTTTTGGGGAGCGGGGTTGGGCCTCTTGTCGTCTTGGCACGCCCCAAGTAGGTTAGACTGGGCAGTGAGCTCCAAGGGTCTTCCTGTGTCTGTCCTCCTGGTGCTGACCAGGCTCATAGGTATGCACTGCCATACCTCACTTTATATTGGTTCTGGGTCTCGAACTCAGGTCCTCATGCTTATGAGACAAGCTCCTTACTGACCAAACCAATCTCCTTAGGCTTGCTTAGTTTTGTTTTTTTTTTTTTTTTTTCTGAGACAGTCCCACTCTGGATCTAGCCTTGCCTTGGACATGTGGTCTTCTCTTGTTTTGCATGATTAAGTGCTGCAATTACAGGCATGAGCTACCATGCCTATCTAGAATCAGCTCTGGGGTCTCTTAGGTTCATTTTCCTACTTTTGATGTGAAAGTTAAATATATTTGTGTTTTAATCACTCGTAGCTTAAGCTTAGAGTTTTATAAGAACTTATGAATTAGAAGTACAGAGTTGTTTAGTTTATACTTGTATTAAAATAGTAAAATCATTCAACTGTTTAAAAATAGTGGCACCAGGCTGTAGTAAAGAAGAGGACTGGAAAGTTTCACTTGAGACACTGCTGGAGGATTGACCCCAGGGTGGTCCATGGTTGACACTGCTGGAGGATTGACCCCTAGGGTGGTCTATGGTTGAGATGCTACAGTCTCTAAGGGCATCTTCAAAATGGCTTAGTTTTAAATTTAAGACAAGAAAAGGCTGTTTCCTTCCTCTAGGCTCATCACGTTGAGCCCCACAGCTGGATTGCGAGGAGGCTGACATGTTTTCTAATTCTAGAACTGCTGGGGAACCACAGCTTGTGAGGCACTGGGATCTTAGTGTCGTAAAATGGTTTTCAAATAGTAGGCATTCAGTAACTATTAGTTAAGTACATGAAAAGATGGATCCACATGGGAAAATCTCTGTACTAGACTCTGAACTGCAGATTTAAGTCCTGGAAATGAGGGTTTTGATTGTTTAGTCATAGATTATATCTAGCAATCTATTGTTAAAAATAAATCCCTAAGGTAAAGTAAAGCGAAAGGAAACAGTAATGAAGTATTTTTCCCTTGTGCTATTTTACCTACTTGTAAGCCATTGTTATAGGAGGGGTGGCCTACTAAGAATTCTGGGAAGAAGAAAGGCTCAGTCTGCAGTCACAACCCAGATGCAGAGGAAGCAAGATGAAAATGCTGCACTGAGTAAGGTACCGAGCCACATGGCTAAATGTAGGTTAGTTTAATTATAGGTTAGTTTAAGTTGTAAGAGCTAGTTAATAATAAGCCTGAGTTAATAGGCCAAACAGTTTATAATTAATCTAAGATTTTGTAGGACTTTGGGACTGAATGATTGTGGGACCAGGTGGGACAGAAACTTCCATGTACACACTAGGATACTTTTCAAGGTGCACACTTGTAGGTGACCTCCAGTTGTCCTTGGATGGTCTTCCTGTTCCAGTAGTAGAGTAAGTACTGTAGACTGGACACTTAGAGAAGAGATTTATTTCTCAGCTGGCAAGATGGTGCTGATCAGTGAGGGGGTGATCTACAGAATATCTTCTCTCTATGTGTGAAGGAGCAGGCCAGCTTTCTGGAGCTTCTTGATCTAGGGCTCTGCTCTCATTTCTAAAGACTACAATCCATAAAGTGTCCCATAAAGTTCTGCTAATACCCTCACTTTGGGGGTTAAAATTCCAACGGACACATTTCTGAAAGACAACAATACTCAGTTCACAAAGGAGAGGAAAAACACCGACTCAAAATATCGAATAAAAAAAAAACCCATACAAGTCTAACTCACACTTAAATCTCTACAGCTGTTTAGTTAATAGCATTTAATAATATATTCAGTATCCTAGAGGCAACCTGTGAGGTGGAATGGAGTCTAAACTATTTAAAATACATGCACACATACGTGTTTCTATATATAATATATATGCATTTGCATATTATATCCTTTCCTCCAAACTGTGAAGCCTAGGACCTTGAAAGCTTACAGAAAGATGAATTTTGTGCAAGGAATCTTAGGGGAACTGAAGCTGAAGAGCCTTGAATTGGAAGTATTTCTGTGACAGTTTTTGTTTTTTTTGTTTTTTTTTTTTTTTCAGAGAGCCACTTTGGCTCAAAGAAAATCTCCGTGACATTTTATGCGTCCTAAGCTTTGGGCATAAGAAGCTGTACTGCTTCACTTACCATCCTTATTTGGAAGAGACTTTCCCAGATCTTATTCCTAAAGTAGTTTGAGTGTCTGCTTGTCTAGTGGTCCAGTCTGGGCTTTGTTCTCTTCGCTGTACAGTGTGCCCCACTGCAGATCTCGGTGCTAGGTAGCACACTACCATTGACTTCACTGCCATCCCTTCTGCCCTACGGGCTCCTAGTTGACTCTGGTCCCTGTTTTATGGGACCTTCTTGCTACTGGTCTTTTGGAAATATGGTAATGCTAATTGGGAGCATTTGTAGAACAAGAGGGTGTTTGCCTGTGTTCACTCCTGTCTGCCAGTCAGCTCCAGTGTACCCAAGCATCTCTAGTTGGAGGTCTTCCTGCTTATTTCCTGGCAAGTCCTCCCTACATCTGACGCCTGCTCCCTAAAGCCGCCTCAGTGAGTTTGCACTCCTCCATGTCCCTTTCCTGCCTTTCATAGACTTTGTTGTTTTTCATCATCTCTAGCCCCTGTTCCACTTGGGTCCTCTCGTGTCTTCTTTTATGAACTATTACAATAAGAGGGTATACCCACTGAAACAGTCTACCTGCGCTTATGGGAGCTTGCCAACCAGCCGGACTGGGAGGGAACAAGCATAGGACCAATGTGTTTGACAGTTGCATGCCTGGGGCAGACTGAGGGGCCCCTGGCAGTGGCACCAGGATTTATCCCTACTGCATGTACTGACTTTTTGAGAACCTATTCTCTTTGGATGGATACCTTGCTCAGCCTAGATACAGTGGGGAGGGCCTTGGACTTTCCACAAAGCAATGTGCCTTACCCTCTCTGAGGATTGGATGGGGTGGGGTGGGAGGGTGTGTGGAAGGAATGGGAGGATGGGAAGGAGTGGAATTTGGATTGGTATGTATAATGAAAAAAGATAATTTGTTTTCTTTTTAAAAAATAAATAATTAATTAATTAAAAACAACAAAATAGAAGTGGTTCATGAATTGTAAACATCAGACTGAAATTGTTATTGAAATTCAGTCAGAAAGGAAGGAAATATATACAGAAAATATACAGAAATATAGTTAAAATTTATATAAGCTGTCTCAAGGTCAGAAGGGATTATGTAAAGATCCAATCATCTCACACTTTCATTATTTTTTTTGTGATTGAAAAACCTAGATTTTATAGTATGAGTTATTTATAGTTTGGCTTTGGATTCATGGCATTTGCTGATATCAGTGCGGTACCTGCAGGCTGTCTCGTATTTAGACTCTCATTAGGTATCTCTTTGCATTTATGATACAGTCATCTGTGCCCTCTTCAGAACTCAGAGTGCCTGTGCTTCTTAAACTAACTTTCAAAGAAGGAACTATGTCTAGCATGATTTTAGTGTTATATATTGTATTACATCTAATTTTTGAGTTGCTATTTATAGGTTGACTGTGGAACACAGTGAGAGGATCCTAGCTGGGAGGCAAGACAACTGGTTTCCCTGTCTACTCATGACCATGCGTGTCCCCTGTTGTTTTTTATAAAAATGCTGAGTGACAAGCCACCTTGTGTATATGTGATGAGTGCTTGCTTTTCCACCCACCTCTAAACTTCACTGTGGTAGCCGCAGCGGAAAAGCTCTTGATTCTTCCTTGTCCATTCTTTGCTCCTGTTGGAATATCAATGTACTATGTGTTGTTTGGAGCAATGTGAGCTGTCCCAGTAGGATTTCAGGTAATGCCATCAGCCAGCTTTCTAGTTCACACAGTACTGGATCTACTGCCTTATTTAAAACTTCTTCCTTGCCAAATGAACCAAGTGACTGCTCATATAATTGAGTACAGCTAGTTTATATCATTTGCCAGAGGTAAGGATGACTGTCTACTAAAATGACAATTAAAATCTATTTGATATTTGTAGTTGTTTTTGTAGAGATTTTAAAAATGTACTTACAATGAGATTTCTCTATCAGAATTCTGTACATTCTTTAATTATTGAATTAATATATTCTTTTTAGTATTTGAGTTTTTATGGAAATTTCTACCTAAGTATACTCTACTATATACGCAAGTGCGCGTATGTGTGTGTGCACATACGTGCTTATTTTATGGTTGGCTACTTAGTTTTGAAATCCTATCAGGCTCCTCTTTGGAGAAAGCTGATCCTGTTCTCCTTCCCTCAATCCCTATTGACTGCCAATAGCTCTTCCTCTAAAGATAGGGCCTTGTGAAACCATGCTCCCATCCTCGATGGCCTACTGACTGTCTAGTCACCACAGGTCTATGTAGACCGCCATATTGTTGAGAGTCCAGGACTATAGTATCTCTGTTGTGTCTAGAAAATATTATTGAAGAGCACTCGTCCTGTTCCTCTGGTTCTTAGAATCTTTCCACCTGTCTTTTAAATTATTTTACTTGTATGTGAGTGTTTTTCCTGAATGTATGTATGTGCACTATATGCATGCCTGGTGCCCACAGAAGGCAGAGCACAGCATCAGATCCCCTGGAGCTGGGAGTTACAGATGATTGTGAACCATTGTATGGGTGCTCGGAGATTCAAACCCAGGTCCTCTGTAAGAGCAGTAGGTCCTTATTTATTTACTTATTTATTTATTTATTTATTTAAAAGCAAAATTTACATTTACTCCCCTTGTTCCCGGACCTCCCGCTCCCCCACTACCCCACCCCCTCCCCCTGCTTCCTTAAGATGGGGCAGGATACCCTGTCCTATGGGGAGCCCAAGGCCCTCCCCCCTCCATCTCAGTCTAAGAAGCTGTGCATTCATATAGAATAGGTTCCCAAATAGTCCATACATGCAGAAGAGATAGGACCCAGTGCCATTATCATTGGCTTCTCAGTCAGTCCCCGCTGGCAGTCACATTCATAGAGTCCAGTTAGGTCATTTGCTCATTCAGTCTTGGTCCAGCTGGATTTGATGAGCTCCCAATAGATCAGGCACACTGTCTCTGTTGGTGGGCCAGTCCCTCATGGTCCTGACTTCCTTTCTCATTTTCTCCCTCCTTCTGCTCTTCCACTGGGCCTTGGTAGCTCGATCCCTTGTTCTGATGTGAATGTGGGTCTCTGGCTCTATCTCCATTCAACATGCAAAATTTCTATGGTGAGGCTTAGGATATTCAACAAAGTAACTATGGGACAAGTTCAGTTCAGGCACCCACTCCTCTGCTGCCCAAGTACCTAGCTGGGACCTCCCTATGAATGCCTGGGATCCCCTCAAGAGACAAGTCCCTTGCAAATCTTAGAAAGACTCCCGTTAATGTAGATATCTTATTCCCTTCCCCAATAACCATCCTTCCTGCATCTCTACCCTCCCCCAACCCAGGCTCTCCGCGGTTCTTCCTTTCTCCCTTCTACCCCCTCTCTTTCACCTACCCCCCCCCCCCATCCCAACTCCCACCCTGATCCCCACACCCGTGCTTCCAACTTTTGTCTGAAGGTTTTGTTTGCTTCTGACTTCCAGGAAAATCTTTATATGTTTTTCTTTGGGTTCACCTTGCTATTTGGCTTCTACAGGCTTGTGAGCTGTAAGCTTAATGTCCTTTGTTAATGGCTAAGGTCCACTAATGAGTGAGTACATACCACACTCTTCTTTTTGGGTTTGGGATATCTCACTAAGAATAGAGTTTTCTATTTCCATCCATTTGCATGCAAAATTCAAGATGTCTTTTTTTTTCCGCTGAGTAGTATTCCAATGTGTATATATTCGCAGCAGGTCCTTTTTAATGCTGACCCATCTCTTCAGTCCCTCCACCTCCCTTTTCATGATATTCTCTGAGCCTTGAGCATAGGGTTCGTATTAGATACTCCATTTTTGGCTAGGCATCTCATGGCCACCTGTGTAGTAGTCTCTATCAACTGCAAAAGCAAGCTTCTTTAATGCAGAGTAAGAACTGCACTAGTTGGAAGCAATGTTGATTTAGAAAAATAGTGGTGGTAATTTGTCCTCTAGACCCTGTGACCTCTCCAGCCACAGGCTCCTCGTTAGGTGTACAGGATGAGGCATGCATTCCTTACTATTGAGCAGACCTTAATTCCAATAAGACAGTTGCCTGTATCTCCAACATGTAAGTGCCATTGTTGGATGTATCTTGCCAGGCCAGTCATTATTATAGTTCCTAGGATTCACAGCTAAGAGATTACAGATGATAACTTTTCTCTCCCAACACTTCCATACACTCTTGACAGTGGTCAAGAAGAAGGCTTACAGGTTGGTACCAACTTACTTTCTGCAAGTCCTATGACCAAAACATGTGCTGTTTTCAGCAATAGGACATTACTTTCAAGTTCTGACAGACAAACAAGGGTCGTAGCAATAGCCTATATTGTTTTGATTCTCTTCGACTTCTTGATTCGACAAACTGAAGGAGGGTATTCCTTTTTTTGTCCTGTAAAGTTCTCCCTATGTTTTCTTCTAGAAGTTTCAGTGCTTCAGGTTTTATATTAACGTTTTTAATACATCTGGAGTTGATTTTTGTGCAAGATGATAGATTCTGGATAAAAACAGCCTAAGGTTGAAAGGGTTTACTTTGGCTCACAGTTTGAGTGTATAGTCCTTCAGGGCAGGGAAGCCACAGAAGAAGGCATGTAAGGAAGCAGCTGGACCCGTTGCACCCATGGTCAAAAAGTAGAGCATGAACAACACTGGTGGCTTAGCCCACTTTCCCGTTTTGTGCACTCGGGGACACAAGCCTAGAGCATGGTCCTGCCCACTTTTAGAGGGGATCTTTACACCTCATTTAACTTGCTCGTTAATTGCTCATCAGTATGCACAGATGATAACTTAATCTGAATAATCCTTTATAGCTATGGGTGTAGGCTTGTCTACAAGTTGACCGGTTGCAAGTCCCATCAGGTTGACAGTCAATACAATCATGAAGGTCAAAGGGGCTCAAGAAAGCCACACAGTAGTGTATGAAAAGCCTGCAGTCATTAGCTCACTCCCACACTAAAGACAATACATTCATGAAGGCATCTTGCCCTAATCTTCTCATAGCAGGGTCCATCTCCCAACACTGTTGCATTAGGAATTAAATTTCCAACACATGAGCCTGTGCTTAGTGTACGCCGGCTAATTTTAGAAATCCATAGACTGGACAAAATGAAGAATATCTTTTGAGAGAAAAAAAAAGCATTTCTGAAAGATTATTCATTACTCTAGGTTTGAGGAAAAGCTAGATGGTGTCAGTGAGGCTGATTATGTTAGCCTAGCCTAGGTTTGCTGGTTAGAGAGGAGAAGGTCAAGTTCAGGAACTATCAGAGTGACTTGGGAACTTGAGGAGCTCAGTAATTCAAAAAGGGGGGCAAACCATAACCACTTTCACTATCAACAGTGTATGTCAGGCTTTTGTTAGAGAGCTTCCAGATTATACCTGCAACTATAAATAGTCCAAGTGTCAATTTTATTTTTGTTTGTTTTTGAGAGTTGAGGGGAAATGAAATCTACAGTGCTCAAATATCCTACCCAGAGACATACTAGTAGGAACATGAACCCATTTCCGTACCAGCACTAAGAACTCTGCACTGTTAGGAAGCTAACTAACGTGCCAGTATTGCACAGTGGTTGAGTGACAAAGCTGGTTTCAAGTTAGCCTGTTAGTGCTCATAACCAGCCTGCACCTTGTCTGGTGGTTTTGGTATTTTTTTGATTGGTAAAATTGTCATTTGTGAATATATTTGAGAAGTTGAGTAGGCAAAACTATGTTTTTATAGCCCTGTATATATAGTAGTCTGCACAGCAAACACTGTTAACTTTGGTAAACTCTACGTGGCGCCTGCAGTCCTACTGAAGAAGGAATTGTTGCCACCACATTATAATAACTAAGAGACTTGAAAAAATGGCTTTATGATTATTTTATTTGCCTTTAGTGACTTCCCTGGAAGCAGGGTCTTGCTTTCAATTCCTAACACCATTATCAATGCTATTACCTTGGTTAAATCTTTTAAACATGTTTAACGCATGCTCTGCTTGGCAGCAGGAATGCCATATGCTCTTAGATTGCTTCGGTGTAATTTTTTAAATGAATCAATTTAGCATATGAATATGTAAATGATTTCATCACTTATTAAATAATATCTATCTTATACTTAAAAATTAGATATTTTAGAACTTAAAAAAACAAATTTCTTTTTTGTTTTCTCTGATCCAAAACCCAGTTTAATTTTGCCTTAAAGCAATTCTTACTGTTAATATCTAATGCTTTTAAATAACCAGTTAAGATGCCTTTGGGCATTTAAATTCCTTTTCTGTTCAGAAATGTCATTAGCTTGAAATATAAAGATGCTTTCTAAGGAAACTGACTTGCCTAGCCAGATCGTGTAATGTAGTTATTTTGCAATGTGATCCTTAAAACCTAAACACAGAGGCTGCTTTCCACAATGCCTTGTGGCCTAGACAGTGATGTCATGTTTTAAGCATGTTTAGTTTGCAAAGGTCCTGCTTTTGATCCTTTGGTTGTCACTTTTTTATGCAGTTTCTCCCGAATTACAAAGGTACTGAAAGTAATTAGCTTCATTAAGGTCCATTGCTGACACTGTTGTGTTTCTCTCCTCATTCTTCTCCTAGTCTCCTTTATTAAGACCATATTCAAATTTGAATCATGGTTCTACTGCTACATCCATGCCATTATCATCTAAATAGCAAATACATATTCAGAAACAACAGCTTCTCCTTAGCTGTCCATAACTTCACATTATATGTAGATTCAAGTGGGAATTAGGAATAAAATGAATCTTTTCTTTGTGCTTCACAACCCTGCCTTTCATCCTTGTTTTACCAGATAATGTTGAATAAGCTTCTTAGAGACTGAGAACGACCAAAGAGATTGCTCAGCTTTAGTTGTGTTGTTGTGTGTGTGTTTGTGTGCATGCATGTGTGTGTGTGTGTCCCTGTGTGTATTATGTGTACACATGTATGCACTAAGTTGTTGTGTATTAGCTAACCATGTTTCAGTGACTCTATTTTTAATCACTCTCATGTTTAGTATTTAGCCTTTACCGTTTTGGATATACTGGGACAAGTCAGGAGATTAATATGTTAAGAAAAGCAGCAATGCTTCAGAACCTGAAGCATTTAAAGGAAATCTTATTAGACTTATCATTGTTTTTGTCCTTTGTAGGCTGGACTTCAAAAATAGAAGTGACTCTTATTAAAACAGTAACACACTTTTCTAACTAATGTGTTTCAGCAGCCTTGTCATAGACTTTTATTGCTGCGAAGAGACACTATGACCATGGCAACTCTTATTAAGAAAACATTTAATTGGGGTTGTTTGCTTACCATTTCAGAAGTTCGGTCCATTGTGACCATGGTGGGGAGCATGGTGGCGTACAGGCAGATGTGGTGCTGACACTGTGAGAGTCCTTACATCTTGATGGGCAGGCAGCAGGAAGTAGGTTGACTATCACTGAGTCAAGCTTAAGAAAAAGACCTCAAAGCCCACTCCCACAGTGACACACTTCCTCACAAGACCACACCTCCAAATAGTGCCACTGTCTTTTGAGGGGGGGCATTTTCTTTCAATCCACCACAATTCTTAAAACTTTATTATATAAAGAATAAGTATTGAGTTGACTTGGCTTAACCTGTTGGGTAACATGGTTTCAGCAGATATAATAGGCATAAACATTGTTTTGCTGTTAATAGGATGTTTAAATGAAAGTTATCAAGCAATTTCAAATACACAATATGTATGTGTATATATTTATGTGTGTGTGTATGCTTGTATATAAGTACAGCCAGTTATATTGTATAGATTGCTCTTTAGAATTTCTTAATCAGGAGAAGGAGTGGGGGTGGGGAACTAAGAGGAAAGGTGGGAAGTGAAGATAGTAGAACCTTAACCAGAGGGAGGGAGGATTGTAGGAGCCAGAGAGGTCAGGGGCATCACAAGAAAACCCACAGAATCAACTAACCTGGGCTCATAGGAGCTCACAGAGTCTGAACTATTAATCAGGGAGCCTGCACAGGACTAGCCTAGGCTATCTACATATATGTGACAGTTGTGTAGTTTGGTCTACCTGCAGGGCTCCTGACAGTGGGAGCAGGGACTATCCCTAGGGCATTGGCTGCCTTTGGGACCCTACTCCTAATACTGGTTTGCCTTGCCCAGTCTTAATACAAGGGAGGTGCCTAGTCTTACTGCAACTTGATATACCATGTTTTGATTCATGGGAAGCCTTCCCCTTTCTGAAAAGAAATGGAGGAGGAGTAGATTGAGGGGCAGAAGGGAGATGGCGGAATGTGAGGAAAGGAGGGAGGGAAACTGTGGTCAGGATATAAAATAAATAAATAAAATTAATTGAGAAAATTGCATGTCTTTAAAAAATACTATTTAATTTATTCAATCTGTGTCTTAATATATTTTGTAATTTACTGTGTGATTAAGGAACGTCATTAAAAAAATTTTGCTTTTGCTTTTAGATGTTTGAAGTGAGCTTTCATTTCTTTACTTTGTAATGTGTATTTTCAAATATTTCACATTAAGTATGTGTGAATGATTATACAATGAGCTCCTTTAAATACAAGTTGTTAAGTGAGATTTTAGACTCAATTTTGGAGTAAGAATATTAGAAATCTGTTCAGTTGTGAATCCTCACCAGTTGCTATCAGGAAGATTCATGCATTGTTCTCTTGCCATATTTGTGGATAATCTGGAGAGGTCAAATGTTGGTTTCCATTTTTAACTAGTGCCAACTGAAAAGGACATAGTGCAGGCAAAGAAAGCAGAAGACTAGGAGAACCCCAAGGAAACTTCGAGCTGAAAGCAAAGTCAGGCCCTCAGTCTGCAAGCACCGTGGGAAGAGTAGGGTCCCTCTGCTCAGTGATGTCTTTGTTGACTCTATCCCTGAATTATAGTTTGCAGTGCTACTGTGTGTAGCAAGCTTTCTTGTCAGACTATCGCTGGACTGCTAGCCTGCAAGTAATGACCCAGAGACTTATTATTAATTTTGAAAATTTGAACTTTAGCTTAGGCTGGACTCTTAGAACTTAAATTAACCCGTTCATATTAATCTACATTCTGCCACACAGCTTGGTCACCTCTTCTTAATATGGTACATCCAACTTACTTTGAGTCTGCTGACAAAATTGCATGCCTAAATTCCTCTTCCCAGTTTCTCTGTCTCTCTGCCAGGAATTTCTGCCTATATCTCCTGCCTAGCTATTGGCCCTTAACTCTTTATTGAACTAATCAGAAGGCACCTTAGGCAGAGACACATTTTTATAGTATAAGCAAATATTTGTCAACATTTCTCCCTTTTTATCTAAATAAGAATGGAAGGTTTTAACCCTTACATAGTAAGACTGTATGTGATAAAAACAAATATCAGGTATGGTCAAAATCAAATATCACATAGTAAGACTGTGTGTGATAAGAACAAATATCAGGTATGGTCAAAATCAAATATCACATAGTAAGACTGTGTGTGATAAGAACAAATATCAGGTATGGTCAAAATCAAAAGGAAGGGTGTTAACTCTAACATAGTAAAACTATATAAAATAGGAATAAATATCAAGTAAGAATTACATTTGCAGTATTCAGCCTATTTGTATTTGCCAAATTTGGAGAAATTGCTCCATTATCTGTCCTATCTTGGTGAGTTCAAAGTTGATACCTAAACCATTTTCTATCATAACTTGTATTACCATCCTATCCTAAAAATATCTTTTTTACCTAAAAACATTTCCTTAGATAAACACATGGAGCTTTTGTTTCTCAACCTTATAAGCTCTACATCTCTTATGTAAGTTTCTTTTCCGAATTTGATAACAAAGAAAGCTGTAACTATTACTATCTAGTCTTCAACCCCATCGAAGACCCAAGAAGGATATAATATTATCTGAGTAAGCAGGAAGTGTAGAGCAAACAGCTTCCAAAACTATAGGAACAGCAGAGACATCTGGCTGCCTGGACAGTCACCCAAGGTTCCTCTGCAATATTGGGACATCCATCTTTGGCATACAGGCCTAGAATATCTGACAGACTTTTCCTTGAAGCAGGAGTTTTGAAGGACTGTCCTACCTTGTCTTGATCAAAGTTCAGTAGTTGCTCTTTTTGTGTGTCCTGTTCGTCCATTTTGGCCAACATACTGTCAGCATTCAAGGCAAGGGCAGTTTCTTGTCCAGTGGCTAACTTTGTCACAATGAAAGCAAACTCTATATGGAGGATCTTCGATGCTCATCATCCTTTTATGAAGTAGATTGGTACTGCCAGGACCAGACATGTCTCACTGTCATGAACAGTCTTTTGTTTTTTAAACATCTCAAATGTCATTTTCTGTAGGTCTCTTAAATGTTTGAAGACTACCTATCTATCTAAAATATATCTTTCTCTGTTTAACATTGAAAGTATACCTACTATGACTGCGAATTTTATTACTATAAATGAATAACTACCCTGTATTTTTAAATTATACATTTTGTAATGAACTGCACAGGTTTAATTCCTTAAATAATAGTATAAACATATATACAGTATAACAAAAATAACCTTAAATTTGTATCAAAATATAATAATCCATACTAATATAAAATATTTAAGACTATTAGTCACTTTTTAGTTTAAAGATGGATTCAATAATCTACCCTTTCCCATATCATTTCTATACTCTAGCTCTCCTTTTATTTTCAGAATGAGATCCCTGAATTCAGTCTCCTTTGTTTATTTTTTTTCCCAGATCATGGCTAATAACAACTTGCAACTAACCCACCTAAATCATGCTAAACATCCATAATCTGTTGAACAATCAAAACCTGTCTACCCCACCTCTTGGGAATGTGGCCATCATGTTCTCTAGGTTGCTTCCTGTTGTCTGGAGATAATGGCATCTTTAAGAGACCCTGAGAAAATTGAGAGAATTGTCAAGTCCTGTGAGACAAGTATAACATTGTTGTCCAGTCTCTGTGTAATGGGAAGATCCAGGGTGTAGCTGAAGTCCTGGCTGGAGTGGTCTGTGCGACTGGACCATCTCAGCTAGCAGCTTTGAAGTTATCCTGAACAGTTTGCAGTCCCGAAACTGATCTTTGGGTGATTACCACAATTCAGGTGGAGTCAGCATTATTGCCTCTATTATCCTTTTGGTGACTTCAAAGGTCACTGGTAGGAATGGTCATGGTTTACTGCAGAAAACTTAAACATTTTAAATGATTTTTTTCTATCAGCTTAGCAGCTGCACATAAATCTACTGATATTTTCATTACTGGCCCCACAGTATGTACTCCGCAGGCTACTCAGGCCGTTGCCTGGTGGGGCTTTGGGTCCCGTGGTCCCAGCTCTTCTGCAGCCACGATATGTAGGTTTAAGTTAAGTCTCTATCATTCTATTTATCAATTAAGACTCAGAAGTCAAAGGCTGGGGTAAAAACCTGCTATCTCAGAGTGGTTGAGTAGCAAGTAGACGATCCTACCTTTCAGCCAGAGACACCACACATCTCTTCCCTCGTCCCAGAACCAAAAGGAAACTCAAACTCTAGTCCTTGCCCTTTCCTTCCTGTTCATCTTCTCTATCCACATTGCTTGTTACTCTGTGGCTATTCCAGTTGGCTAGGTGCTGGCTCTGCGCCTCTGATTGAGTGTCACAGTGAGATCACAACAACTTTATGACCAACTGAGGGAAAGGTCTTTATGAGAACAGATTTTTTTTGAGACAGGGTTTCACTCTGGCTGTACTGGAACTTGCTCTGTAAACCAGACTGTCCTTGAACTCACAGAGATCTGCCTCTTCTTCCTGAGTGTTGGGATTAAAGATGTGAGCCAACAAGCCTGGTCCATGATGACAGATCCAACAAAGCACTATTTAAAATTGATTATGCTGAACAGAATTTTGTGGTATATGGCTAATATCCTAGCATTTGGGAGGTGGAGACAGGAGAATTAGTTAAGTAAGTTTAAGACTAACTGTCTCAAAAAGAAAAAAAAAAGCAAAGAAAGAAATGAAACAAAGACCTGTTTTTAAATTTCTCATGTTTATGCAAATAGAAAATCTAATATAAATTTGGCGTGTTTTTTAATAATGAGAAGGTATTCAAATGGCAATATAATGAACACCTGTGTACCAGCCATTCAGTTTAACAATAAATAATTTATTGTTCATCTAGATGTGCTCTAATCTTTTATTATTCCTTTTTATTCCCATCTCAGAGCTAAATTCTTCTCTCTAATTGCATCTTTCTGATTCTCTGTAAAAGAGTTTTTATCATATTTATATCTCTAATTTAGTTTTGTGTGTTTGAGAACCCTATCTAAATAGACTCCAGAGTCGAGTGCAAATATAACACCATTCTGCAGCTCACTTCCGGCAGCATCATGTGCCTGCGAGTCAGTCCCATACTGATGCACATAGCTTTAGTTCTTTCATTTCTATTTGATACTATTTTGATTGTTATGGCATAATTTTTGATAGTGGTTAAAATGAAACCTGAAAAAATAATGGCTTTTATGTATAAATAGCAATAAAATATTAAAATATAACTAATACCTCTGAATATTTCTTTGCCTTTTTTGAGAATTTCATATATGAGTATTGCATTTATGTTCTTCCTTCTAAGTTCTCCTGTGTGACACCCCCCAAATTCATGGCCTTTCATTACCTGTACATGAACTCTCAAGAATAAGTTCTCCTAAACAATACCTTAAAAAGTCTAATTGACATGCTCACGGGGATGGGGAAATATCACGAGAGCTGTTTCCTAGATGAAGGGCTACAGGTATAAACCCTCTGATGGTGTAGCTAGTGTCAGGCAGTCATCCCTAGACACAAATCTATATTTATCATATACACTAAATAAACTCAGCCAGTTATGTGTTTTTAATGTGTGTGTGTATATGTGTGTATGTGTGTGTGTGAAGAGGGCAGTAATTTGAGAGTGTGAGCAGGGGGCAAAACATGGATGAAATAGAAAGGAATAGGGTGGGTGGGATTATGTTAATGAAATATTTATATGTAAAATTCTCAAAAAAATAAAAATTGTATGTATCTATAAAATGCCATTTCTATTGTACTGTATTATAGTTCATATTGTACTTTCCCTTTGATAAGGAGTTACTTAATATCTTACTAGTTTGTTACTATCAATGGCTGTAGCTTCCATGAAATTTTGTAGCACTAAAAAAGTCTGAACAGTACTGGGTATTGGCCATTCAATAATGTAAAATACAAATAAGATCTCCATTTTCTTGCAGTCAAGTTAGAATTTTTTCACTGGCAATTGCTGTTTTCAACACGAGAAGAAAGATCCTTTAGTTACAATAAAAAAGTAAAGGAGAGTACCTTAAAACCATAGTTTTATATTGAATTTATCTTTGTTCTAATTGGCTAAATTATTCATTTCACCAAATGAATACAATTCACTTGTTTTGTTTTAAAATAAAATGTTAAAACTATGTTATTTATGTTTTCTTTAACTGAAATTACTTAAGTGAAAAAATGTTTCTAGTTCCACTAACATGCCCTCTACTTAATTCATCCATCTTTCCCTTTGCAGGTCATCAACACTGTGGTGTGCTTATAAAACAACGCGTTATAACAAAGAAGCTAGTGTTCAATCAAATAGTTTAGTAACTGTGGCCTGAGTGAGCTTGCATTCCTGACCTCAAGATTTTCATGTTAACTTACTCCTTCTGTAGATGCTGAATTTTACCACTGCCCCTAAGTAGTTTCCAGTTAGTGTGTTCTGTCATGTGAAAGTATGCTTAATATGCTCCCCTGCCAGTCAAACTAGATGTTTAGTTATTTTCAACTATTAAGAAGCATCAAAAATACTATATATTCTTACCACGGTCATGTACTTGTAAAAGACAATCTTATTTTTAGAACCATATACTTACATTTTTAGCAGTTTGACTGAGTGACATTTTATATACCATTCATTAGCTGCATATTTCATATGATAAACAGAGTTTAGATCAGGTACTGAAGTGAAATGAAATTTAAGTGCTAGAGACTGGAAAGTGCTACTGGCGCTGCTCACTTGGCATTACAGAGCTGGGGTGATTTTCCCACAGGTGTCCCGTGGGTCCTGGCCCTGGAGTACATCATCTTGTTTCTATGATACCTGCAGTGATGCTGTCTTTATTAAGGCCTGCCATGTTTACTGCCATCTTTCTCCTTTACCTAGCATGAATAAATTACTAAGAATCAAGAGCATAGAAGTGCTAAATCAGAATTTAAAGATGTATATACCTTCAAAAATCACAGTTTTAAGTAAGTTCAAAGTAAAAACTTAAAGATACCTAAAATTAGGATGGTTTTACTTATATGTTATATGTCTTGTCATTATTGTTAATATTTAAAATTGCCTCAGGGTTTTACTTCTTTTATTTTAAAGTTTTTTTTGATTGTCCCATATCTTTTGTGTAGGCATCGTTCTTTATACAACACTCTCATTAAATATGAATGGTAATTGTAGAAACACCTGCCTGTGATTGTCCTTTTTTTTTTCTGACTCTTGATATCGTAACCACCTAAGCTGGACTCATTTTCTAGTAGAGCTGGTGTGTGTGTCTGTGTGTGTGCATGTGTGTATGTGTGGTGTGTTTGTGTGTATGTGTGGTGTGTGTGTGCGCATGTGTGTATGTGTGGTGTCTGTGTGTGTCTGTGTGTATGTGTGGTGTGTGTATGTGTGGTGTGTGTGTATGTGTGTGTGTGCATGTGTGTATGTGTGGTGTGTGTGTGTGTGTGTGTGTGTATGTGTTAAGCTTCACAATCGTTTTGATCAGCAGTAAAGTTAAGAGCCCACCAAATTGAATTAATTTCCTTGGGATTTGCTAGTATACCTAATTCCTAGCAGAGAGAAAACAGAAAATTTTCAAATACAAAACTAGTTTTCTGTGGATGATATAATTCTCTTTTCCTGTCTTTCTGTCAGTTGACAAAATTTAGTGAAGTGGTGGTTAAGAACACCGTTTGAGCAGATCTGGGACAGACAGAAGGTGGAGTGGTGCGGTATTACAAATGTGTGATTTTGAAGTCTATTTGAAGCTAGCTCCGAGTCTTGAATTTGATCTACTGTGTAGTATGCTGCAAGGGAAAGATTAAACTGCAGCAATGTAATTAGGATAAACCATTGCATCTGCACTTGTAGCACAGCAACTGAATTGAGAACCAGCTGCAAAATGGTGACTAATCTCTCTGGCAAGCCCATGAGGGTGTATTACAATACACCGGCCTAAGCTTCATGAGCACGCGCTTCCTCTGCTGGCCTTGAGCAGGTGATGGCGGTGATGCAATCTGATTAGACTGCCGAATGTATTCTAACCACAGCCAACAGTTGAGTCTCACAAGGGGTTTCACAAAAGACTTAAATATAGATTTCTGTTCTCATAATTCCGAATCGAGAAGGGCATGGGAAGAAGTCTCCCCCAGCTACTGTTGTGGCTGTAGTACTTTTTAGTAGTTGATAATCCTAAATTTGAGAGGCTCTCATTAGTGTTCACATGTGAAATGAAAATGAGAAGAATAATATGGAAAGAAGCTCTTATTCAGAAGTGCTCACAGCTACTTAACAATAATCAATTAAAATCATTAAACTGTCCAGACTGTTTCCCTCCGAGCAAACAAGAACTGCTGGCCCAGTGGGCATGTTATGAAGTGCTAAACAGAGAGGCAGCTTCCTAGCTGCTACCTGTCCTGATGAGGTGACATTTAACAGTGTCTTGACATTAAAGGTGCTTAATAAATACTCAGCTTGCCTTGGACCTGAGCCCTTTCTTTTATTGTAAGTAGAATAATAGTTTCTTCTTCCAGTATAGCACAGAGGGACTTGGCGAGGATGAATAAAGCCACGTGTCTAAAAGTGTGTCTCATCTTTGGAAAGAAGTGCAGCCAGAGCCAAGCTGTGTCACAAGGGTTTCTGACGGAAACAGAGCAGAGCTCACTTGTTTGTGTCCGTTGTTAGCATCCAAAAGTGTACAGTACAACTTCGCAATAAAAAGGACATAAATTCCACATGGTTCTTAAAATACAGAGTTTGTTAATGACCTTTGAGAATAAAAAGTAAAAGGAGGTGCAGAAACCTCCCTGCCTGGTAGTTGTCACACTCGGGATACAGGAGCGGAGTTGGGAGCACGGCAGACGTGGGTCGGCCTGGACATGACCCCATCACTTCTGAGTCTGCAAGCTTGGAGGGGATCCCAGACACTTGTGCTTTCAATCATCTCCCTCACCTCCTCATGAATTGGATGCATGCCAAGTGCGATAACTACCAACTACTATAGTATGAGAGCACTACAGGCAACTAATTAGAATTCTGTAGCCAAGACCACGAGGTTCCAAATAGCAGGAAAACTTTCAGTACTTTCAGGAGAATATTTTTATAGTAATTATAAGCAACTGAAAAATATAATTGTTGTTATTTTAAGTAATTTTCTCTTGCTTTGATGAAACACCATGGCTAAGGCCACTTACAGAAGGGGGAGTTTATTTGGACTGGTGGTTCCTAGGGGTAGGATCCAAGAAGGTGGGGAGGAGGCGGCGGCGCAGGCATGGCCGCTCAAGCTGTAACTGGAGCTGACCTCTAGAACCATAAGCACTAGGCAAAGAGAATGAACTAGGTCTGGTGCTCTTGTGGCCCACGTCTTTTAACTCTCACAGCCCACTTCCAGTATTACACTTCTTCCAGCAAGGTCACACCTGAGCCTGAAACAGTACCACCGACTTGGACCAAGTACTCAAATGCCTGAGGCAATGAGATCATCTCCTTCAAAACATCTCAGTGATTGGCTTCTATATTGATTTTGTAGAAGAAACTAATTTGTTTTTCATACATTTTTAATTAAATAACATTCTTTTTTTGAGATTATAATATATTTACATTTCTCCCTTCCTTTTGCTTCCTTCAAACCTTCCCATATGTCTTTCCTTGTTTTCTTTCAAAATGAAATTGGCATCTGCATTGGGTCCAACAGACAGCACCAAGACACTGTTTAATTATACTAATTGAGCTTTGCTAAGTTGCACAAAGTCCTATCGCCCGTTAACTGCTTGACCTGTATACAAATAATTAGATTAGCTTTAACCAGGGAACTGCTTGATTTGACTAGATGATGTCTGTGTTCTCTGTAGTTTTTGTAAATCTTGTCTGATCCTATCATTGGATGGGAATTCTCAAAGTCTGCTCTGCTTCTGGAGATTGCCCTATTTGCAAAAAGTTGTTTGGTTTGGTTTGATCAAATAAACTCTGCTAAAATTTTATTTATTACTGATGTATAAACACAAAAGTTGTGTCTATAGAGAATGTGCAATGCTTTCATGTATATTCATATTTAATGTGTAATGTTTCATTCAGTGAAAACACTCAAGTATTCTTTTTTGTTCCCAGCGGGGAAAATCTTCAGTATTCTTTACTCTGTGCTTGTGAAACTTGCTTCATTGTTGTCTGTAGTTCCTCCATTTCACAGTACATCTCTGGGACTCCTTACTGCTCTCTAGGTGTGTCTGAGTCCCCAGTGAGGCCATCTTGTGGGCACGACTCTATCTCAGCTCTCTGGGAGCAGTGCTCTTAGACGGCACGTGTGCACATGCACTGCTCGTCCTCGTGCCTGTGTTATGACCTCCAGTTCTATGCACTTTATCACAAGTTGTATAATTTCATTATTTTATGGACAAATTGTATTGTACTGTACATATGTACCACATTTTCCTAATTCATTAGTTGATGAATATTTAGTTTCTTTATGTATCTTGGCTGTGTGATTAGTGCTGCAGTAATTATAGGAGCACAGCTGTCTCCAACACACTAAGTAGTATGATTGCTGGGTCATCCAGTAGTTCTACTTTTGCTTTTCTTTGTTCTGAGGAGCCTTTCATAATGGCTGTACTAATCCATAATATCTCTAATAGTGTGCAATTTCTCTTCCATACATCCTGCAGCTATTGTCTTTTGATAATGTGGATTTTTACTGGAATGAGGTGAGACCTCACTGTAGTTTATTCGGATTTCCTTGGTTCTTAGTGATGTAAGTATTCTTTATGTGCACATTGACCATTAGAGCTGGTTTTGTAAGTGTATGTGGAGGTGTTCACTCTTTGGTTTCTTAGTGACCTTCTGCAGCTCCTTGTGTATTTTGGGTATTAACCTCTCCTTGGATGCATAGTTTTCAAGTTTCCTCCTATTTTGTATGATGTTTGCTTTTTCCCTCCTCATGAATGGAAGAGTGTTTTCCTTGCTCCATCTTTTCCAGAATGAGCTGTCGTTTGTTTATTAAGATTATTGATCTTAATCATTTTGACAGGTATAGGATGGACTCTCAGAGTCCTTTTGACTTACACATCCCTGATGACTAAGTTGTTGACCATTTCTTTAAGGGTTTCTAAGCCATTTGTGATTCCTCTATTGAGAATTTTCTGTTTAGATCTGTGTTTTTTGTTTAAGTTTTTAATTGGATTGTTTGGTTTATTGATGTCTAGTTTTTTGAGTTCTTTATATATTTTGAATATTAGTTGTCAGCTTTGCAGTTGGGA
>JAQHUG010000096.1:2215480-2229891 GCA_028555095.1 Dicrostonyx torquatus
TATTGTCTCTGAGTCAAGATGTAGGGCTCTCAGCTCCAGCACCACATCTGCTCTCCACCATGATGACCTCTGAAACTATAAGTGAGCCATCCTAATTAAATGTCATAAGAGTTGCTATGGTTATGGTGACTCTTCACAACAATAGTCGACCCTAACTAAGACAGGTGGGACGAAGGATTATAGGAGCCAGAGGTGTCAAGGACCCAGCGAGAACATAGATCACAGAATCAACTAAGAAGATCTTATAGGGGCTCACAGACACTGAAGCAGCAGTCACTGAGCCTGCGTGAGGTCTGCACTAGGTCCCCTGCATACATACTGTGGTTGCTTATCTTGCCAGTTTTGTGGGACTCCTAACAGTGGATGATAGAGTATCTCCTGACTCTCTTACCTGTTCTTGGGAACCTTTTCCTTCTACAGGACTGTCTTGTACAGCCGTGATAGGAGTGAGGGTTTGTGCCTAGTCTTGTTGTATCTTGTTATGCCATGTTCAGTTGATAGCACTGGGAGTTCTCTGTTTTCTGAAGGGTGATGGAGGAGCAGTTGATTTGTGGAAGAAGGGAGGTGGGGGAGGGGATAGGGAAGACTGGAAGGAGAGCAGACTGTGGGAGGGGTAGAAGGGAGGAGGCTTCAGTTGGGATCTATTGTGTGAGACAAGGATAAATTTTTAAAAAAGAGGAAGAGTAATTTGGAAATTATCTTCACAAATGTAATTAAGATATAGCCATATGCATTAGAGTAGACTTCACCAATGACTGATATCTTTATGAAAATATGGAAAAAGAGGAAAACCCCATGTGACAACAACTCTGGAGTGATGCTCCCATGTACTTGGGAGTGCCTAGAATTATTGGGAGTACCAGAAGTGAGGAAGAGGGAGGGAAGGATCCTGCCTTACAGGCTCTTAAAGGATGGTTCTCCTGACATTTTGAATTCAACCCAAGCTGGTAAGAGGGTGATTTATCATTATGACCACTTCATAAGACTCACATAGTGGATTGAGGGGGTGAGTATAGAAAGGGGAGGGACTAGTAGCATAGTATATGAACATCTCTTCTTGATTTGGGTTTTTAACCAAAGTTAGGTAAAAACCTAAAACCTAAAGACTTATATATGTGTATTGAGGTCTTGATCTGCTAATGTTGTCAAGTTTGAATTCATGTAAATGCCATGGAGTCTGTCAATTGCTTTCCCAGTGAAAACCAGGTGACCCTTGCATGATTGTAAACCACTGGGCTTACTGCCATTAGGACATATTTTCCTTAAAGAGAAGCTTGGGCTGGAGAGATGGCTCAGTGATTAAGAACACTGTCTGCCCTTTCAAAGGTCCTGAGTTCAGTTCCCAGCAACCACATGGTGACCCACAGCCATCTATAATGAGATCTGGTGCCCTCTTCTTGTCTGCAGACATACATGCAGACAGAATACCGAGAATACTGTATACATAATAAATAAATAGATTTTTTTTAAAAAAGGGAGAGAAGCTCATTCATATGGACAAGTATTAAATGGTGGTGTTTGATTTTTGTCTCATAGAAGAGACTTTTATCATCAAAGGAACTGGATTCCTTCATGATATCCGACCAGCAAAAAGACTCCTTTCTCCCCCGGGACAGTCTTCATACGGAGTGACTGAATCAGCTTCTTCATCTCGTTCCATGATGTTTTATGACCACCTGTGAATTTTGGATACCTGTCTCCCTTTTTATTTTATAGAGCTTCTCACATAAAACTGTGCACTGACCCAGTTTCTAGCACTGGGGACTTTGATTCTGTTGTAAAATGTTGTGAAGATAAATACCAGGGTAGAGCCAGTCAGATTGGTGCATATTCAATATATGTATGCATTGAAAGATGGTTCTGGAACAATTTTGTGAACTTAAGTATAATACTTTTGGCCTCGTCCACACAAAGGTAGGTAGGATATTTTTAGCTAATAAATATTATCTCTGACACCTCTCAGGTGAGGAACAGTAGGCAAGTCATTTCATGTCTTTTAGTTTGCTAATGTATACAGTTAAGAGGTTAGCCCCTCTGTCAGAGCTTGGTGCATACAGTAGTGCATGGCCAGGTCTAGCACAGAGCAGGAACTAAGAGATGGTTCTTTGGCTACCCTCTGAATGGTATCAGTATTTTTAATAGCTTTCTCTTCTCCTTCATTCGTCTTAACAGTGGGCTACTATCTGTCTGTCCTGTGGCTAGGCATTCAGAGTAACTGGTGAATATGGTACATTTAACTTTCTCATATGTTGTGGGAATTCATTCAACCAATAGCCTTTTGGGTACCAGCCCATTAGGGTGCGGTCTAAGGTACTATGTATGGACTGATGAGCACAGCTGGGAAGTGTGCTCTCGCTCTGTTGGATGGTGGTCGGAGTCCTGTTTGCAGTTTCTAGTGCCCAAAGAGCAAAGGACTGTGGCTCTCTACCCTTGTTGTGAGTTTTCCCCCAAATAAATATTTGTATTCCAGGCTCTTGTGGCCTTCCTTAATTATGCCTATATTTTGGCACCCAACATGGCCAGAACCCAAACTTAGCCACCTCATAGCCCAGAAGCTCCAGGTAAAGGGTAGGACCGCTAAGTCCATGTGAAATGGACACACTCGTAAGGGATGAAAGCAGGTTGAGGAAGTCTTCCCTTTGAGCTGACAATGGAAACATGAATGTGCTAACTGTATATACAAAGAAGAGAGGTCGGGACTTCAAGACTGGGTACACAGTATGCGTAATGGCCCCTTGGAGGGAAGGATCACAGTACAGTTAGTTAGCAAAAGGCCTGTGTGCAGAGAGCCACAAGTATGGCCATGAAAAAGCAGACCCAGATCCTACCAGATTGTGTACTCCCTGGTCCTGTCTTTATCTTATGAGCAGCAGACCTGACTTAGCAAACACAGGCTTGGTCCAGCACTCTACTTTCTTCCTTTGCGAGAGCTCAGCCCTTTCAAAGGGTGTAGGTAGTTCACACACTTGAAACTTTGTTACATTCTGCCATTTCAGTACATGTCTCTTTCACCTATAAATAAGGCATCTTATTTTGAGCATATTCCAATTTTTGCTTCTCTATTTGCTCTTTGTTTGTTTTTTATTTTTTCAAGACAGGGTTTCTCTGTAGCTGTGAAGCCTGCGCTGGAACTAGCTCTTGTAGATGAGGCTGGCCTCAAACTCACAGAGATCCGCCTGTCTCTGCCTCCGGAGTGCTGGGATTAAAGGCGTGCGCCACCACCGCCTGGCCCTCTATTTGCTCTTAACTCTGCCTTAAACATCTCAGAAGCCATTAGCAGGATTCCTTACCTTCCCACACCCTGGACCACTCTAAATCCATGATGCTATTTCCTTTAGTTTCCATCTCTGCTCTGAAGGGTTTTTTGTTTGTTGTTTGTTTGTTTTTTTGCCAGTAACACTGACTTTTTTTCTCCAGTTCTCTGCATTGGCTTGCGCTAGGTTATATAATCACTAAAAATGGTATCACCTCTGAAATGTTTTTTCTTAAGCCCAGAAATCCTACTTTTTTTGTATAGTAAATTCATTCTCTTTTGAACTGTTATTACTACCTGTTAACCTAACTCATGGATAGCTGCTGCTCAGCTTCTTCTCATTACTTCCTGTCTAACTTTCTCATACATTCTAGACCTTCAGGCGATCCTGGCAGGGTAGAGATCAAGTTTCTATTATTTTGATCCTTTTCAGTGTTCTACTCTGAACAAATCGAACTTTAAAAAAAAAATCATTATTTTTTCTTTTATTTTTTTCAGATTATAATTACATGATTTCCCGTTTCCCTTTCCTCCCTTCCAGCCTCTTCACATGCCCTTCCTAGGTGTCTTTCAGATTCATGGCTTCTTTAATATTTGTTACATGCAAATATATGTATACACCTATGTATTCCTAAGTATAACTACTCAGTCTGTATGACATTACTTGTATGTATAGCTTTGGGGCTAACCATTTGGTATTGGAATTGGGGGAGATTATTTTTCCCACTCTAAGCATTTCTTAGTTGCCTACACCCTTTTTTACATGCCGCATTTCAAGGATATTAAGGATTTTCGGAGTAACTTAAAATGCTGCTTATGGTTGCTACTGTTATTGTTCGCTTCTAGGTGTTAAACGTGGGGCTTTGTCCTTGCTCGGCAGGTTCTCTGCTCGGGAGCTGTATCTCCAGCTGCTTTGTCAGGACTTTCAATTACCTGACTGTCAGTTCTCCACTGTGCTGCATTTCCCATCTCAACCACAGCCGTACATGGAACCTCTTAGGTGTTCTCTGAAACCCACCGCTACCGCTAGGACTTGATATGAAATGTTCTCCTCAGGGTCACATGTTGAATTCTTGGTTCCCAGATGATTGCATGGTGATGGGGTGATGGAAATGTGGGAGGTGGGTCTTAGCTAGAAGAAGAGTCATTGGGCACATGTCCTTAAAGGTACACCTTGTTTCCAGTTTCTTTTTCCTTTGCTTCCTGTCTGCAGATGGGAGCTGTTCAAGCATTCTCCCAACATATGAACAGAACCCTCTGAAACTGTGAGTTTAAAATCTTTCCTTCACCTAAGTCCTTCTCTCAGGCATTTTGGTCATAGTGATACAAAAGTAACTAATACAAATATCAGATGCCCAGGATACTCTTTGGGGATTCAGCTCTAGGGAGCCTAACATAATTGGCCTGGAAAACACAGAGCAGGGACTGTCAGACTCTCCCCCAGGTGATTCTAACACGTAGTCAAAGTTGTGAACACAGAGGTGGGGAGATAGGCTCAATAGGTAAGCATAAAGCTCTAGGACCCATGTCATGCTGGGCATGGTGGTGTGCACCTGTCATCGCAATGCTTTCATGACAAGACGGGTAGAAACAGGAGACTCCATGGAGGCGTACTGGCCAGCTGCTTCAACAGACACAGCGATGTACAGCAAAGAGAAGAGACAGATCCTGTGTTCTGACTTCCAAATGTGTGCTGGGCAAGTGTGGCGTGCACTTACACACACACAAGTGTGCGTACACACATGTGTGCATATACATTGTATACACACATACAAAGGATAATTTTTTCCCATATCTTCTACTTCTCTTCTGCTTATAGCTCCTCCACAGTGCATGTTGGTAGTAGCTTCCTCCTGAATTGACCTTTGCTATCTGAGTTGACCTTTTGTTGTGCAAGAAACTACTCCAAACTTAGATATTCATCTGTATTATCAATTAAAAAAATGTGGTCCAAGTTAGTGGGAATATGAAGGACCTCTAAAACACACACACATAAATATATGTAAAATAAAGAACCGGATATATTTCATGTGTATGTGTGTGTATGTATATATAAATATAAATCCTTTGTAGGATGCTATAACAAACACATTTGCTAATGAGTCATTATGTTCATAACATGGGAAAATAACAGCCATTTCAGATACTTAATTTTTTTCATGTTAAATTTAAACTTTAATCTATTTGTGGCAGAAAATATTAAAAAAGACTGAAATCCTAAGACAAACACCGTAGTTTAAATTTACAGACGTCAACATAACTACCATTTTTTGTTAATCCAACATTCGGTCTCATTTTCCACCTCATTGAGAACATTCTTCAGCTGCTGCTGAGTGATTTCATAAATTGCATTCATGATCCTGGCTTGAAGTTTCTTTAAAGAATGTGGTCTGGATGAATACACACAGTCCCATAAAGTACAGTTCAGTGGGATAGGTCAAGTTTAACGCTGCCCAGGATTTCATAAACACCCGACTAGCTGGGCACTGAAGCTCTGTGTTATATGGAAAAACCTTATAAAGGATGGCCATGTTCCAAAGGTAGATTAAGTTGGTCATCTAGGAAACAACTCCCCCCACTGATGGTTCTTTACAGTACCACCTGCTGGCTCTTTCCTATTAAATTGTGTGAAATAACATTCTGTAAACTGATGAACTATGTAGTTATTTCAAAAAAGCCATCAATGAAAGAAACCTCGGTCATAAGAAATGAAGTTACTTATTAGGCTCGAAAGGTCTTAAGCCAGAAATGGTCAGGCATTTTTGTCCTTCTTCTTCTTCCTCTTCCTCTTCCTCCTCCTCTTCTTTTTCCTTACCAGCAGTAAGCAGTACACTATACCCAATTGGGATGTCATTTATTTGGCAGGAGATTCCAGACTCTCTGGGTTGTCAGCTGAATGACAGTTAAGTCTCATAGAAGGCCTCAGTACTCATGGTGACCCTCCTTTAGTTACTCTGAGGCTGTAAAGTGCACCGAAGGCTGGCATTTGGCCGTATTTCACTGATGCCATTCCTGTGCTAATTTTATTTATTGCTTTAGTGAGAATATCTTTCACCCAGGCATTATTATTGCTATTATAGAAAACAAAGCCAATCAGTATAAATTTTATATTCCCAAATTAGAGTTGTGGTTGTCCTGTTAGGTATTGTTCACGTTTTGAAATTGCATGAAGTGAACAGAGCACAGAAAACATTAGCAGGGTGTGGCCGTTTGGGCTGTACAGGCCAGCGTGTTTTCAGGCATCGCACAAAATTAATCCCAAGACACTTCTTAATGCCACCACGCACACCAGTGAAGTTAAGTGTCCTGTTAGGGCAGCTCACTGAGTTTCAGCCTCGCTGGATTGTAAACATTTGTGGTAACACAGCCGCGGTTTCTATTTATATATTTCATATGTTTAGCATGCTTTATTCTCATTAATAGCTTGGATCCGTAATGGATCTAAGTGTTCTCAAAGATAAATTTCCCACATATTTAAATGATTATCAACATGTATCATATAGAATATAAATATCTCTCATTAAAGAAAATATGAATGTAATATCTGACTGTTAGCTTTTAGTTTTCTTGCATTTAAAGGGATATAATTCTCTTTTGTTGTAGTAAAATAAGTAGCAATATGTCATTTTTTAATAGTTTTGCTCACTGTTATTAGCAGACTTCTTATGAAGCTGCTGTCATGCTGTGTGGCAAGACTAGTGCTCTTCCTCTACGACGTGTGCTCTTCCTCTACGACGTGTGCTCTTCCTCTACGACTTGTGCTCTTCCTCTACGACGTGTGCTCTTCCTCTACGACTTGTGCTCTTCCTCTACGACTTGGTATTGAGCTAGAACAGTGGTTCTCAGCCCATGGCTTGCAACCCCTAGGGGTCACATACCAGATATTCTGTATATCAGATGCCTGCGTTATAGTTATTAACAGTAGCAAAATTACAGTTGTGAAGTAGCAATGAATTAATTTTATGGTTGTGGGTCACAGCATTAGGAGGGTTGAGAACCACTGGACTGGAAACTCAGACATGCTAGGCAAGCAGCCATCACTGAGCCATAGCTCTGAACCTTAAAATTGCCTTTGAGATATTATTCTTAGTTCTGTAATATTGGGGAGACTCTTAATGAATGGAATCTTAAGAGTTTGATTTTCCTGTAGGATGATTTTGAACATGCTAAGTCAAATTAAGCTGTTGGATTCACCCTAAGGTGAGTGTGACTCTCCCCCTACTTCCCAGACATGCTCTTGTTTCTCTACTTTGGGATTATTGTAAACAGGGTTTCCCTGTCCTGCAGTCTCTTCCAAATAACTGCTCAAGGCTTATATTTAACCCATATTTCTGTTTTTCTTTGCCATGTGGCTCATGGCTTGTTACCTCATTTATCACGTGTCCTGCTTGATCAGCTGCTGGCTGACGCCTCCTGACTCCACTCTTCTCCTTCCCATCATCCTTAGTTTGGTCACCCCACCTATACTTCCTGACTGGCTACCAGCTAATCAGCCTTTTCTTAAACTAGTTTGAGTGGCAACTCTTTACAGTGTAAAAGAGGATTATTCCACAGCAGATTATAGCGAACTTTTATTATTAAATACTTTATTATAAGAAGTTCATGAATATTGGTAGCTATATCTTTAAAATTATCTTCTCTAAGTTAATTAAGCTGTACTTTAGTGCTTATACCTTTAACGTTTAACATGCCTCCCCATTTGGCTTTTACTAAATTAAAACTAGAAGATGTGTTTATCCACATTATATGGGGAACTATGTAAGTTTTTACAGATTTGAAGTTGCAGCATAAATGCTGGAGGCCAGTTGAGAATACAGTGATAGTTGGCACAGGAGGGAACAGAATAAGGGGAGGATGAGTTATGCCAGGTTAGAGTTATGAAGGGAAGACATTCTTGTGTTGATTGTATGGTGAGATGACTAAAGGTCATGATAGGTATCTTACTGGAAAGTATAAAGCAAATGATTTTGAATGTTTTAAACCTAAAGAAATGATAAATGTTTGAGGAGATAGATCACGATTTAAGCATTGGCCAGTACATTTATGCTTACATTCACTACAGAATGCATAAGAAATATGTGCAAGACTACTATCTGCTACACTAACAAAATCAAAAAGAATTTATGTAAAAGCTTATAGAACTACAATCTTCACTTGGAAAATAATTCACTAAAATAAAAAAATCAAGAGGAATATTGTTAAAATTAGTTCCTTCTCCACACCACATTGAAACTAGATGTCTAGTCTCTTACCCTCATAACCTCTCATTTTATATTTTTCCTTAAAATGAAAAAAAAATGCATTATTCTCATTAACCCATGTCTTATCTTTTGGTCTATAAGCAAAATTATACATTAGATAGCTCTTATTTTTCATTCATTAATGCTTGTTTTTTATTTTGTTTTTTTTTTTGAGACAAAGTTTTACACTCTGTAGCCCAAATTAGCCTCAAACTCCTGTTCTCCTCTGTTAGCATTCAGAATTATGGAAATGCAGGCCTGAGGTACCACATTTGACTTTCTAGCAGTGTCTTAACCTCTAAATGCATTGATTAAAATTTCATTACAGTTTCCTATATGTTCAGAAGCTATAAAACTCAAGACTACTTACTATACCAAAAAGTATTTTAATTGAGTTGGGTTATAGTTTTTAGAATAAACATAAGATTGCTTAGTGTTTCGTTATACCATCAGAGATGTGCTTAATGAATACATTGTGAACACAGCATTATTTTAGCTGACTATGCCATAAAGCATGTGTCTTTATGAAAATAATGGCATAAATTTATTTTGAGGAATATACTAAAGAAGTTACTATTTTGTAGACAATGATTTGTTCATTAAGAATGACTATGCCTTAAGGATGGTTCCAAAGACAAAGAGAAAGCTTAGAATTAGTTGATTGCTGCCACTCCTTGTAAGACAGATATTCTCGCTAGAAATAGCATGTAAAGGGATCAGATTACTTGATATCAAGTAATTTATTAAATAAACTACTTTTCTCTGGTGCTGAAACTTTATTCCGATGTCACGTCTGTTGGGAAAGTCCTTCACCACTAAGCTACATTACCAGCTTTTAAGGTAAATATCATATTTTATGTATAATTAAGAATGTCATGCATGCATTCAATCATTTTTACCCTCTTCACCCAGATCACCCCCATATGCTCCTTTCAACTTCAGCTGTTCTTCTGTTTGTTTATAACCTACTATGTCCAAATATCATCCCCTGGAGCATGGCCAATCTACTAAGGACCACACCCTTAAAGTCAGCTCCCCTTCCCTTGACAGCCCTCGATTCTCAGTAGCATCTCAGAGATGGGCGCTTGGCTGCCCCCTCCTCTCCATGCTGTAATGTCGATTGGCTTCATCTTGTGCAGGTCTTTTGCAGGGAACCACAGCTGCTGTGGGTTCATGGGTGCCCAGCCTTCCCCAACTTCTGGCTTTTAGAATCTTTATGCCCCATCTTCCAGGGTATATCCTGATCCTTGTCCCATTTCTGGATGAGCACTTCACAGACACTTCCCCATACTCTAACCAGTTGAGTTTCTGTCTAACCCACTGTCCACTAAGCAAAAAAGCTTCTCTAATGAAGACTGAGAGCTGCACTAATAATCAGTGGGCATAGAGGTATATTTAGAAGGCGGTTGATCCCTTTTACATTTAGAAAAATAATAGTAGTCTCAACCCTCAGCTGTGGATTCTTGGCCAGATTGACAGTACTAGGCATAAGTTTTCTCCTGTGGAACAGGCCTTAAATCTAACCAGAAAGCAGTTGGTCCCAACGTAAGGTATAATATGTACAAATATGTATAATGTAGAGTTTTGTAATATTTTAAGTAAATCCACTATCAGTTTGTCATGTACATTTCTTGAACAGTCACTAGAGCATATCCCACCCACATCCTCAGCTCAAATATAGACCTTTTCAGAATTCATTCCTGTGAAGGCAGTTTTTATCATGTTGATCCAGTAATTTTATTTTTTTTTACAAATGCTGCTTTATTAAATGTAGGATAATTTGCAAACAACCCTGAATTCCCTTCTATAGATTTATTTTTTCCATACATTGTGTTTTAATGGATTTGTGCTGCTGTTAGGAATAGATAGGTCCTTCACTACCTACAGACTCAGGTCTGTGACCTGAGAGCCATTGTTGCTTTTTGTGTACTTCTGATAAAAATCTTTCCATCTCCCAATAAAAGGGAATCTGTGGTGTTTCTCCCAGAGCACTTTGCAGTTTGGTGAGAGAGAGGGTGGATGTCTTCTAAATGTTGTAGTAAAACACAACTGTATTATCCCATATCTTCAGTGTATCCCCGTGGTAGGAAGACTAGTTGCAGCTGGGACTTAAGTGTTTTCAGTAGGTCAAGGTGCTCTTCAGTCATTTCTCTTCAGCTCCCATAATGGATGGGCTGTGTCAGCCCTGGAGGTATCTGCTGGTGAAACCTTTTGCTGAGACTACTGAGGTCTTGGATGCCTTTCTTTTCCATAAGTGCAGTTCTTGTTCTGAACCACGCACTCCCCAGGTCACAACTTAGTTTCGCCAATGTGGTGACATAAATGCCTCTCATCTGATGAGTGCCAGAGGAAGGTATTCTGCCCGGTCACCTCTGTTCTCTTAATGCCTTAAAGCTTCGGGTGTTTTCATTCATTCTCTTCCAGGGTGCGCACACTTCAAGATCTCTGCCAGTAAAGATCTCTGGGTGTGCGTGACATCCCTTATTTACTTGCTGATCTTTGTAGTGTATCTATGCATATCCTTTCCCAAAATCTCATTTTCTTTGAGAAAGAACACCTTCACTTTGTCTTTCTTTGATTTAAAAGTAACTATTTTATGTGTGTGGTGCTTTCCCTGCTTTTAACCAGCCGCATGCTTAGTTGTTTCTTACTGTCTTCCTGGGAACTGTCAAGGCAGCGCATGGAGCAGATAGTGAGCGCTTCCTTGGTATGTAAAAATTGAAGTCACTGTACTATTTTTTGTGAGCTTTTCAAAAAATATTGCATTACCAATGGCCGCTTGCTGGCTGAATTGTGGCTTCTCGTGACTGCTTGTAGAGTTGGCCACTTTGCATTTCTTAGTGGTAGGAAGCAATCAGAAACCAACCTGGGTCAGGGTCTATTATGCCTGTCTGGTTTTGTTATTCTTGTCTCCCTGGGTGTTTTCTTACTTGTGTTGAGCTGTAGCTGTGTTGCTAGCTCTACTGGAACTTATACTGTCTCTCTCTCTTCAGATCTCTCTCTCTTTTGCATGCGTGTGTGCATGCACACACACACAGACACACAGACACACACACACACACACACACACACACCTCTAGGCGAAAGCCCCATTGTCTATTAAGTTACACATCTGAACCTGAATCTCAGCTTTGCTACTTATCTGCTGGGACTTTAGTGAGTTAATTAACCTCCCTGGGCTTCAGGACTCTTGGCTCTGAAATGAGGATGATGACACAGTCTCAGTAGGACTGCTGTGATGCCGGCCTGTGTAATACACAGGGGCAGAGATGAGATCCTTGGGACTGGCTGATTAGTAGATTAGCTCGAATAGCCAAGCTCCAGGTTCAGCGAGAGATCTTGCCTAAATATAATAATAAGGAATGGTAGAATAGAGTAAGACACCTGACGGCACCTGAGCCTACACATGGAAACACATACATGAACATATATTACACACACATATATATGCTCAGAAAAAACTTTACCCTTATATTTTTTTCTCTAAGAAAGTTATTTTACTTTGCTTACCTATACATCTTTTCTCAGGTGGACTCCTTTAAGCTGGCTATTTTGTCTTTTTATGTGTAGTAACTGAAGAAAGAATGGGCAGGTAGCTAAATTTTGTTGTAAACTTTGGAGCCATCATGTAAGATCAGACCATTTGCTTATTTTGACTGTTCTTGAAATGAAGTCAGTTGCCTTGGTTTTATTATCTTTTTGTATGCTCTAAGTTAGAATCTTATGGATTTGACTTAAAGAACTCACCCTCTTGTTTAATGTAGGCTTTTTATTTTGGAATGAAGCTTCCTGCTTGTTTAGGGGTATAGTCTGAGGTAGCTTTTATTCATTGAGTCAGCTGTATGTGGTAAATTACAGTCTGATAGCCCAATAGGAGGGTCTACTCTAGTGTCCAGAGAATTGGGCTCTGGAACATGCTAGACTTTCCTGTTATAGTTCATATCTGGCTCCCATAGCATCAAATACCTATTTGTTTACAAGGCCTTTGCTTTCTTTATGCCTTAGTTTCTCTGTCTCTGAAACAAAATGACGGTAGTATCCAGTTTATTAGATGCTTGTAGAGATGCCAAAGCCCAGCCCGGCATTTGTGTACACTTTGTCAATATTAGTGGTTTTCATTTTATTTACTGGAAATGTT
Source organism: Dicrostonyx torquatus (assembly GCA_028555095.1). Taxonomy (NCBI): domain Eukaryota; kingdom Metazoa; phylum Chordata; class Mammalia; order Rodentia; family Cricetidae; genus Dicrostonyx; species Dicrostonyx torquatus. The sequence continues at coordinate 2,228,112 of JAQHUG010000096.1, forward strand.
CAGTGTTACTAAACAAAGATGAACACACAAACGTGTGTTTGCTTAGATCATACTAGCTTCTAGAACCCTGCTAAAGATAAAGCAACAACAAAAATAAAGTGTTGCCTGAGATGAAAAAGTCTGTAGACTCTTAAACAGCAGTTAGTTAATGAAAGCATTCAGTCTCTTAAAGACTCTAATATTATCAAGAACTAGTGCAGACACTGGAGAGAGTTCATTTGTTTTCTAACTGTTTATCCATTATGGGATTGGACTTTCACGAGAAAGTGAAACACACAGAATGGAGGTTTGCTCTCATAGGCCTTTTGTGCCAGAAGTTACACCATTGTGGCATTAATCAAGGCTTAAAGTTTGTATCATCTCTGTTGGAGTCAAATGTTTTGCTGTGGTATTTGATACTAGCCAATGGTTCAAGCAGGGCCTCTTGCTATTTAATGAACTGTTGTTCAGAATCAGCTAACACTGGGCTACTGCAGCAATATGAAAGTACAAAACAATATAGTTTAGAATTCCATTAATCACTGAATGTCCATGACCGTTGTCTGCCCCGGCAACTAATTGAATCAAGGCTTTCTATTCCCTGTAGTGTTACCATTAATCTACTTTTTTCCTGGGTTATACCTAGGGCTGTAAAATGTGTTTCTGTTTTTCTTCTGCTTTGCTATTTTTTGGTAGGAAGAAACACTCAGTGGTTACCTCTTCTGGAATGGTAATGATGTCCCCAGATGCCACTGTGTTTCATCTGTGGAGTACTAATGCTTGCTTTGAAGCTGCTGTGTTCAGGTGACTTGGGATAGTACACATGACGATTTGTTGATACCTAAAGGAGGTTAGTACAGACACTGGGAAGAAGACAGAAACGAGAGTTACATGTTGGAGTCCTTTTGTTTGGACTCTCAAGAGGATAGGCAGAAATTTAATAAAATAATAATGAGAAACTATTTTCATATCTTAATACCATTATTCAGGTATGATTTTAAAGCCATTTAGAAGCTTTTAGAAAAATTAAAAGGTTTAGTTAGGAGTTGCTTGTTAGACACATTAAGAAGCTAAAATTACTCTTTTTTTTAAAGGAGGAAATGAACAGGTGTTTAGTCTTCTACCCCACACACTGACTGAAGATGCAGGCCTTCCTACTATGAATGGCTGAATCGGTGGGGATGGGGTTCCCATCTCACTGCCATTCCCTTGCAGGTCCCTGAGAAATCTATGTTTTCAGAAAATGTTCTCATCGTCAGTGATATTTGACATTTTCCCCATTCCTAATACCCGTCCTTTGGGTGTACACTGCCACAGTTCTTGTTAGCAAGTGTGATGAGCGTTTCTTTGAAGTGAGTAATTGTTTATTCTTGGTGAGCTTCATACTGTTGACATCTGGACTATGATGTGCCATGATGGATTCTTGTCTTTTCCTAACTATTTGGGGTTGTAAATAGCTCTAGGGTTTGAATGTCCATTCCTTTCTTTAGATTTAGGAAATTCTTGGCTATAGTGTCTTTGAATAAACTGAATAAATTGCATAACCCTTTAGACTGCAGTTCAGCTCCTTTTCCTATTATCTGATTTCTTAGGCTTGGTCTCTTGAAGATATCCCAAAGTTTTAGGACATTTTGGCTATAGTTCCCTTTAGTTTTTTCTTATGTGTGTCTATATGTGTATATATATGTATATGGTTTTTCCTTATATGTGTCTATATCTATATATATGGTTTTCCTTATATGTGTCTATATGTATATATTTGTTATGGTTTTTCCTTATGTGTGTCTATATGTATATATAT
>JAQHUG010000096.1:2259704-2271123 GCA_028555095.1 Dicrostonyx torquatus
AGGGTGTAGTCAACACTAGACAGGTCCAACTCAGGGTCTACTTAGGGCCACTTAGGATCCCCAAGGAGGGAAGTGCCACCCAAGGAAGTGTGTTCAATGAAGTATACGAAGAGATCTTATATTTGTAAGTTATTTTAGCCTTAGATGTCAATTTTTGTTTACGTATATGTATTAGTACAGTACCTCATGTTTGTTAATAAATTATATATGATTTATATAAATATAAAGGGGCATAAACTGTAAGATATTTAAATTACTGTGTGTGTTTGATTAAAGTATACTTTTGAAGCTCCAAGTTTAAGTCATAGTGACTCCTTAATTGTAGAATGTTCAGAAGCTTTGAAATAGAAAATTTTATCAACCATTTTACCTCTCAGATTTCAGGCAGTTCTGTGGCAAAATGCAGATAGATGCCTCAAGCTTATTTTTTTGTTCTGGTTCTTAAGGAAACCATTAAACACAAGTTCCCAAGGATTGGCTGTACCCTTTGTAAGCTTGCTGAAGTGTTCTCATGAGCTAGCGAATGTCCCCTGTGTACAGTATGTACCGCAGCCATCCTTTAGTCACAGGCAGTTGAAGCTCTTGAATAGTAGCTAGCTTTAAAAGGTAGGGTGATGGAGTTCCTATCTTCTGGTGCATCTGGTAAGCTAATGTATACAGCCTGCGAGTGTCCTGCAGGGACCTGTTTTTACATGCATACCGGGACGTTTATGTAGAAATCAAAGGCCATGAATCAGAAGAACACAACTCTTGTTTCCAGCATACTAGAGGCTTAAAAAAAATTGGCTTTGAAAAGTTGAAAGTAGTGTGGTTTGTTTTTATTGTGGAACCGATCAGGAAGAACAGCTCACAGCCATTGCCATTCTTCACTGCTGAATGGAGGAGAGGTGCCGGCCTCGCGAAATGGGAGCAGCTGCACCCGTTTTCTCTGGGCTCACAAAAACATTTGCTTTTTAATCGAGAACTTTAGATGGCGGGGTACAGTTTGTTTTCATGATGGAAGTGGTCGGTTGTGCCTTACTAGACAGCTGTAGTGTAATTAAGAAAAACTGTGTGAAAGTGGATTAAATATAACAGAAAAAAACCCTTTTAGAGAAAAGAAGGAATTTCATCTTAAATTTATTCATTTTTCTTTTCATGTGTAAAAGTGGAAATATCACTATGATTTCTCTACAGTTTTTGTTGTTTTGCAGTATTATTTAGCTCTAAGAAACATGTGGTACTCTGCTACAGTGTTTGTTTTTGTAACAAGTGCTAACTAAAAAGTACCAGTTTCAAGATGATTTAACTTTTTGAAAGATGTACCTTCAAAATAGGAATTATGCAGTTATGTTTGTGCTAACTTTAATGCATTTAAAAGGTCAGCAATCTTCATAGAAGAACACTGAGTCTGCCTTTTAGACCCACTTTATAAACAAGTGGGAGAGTATTCTGGTTTTTTTGAGATTAGAAACTGAAAAGTGAAAGATGGCGTTTATTCTTGATGAATTGAAATAATGGAATAAGTCCAGGAAGAGCAGTCTGGCTGTAGGGAAACCCTCAACATCAGGCTGTCAGCTGACTTTGAAAAGCATACATTTACTTTATGCAGCAGACTCTGAAATAAGAATAGAAATGCCTTAATTTGCATCACAGTCTACAGTAGGGAAATAACTGCCACAAGGTCAGAGGGGCTGAATTAGAAAACTGTTGTGTGTGCACAAATAGGCAAGATTGGTGTTAGCCGCTTACCCATTGTGAGTTTCTATCCTGGTTGCCCAACACTAAAATACAAAGTTTCAACCTTGACAAAATAGAGGTGCCAGCTGTAGATTTGCTAGAAGATTTTATCATAGACTGATGATTTTAATGCAAACAGCCTCAGACTGCATTTTAGTTGGGGGAATTTGGAGCAGTAGATGCAGGAAGGCTGGCAGATGCTTAGGCTACTCGCGCTCCTGGGCTTCTCCCTGGCAGAGGCAGTCTAGCCGGACTCTGCTGGAAACTGAGTGTTGTAGGGAAGAAGTCGGCAGCCATCGCCTCTCAGCCCCACACTGCTGCTCTCCGGGTTCCTTTACTCTTCTGCAAACCTTACGAAACTCCTAAGACCCAGGTCTAAGTTTTCCTAAATGGCAAACCATGCTGGCAACTCGAGAGTCAATTCTTTTTCTGTAAGCCCTGGTGTGATCAACTCTTCGTCTCCTTCTGAGGAGTGTGGTAGCTTCAAATGCTGGTTGGGACCCCCACACGCCACCCCTAGATCCCGTAGATGACACTCCCCTGTAGAGCACAATGTGGAGCAGGATGTGCCATGAGCTCTGGGCGCTGAAGGAGTTGTCTCATGCAGACTTTAATCTAAGAACTGCAAGGCTGTTGAAAGGGAAAGCAACATGACGCAGTAAGAGAACTAACTGGAAATTCTAACGATAAAAGGATCTGGATTCAAGTCCCAGCTGACTGACTGCTCTGGAGGAGCCTTCCCCTAGGTCTCCATTTCCCCACGTAGAGAGTGACACCTGGCCTACATACCAAGTGGACACTTTTATAGGATATACTTTGTTCACATGTTTGCATCTTTAAAAAGAGAGAGCAGTTTCTTACTTAAACAAACAAACAAATGAAAAACAACTCTTGACAGCCAAAGAAAAAGAACACAGCAAATGTCAAACTCCCACAGAGACCCCTGTGGGAGCTGCAGAGCTCCTAGATAAGACCATAATTCATATCATTGGATTTCAGCCCGCCACTTTCTCACAGCGCTGATCCACATCCTCTCTTCCTCCTCAGCCTCCAGCTCCACTCTCTTCTTTCTTGGTCTCAGCAGACAACCTCATCCTCGGTTTTTCCAGGAAAGTTGAGCAAGGCTATAGAGAGCTTTCCTGACCACAATTTCAAATGTTTCTTCTCTAACTTTTTCCTTTCTAGCTGTCCTTGTGGAAGGTGGTCTTTCCAGGATCGGATCTGACTCTTCCTATCTGCATGCCAACTCCTGCCTAGCTGCTCCCTCGGAAAGGGAGAACTGGATCCGAGCTGCTCCCTCGGAAAGGGAGAACTGGATCCGAGCTGCTCCCTCGGAAAGGGAGAACTGGATCCGAGCTGCTCCCTCGGAAAGGGAGAACTGGATCCGAGCTGCTCCCTCGGAAAGGGAGAACTGGATCCGAGCTGCTCCCTCGGAAAGGGAGAGCTGGATCCCTTTTGCACTGTCACATTTGCTTCATTTTCACCGCAAAGATTTTCCACAGAATGACTTGAGCTGTTTGCTCACCGTCCGGGCTTAGCTCTGTCTTCTGTCTTCCCCGTTATATTGAAGGTCATGTTGCGAGGCCACTACTGACTTCATTCTGTAACCTGTTGTGTGTTAGTCTCCGGAAATATGTTGTCAGCCTAAACTTGTTATACTTGAAGCGTTGTCCCTCCCCGGCTTCCTGTGTCATTATGGCCCACACTGCTTGTCCCCTCCAGCTGTGTCAGTCGCTGTCTTCCTCTCAGGTCCCCGAGGCAGATCCTCCCTAGGAGTCAGTCCGTAGCTCACAGCGCACAACACTGAACTCAGAACAGGTAGTCTTACCTGTACAGCCACAGTCCATGGAGCTGACGAGTACAGACGGAAAGTGCAGGGCTGCAGTGTGTTCTTGGCTTAAAAAGAGCTATAATCGAAAATAACTAAATTGGGTTTGGTCAGAGTTATTGATGTATTCTTTAAAAGATATTCTTAAAAAATGAAAATTTTCTCAGATTGGGATAAAATATGTTTGATTAAAAGGTTGTATTCAGAATAAAAAGGACTTTGAAAATTCAAAAAGAAAACAGCTTCATTTTAAAAGAATGATGAAATATTTGAATGACTGGATTAGAGTTCGATTAAAGACCAGTGAATTTTAAGTAAACTCAGAAAACATGCTCAGCATCACCCCTTGCCCAGGAAATGTAAATTAGTGTCCCAGATGAAAACTGCAGGGTTTGTAGCTGAACTGATTGGTATCTTTCTCCTCCGGTGGGGTGCGTAGTACCTTCCAGCGCCGTGAACACTGGTCGGCAGGTGAACGGTGATATACGGCATTACGTTGGTTATGATGACCACATATACACTGTTTTATTTGATGCTCATATAAGGTTACAGTTTATTGTACAGAAAACAAATTAGAGAAGCCTAGCATCTCCCAACCTCTGCTTTTGTTCACTTAACTTCTAAAGCTACCGTGATATAGATAACAGCATAGATTGTGTTATATATATGAAACACGTGAGTGGACTTGTGGACTGTGTTTCTGCCGAGCATTTGCACTAAAAAGTACCGCGTTGATGAGAGTCAGCCATGCTGATCGATGCAACTTTAGCTTAGTATTCTCATTGTTATATAATTTTTAGTATATGAATATATGGCCATGCATATAAGACCACTCAAAAGACATATAAGGACCCAAATTTTTAATTTTTTTATCTTTCAAATTTTCTATTTCTGGCTTTTGGGAATTTTAATTTCTTTCCATTACATGTATACCTAGTTAAATGAAAACAGTTTTGTATATCAATTTTCTATTAACCCTTATAGTGAACTCTTATATATAAGGTCAGAAAGAGAGAAAATTTACATTTGCAATAAAGTAATTGAAAAGTGATAATCAAGGAAAATATTTTTAAAATAGAAATGTAGAATTATCATATGAAATTTTCCCCTTTTTGCCTTGAAATATTCTTTGTAAAAGACAAGCTATTTTCTCTAGCCTTGTATTTTGAAGGGTGAATCAAACTACCCAGTTAAATATAAAATTAATAAAGTTTTAAATTTGAATGAATTTTGTCACCACATTAGGCAAAGTAGTTATTTTTAAGACACATTTCCCATTTACATTACTCTGGTTTTTCCAGTCTTTTAGCTTATAAATATTCCATTTCCTGTTCTCTATTTTACTTCTCTCGTTGTTTCTAGGAAGGCTATAGGATGAAAAAAAATTTCTTTGAATCCCAATGAAATTAAAGGAAACAAAACAAATGGACTTCTTTTCAGTTTTGTTTTCAGATACTGTTTTTCTCTGTATATTTCTTCTTCTTCCTAATGCTTTCTTTCTTTATCACTTATTGATGTGCATGCATATAATATGCAAATGTGCATATTACCTTCTGAAAGAGTCTACATCATAGATCTTTGTATATATTCTGTTGCATATGTAATAAAAACAAAATTTTTATCTGTCAAATTTATCTTTATAAACCTTATATTAATGTTTACACTTATTATATAAAATTTTAAAATTTATTGTTTTATTATCCCCTTTGTAGTCATTTTAAATTATATATTCTTTCTTTAAAGATTGGTTGTTTTAAGTACCTAGAAACTTGAACCACAAATTTAATCAGAAAATAATACTTTAATCCTAGCTAATCCGCATTATTGACCTTCTGTGCCTGCAGCAGCAACAATAGCTGACTGTCTCGTGTAATCTCTGGGGTAGCCCACAGATCAGAGATTAGCTGCCCTCCTTCACAGGGTAGTTTGCTGAGTTTTAGGAGGAGACTTTATAGAGTCTCGTTTAATCCTTACAAAGACAGACTGGTTGTACCCATCTTGTCTAATTTGTAAAATGAAACTAGGTCAGATCAATTATAGATAGCTGTGTCTTGCTCCAAGTGTTCTGTTTGCCAAGAAGATTATTAAAATACAAATTTTGCTTGTCAAAAAAAAAATCACTGTCCCTACTGACAATAGAGTGGAAATATAATAGCTTGACAGTGACAGCAGACACAAACACAGCTCCAGTGTGTGTATACACATATACACACATATGTTCACATCTCTGCACACAGACACATTTTATATTCCTTGACTTTATGCCTAGTGCAAGAGGCGAGATGGAATAAGGCAAAGCATTCACGGCAGATGACACATCTGAGAGGCAGCATATTTAAGAACCTGAAGGTTGTTCTGGCTAAAATATAGAATTGAAGTTGTTGGGATTAAAGAGGTGAGAAAGATGGAGCTGGCATCAAGGGCCAGCCATATCATCCTAGATTTGTAGGATTCCTTTTTTTAAAGGAATGTGACCTTGATTCTAAGCAGGATGGAGCTATAAAATATCGGGGAGATGTAGGTAGAGAAAAGATCCAGAGATGTGCTTGAGAGAGCATGAAAATAGAGAGAAGGGAAGATACTGATGAAGGAGACTGAGACTGTGGCCAAGCTGTGGAAATTCTCACGAGATGATGATGGCCTTAATAGAGATGGGTCAGTTAAGTTGGAAAGCTGAAAGTGGAAGCCAGAAACCTTGACTAGGTTTAGTGGGTGAAAGAAACCTTCATGGTATATCTCTGTCTACAAATAGAATCCTAGTGCTATACCCATCGGTGTCTATAGTGTACCTTCAGGATTCTTAGTTATTTACTTTTCTTTTACAATAATGTCAAAGATTAAAAGAAAAGAAAACATTCTTTTTTTCCCCAGAATCCTTTGGGAATAGTGACCCAGTATTACTTCCATCTACTTTAGTATTTTCTTTTTAAAAATTTTTTAAATTGTTTTTATTGAGCTATATATTTTTCTCTGCTCCTCTCACATCCTCTCACCTCCCCTTCTATCCTCTCCCATGGTCCCCATGCTCCCAGTTTACTCAGGAGAGCTTGTCTTTTTATACTTCCCATGTAGATTAGATCCATGAAAGTCTCTTTAGGGCCCTCATTGTTGTTTAGGTTCTCTGGGATTGTGAATACTAGACTGGTTTTTCTTTATGTCTAAAAGCCACTTTATGCTACCCCCCTCCCTTTTGCCTACCCCCACCCCCAACCCCTACCTCCACCCCCATCCCCACACCTGTGCTTCCAACTTTTGCCTGAGTAAATGTAAATTTTTATTTTAACAATAAAAAAAAGCCACTTTACCCCCAGAATCCTTTTGGAATAGTGACCCAGTATTACTACCAACCTTTTTAGTATTTTCTAAAGGAAAAGAAAAGAAAAAAAATCTACGTTCTAAACGCCATGTACATAAACCATCAACATCACTCATATTTTATCATGTATGTTTTCATTTATTTTGCTTGCAATATACATATGAATATGTATATAAGAGAAGACATATATATGTATAATATATTTGTATATGTATATCAGAGAAAACATATATATGTGTTTTCTCTGATATCTTTTTTGGCTTTTTGGATAGAAAAGGGCATTGATTTGACAGAAAAGATGATCTCACACTCCTGCTTGAAGCAGAGTATAGCTTTCTTTTTGGTGTGGTACAGTACGTGGTCTCAATGGCTTTCATTTTGGTGTGATACAGTACGTGGTCTCAATGGCTTTCATTTTGGTGTGGTACAGTACGTGGTCTCAATGGCTTTCNTTTGTTGGTGGTACAGTACGTGGTCTCAATGGCTTTCATTTTGGTGTGGTACAGTACGTGGTCTCAATGGCTTTCATTTTGGTGTGGTACAGTACTTGGTCTCAATGGCTTTCATTTTGGTGTGGTACAGTACGTGGTCTCAATGGACCACATGCTTGTGCTTCTTTGCTATGATTGTGACCTTCCCAGTATCACACAGAAACCCAAGTCATAGATAGACAAAGTTTGGGTCACATGTTAGCCCTGGATCAATGTTGCCAGTTCCTGAGAAGCTAGATTTTTTTTCCCAAGGGGTGGTGGTTTTTTTGTTTGTTTTGTTTTGCTGGATTCCTTTGTCCTGGCCTCCGAGACTATGGTGGGCGTCATTCTTCATTTTCTCTAAAGCCAAAGAAGCTGGTAGAGTCCCTAGCTTAGAAATAGCAGCCTCTGCGCTTTACCTGCTCTGGCGTCTTGGATGCCCAGATCCATGTGTTTCTACTCTTCCTCTGGAGGGAGAATTTGTGCTGTGGTCCTCTTTTGAAGTTTTCTGTGTCATCTAAGCCATGGTAGACAGCAGGGAGCTGTCCAGTCTCCTTGCTCTTCCTCCATCTTGAACAGCTCCTCAGTGTTTCCTCAACCTTCAATGGCTACACTTTTTTAAAAAATAAAGATTGCAGGCAAATTGTTTTCTCAAATAGACCTCAATTTGGGATTTTTCTGGCGTATTTTTAATTAGACTTGGTTTCTGATAGAGAAATTTTAGTTAGGGGCATAATGGAAGTGAAGTGTTCACACTGCACTACGTCAGATATACAGCTCCTGTTCATGACTGTTTTTTGAATCTGATCATTTCCTTAATCATATGGACCAGATTTCTCCTCTATGAAGTTATTCATTCTCTCATTCTCATTATCTTATCAGTTTTAACATCTTGACTGAATTAATTATTATTGTGATAATTGTCAAATGGGATTTCACAATTTTTTAGCTTTTAATCATTTGTATTATAGTATAAGAAAATGCTTCCTTCAATCATTTATCTGCTCATTCTTTTATTCATGTATATTTTATGGTATGTTGATTTCTATTTTTAATGCATTATAGTGATACTATCCTTATTTTTATTTTTAAATTATTTTTATTGAGCTATATATTTTTCTCCATTCCCTTCTCTTCCTCTCACCTCCCCTTCTACTCTCTCCCATGAACCCCATGCTCCCAGTTTACTCAGAGCATCTTGTCTTTTTCTACTTCCCATGTAGATTAGATTCATGTATGTCTCACACCTCTTTGTTGTCTAGGTTCCCTGGGATTATGAATTTTAGGCTGGTTTTTCTTTATGTTTAAAAGCTACTTATGAGTTAGTACATATTATGTTTGTTTTTCTGGGTCTGGATTATCTCACCACTCAATATGATGTTTTCTAGATCCATCCATTTGCCCACAAATTTTAAGATGTCATATTTTTACCTCTCTGTAGTACTCCGTTGTGTAAATATACCACATTTTCCTTATTCATTCTTTGTTTGAGGGGTATTTAGTTTGTTTCCCAGTTCTGGCTCTGACAAATAATGCTGCTATGAACATAGTTGAGTCCTTGTACTATGATCGAGCATCTTTTGTGTATTTACCCAAAAGTGGTATTGCTGGGTCTTGAGGTAGTCAAGTTTCCTAATTGTCTGAGAAATCTCCACACTGACATCCAAAGCAGCTCTACCAGCTTGCATTCCCACCAGCAATGCAGAAGTGTTCCCTTTACCCCACACCCTCTCCAGCATAAGTTGTCATCAGTGTTTTTGATCTTGGCCATTCTTACAGGTGTAAGATGGAATCTCAGAGTTGTTTTGATTTGCATTTCTCTGATGACTAAGGATTTTGAGCATTTCCTTAAGTGTCTTTCAGCCATTTTAGATTCCTCTATTGAGAGTTCTCTGTTTAGGTCTGTACGCCATTTTTTATTGGATTATTTGTTCTTTTGATGACCAATTTCCTGAGTTCTTTGTATATTTTGGAGATCAGCCCTCTGTCCGATATGGGGTTGGTGATTTTTTTCCCATTCTGTAGCTTCCATTTTGTCTTCCTGACTGTGTCCTTTTTACAGAAGCTTCTCAGTTTCAGGAAGTCCCATTTATTAATTGCTTCTCTCAGTGTCTATGGTACTGGGGTTATATTTAGGAAATGGTCTCCTGTGCCAATGTGTTCAAGTATGCTTCCCACTTTCTCCTCTATGAGATTCAGTGTGGTTGGTTTTATGTTGAGGTCTTTGAGCCATTTGTACTTTTTTGTGCATGGTGATAGATATGGATCTATTTTCATTCTTCTACATGTTGACATCCAGTTATGCCAGCATCATTTGTTGAATATGCTTTGTTTTTTACATTTTGTATTATTTGCTTCTTTGTCAAAAATCAAGTGTTTGTAGGTGTGAGGATTCCATTGGTCCTCCTGTCTGTTTTTATGCCAATACTAGGCTGTTTTCAGTACTATTGCTCTGTAATGGAGTTTGTGATGCCTCCAGAAGATCCTTTATTGTACAGAATTGTTTTAGCTATTCTGAATTTTGTTTTTGTTTTTTATTTTACTTTTTCATTTGAAATTGAGTTTTGTTCTTTTAAGATCTGTGAAGAATGTTTCTGGGATTTTGATGAGCATTGTGTTGAATCTGTAGATTGCTTTTGGTGAGATTGCCATCTTTACTAATCTACCTACCCAAGAGCATGGGAGATCTTTCCATTTTCTTATGTCTTCTTCAATTTCTTTCTTCAAAGCTTTAAAGTTCTTGTTATACAGGTCTTCCACTACTCTTATTCATTAAAATCTCTCAAATTTTATTAAAATCTCGATCAGTTGCAGCCCTTTCATAGTCTTCCTCTTATTCCCATAGGTTTTTTTTTTCTGTCTAATTGAGAAGATGGTTGATCTCGGTCCTTCTTTTTCCTGCTTGTATGTTAATGGTGCAAGCTGAACTCTTGGTACTTGGTACCACTGATTGCCCATGTCTTCTCCCCTCTTTCTCCAGGATCCTGCCTTTCTGTCGACTGAGCTGTTTATCAGGGCTGTGTGTGTGTGTGAGTGTGTGTGTGTGTGTGTGTGTGTGTGTGTGTGTGTGTGAGAGAGAGAGAGAGAGAGAGAGAGAGAGAGAGAGAGAGCTTTATACAAATAAATAGAGTATGCACATGGTTTTCCTAATGCAATTTCAAAGTCACTGTTAACTCCCTGTCCTTTTAATTTCACCTTTACACATTCCTGGAAGATGCTTCCTGTTTCATGGGCTCTCCTGTCCTCCCTTGTCGCAGAAATCCTATCCAAACCCTAGGTGAGAGCTGTTCTCATTGATTTCTCTTTAAGCTTTTTGTTCAGCTGTGCCTTTCACCCCAATCAGCGTGCTATTAATAAACTTATTTCCTTTTAGCAGACATCCTCTTCAGCTTCCTTCATCTAAACCATAGTTTCATCAGAATCTTGTTTTCCGGTATGTCACATTCCTCTTGACCTTGTGAGCCTTTGCTGCATGCAATACATCAGTCAGAAAATGGGCCTTTAGTAAGGGCCTGCATGTCTCTCACTATCTCAATGTTGAAAAGGCCATAGCAAGTAAAATAAGCACATCACCGGCCTTGTAGAACTCTAGTCTCACAGGAACAGCTCTCAGCAAGTATAATACCTATACTTGACTCTAACTAAATGGTTCTTGCAGATGTAGGAAGAGCCCTAGAGAAGAGTGAGGGCACATGGAGACAAGTGAGGGGGTACTGGGTTCTGTTGGGTCATCTGGATGGAGCAGAGTTGGAGTTTATGTGTGAGTATCTACTAACTGTGCTTTGGTTTGTGGAATCTCCTAGAAAAAAAATCTAGTCCTTCTTTTCTGTGAATTTCCACTTTTGCAAGCAAGTAAATCCTCAGACAGCTGCATATCCCACCTGTTTACTCTCACAAGGGAATCAATTAATTCGTAATTAATTAGCTGTTGTTTTTACATCTTTCCATAATTCTGTTTTTGTAGTGTCACCTTAGGAGTTCTCAAGTTTCCAAGTTGTTAGAATGGAATCTGCCAAGAGCATGCTCCCAAAGCATTATCTGTCTACTGCGTTCCACCCTAGGACTCCTCCTTTCTTTCTTTTTTTT
>JAQHUG010000096.1:2289882-2322083 GCA_028555095.1 Dicrostonyx torquatus
TGCAGTGCTAGAGCAGTGAGGGTGTCCGGACACAGTCATCCGTGCAGTGCTAGAGCAGTGAGGGTGTCCGGACACAGTCATCCGTGCAGTGCTAGAGCAGTGAGGGTGTACGGACACAGTCATCCGTGCAGTGCTAGAGCAGTGAGGGTGTACGGACACAGTCATCTCCCATAACTGCTCTTCCTTCATATTTTCACTTAGGCTTTTTGAGTACAGCTAGCTGGAGTTGTAACTTGATGTTGGTAGAACACTTGCCGAGGATGTAGGGATTTCCAAACACTAAATTGATTTTTATCATTCTTAACCTGTTCAGCCTCCTGTACACATCTGTTATTGTCTATATATTATACCTTTCTTCAAAAATCATTTTATTTGAATATTTTTTCTGTGTCATAACTGTTTTGACATCCATTCATTAAATAAAGGCATATTACAAATCAGATTTTTAAATAATACTTTTAAAAAATTATTTGCAAACAATGATTCCCAAGGATCAGTTTGTTGTTGTTTGCTTGTTTGTTTTGCCAAATAGCATTTATTTCAGGATAGCAGTATTTATTTTCAGAAAATTATGGTAATATTTTCAGTTTTATTCTATACATAATTCTTGTATTTCAAACAAGTGTTTCCCTGGAATTAATACACAGTGGCAAATATACTAAATAAACACAGTATGCTAATTAAATCTCATTTTGTAGTTAATATATTTAGGTGTACTTTTTTCCTTTTTAATAATTTTTATTTTTTCAATATAAAATGTAATTGCATCTGTTTTTGCTTTCTCTTTCCTTCCTTCAACCGTTCCCATTGTGCCACCACCCCTTGCTCTTTCTCTCAAGTTTATGGCTTCTTCTTCATTGTATGTGTGTGCGCCTGCACACAAGTACATGCATGTGTGTAAATGTATGTATGTATATATGCTTGTATATATTCCTAAAATTAAAAATACAGTATGTTTATTCCTTATCTTACTTGTGTGTTTATGACTTCAGGAGTAACCACTTAGTATTGGCCAACTGGGTGGGGCTGTCTCTTCCCTGAGGAAGGCTATTTCCCCTGGTGCTCTCAGCACTCCTTAATTGCCTGTATATAGTTCTTTGTCTTTGGTTGGGCCCAGTGAGATTTTCCCCCTTCCATATTGTCGTGTGTAGTGTCATCCTTGCTCAAATCTTGGTTAGGCGACCACGTTGGTGAGAATTTGTGGGTGTAGAGCTTCTGGCATTTCTGGGAAATAAAATCACACCTCAAATTTGCTCCTCTTAGTCTTACAGTCTTCCCACCTCCTTTTCCCAGATGTTCCCTTATTCTTAGGTTAGCATTTGTGTTGCAGATTTATCAGTCAGGGCTGGATACCACGTTGCTACTTGTTTTCTGCATTTTGGTTGGCTATCGTTTTCTGTATCTCCAACTGTTGTAAGGAGAAATTTCTTTGATTAGGGGTGAGAGCTACATTTATCTGTGTGATTAAGGAAAACTGTTTAGAATGCAGTTGGGAATGCTGCTGGTTTGCTAAAGTGGTGTTAGTAGTGGTGCATCAAAGAACCATGACTGCGGCAGCTCTGAGTATGACTCGGATTTTTCAGAACCAAGCATGTCTTACCTCTTGTTGATCAAGTCTTAAGCACAATCTGAGAGTTGTTTGATGACCACCAAGGTCTGCATGCCACTACTGCAGCCTTAGGGTCATTGTGCCATGTTGATCCTTCATAGGCAACTACTACCATAGTCGGTAGACGGTTGGCTGCTTTCCTCCTGTGAAAGCTTGCATGGTGCCTTCTGGTACCATGAACGCTAGTCTTCAGGGAGGATGCTTTCAGGTTAGATCCAGCTCAGGTCCTGTGTGTCCTTTGTCTGAAATGCATGGTGTGTGTTCAACAATAGGGACTTACTTCCCCAAGGGTCTTTTTGTATGTGTTTTGCCCTCTTCATATAGGACTTTCTTTTACAAGAATTAAGAGGCTTGCAAAATAATTATCTCAAAGAGATATCAGATATTTTGTATCATATGCAAAATCTAGATTTTTTTAAAAAAAAATAAGATATGAAAGTAAATGGGGAGCTATTTGCACAAAAAATGGGGAAGGAAAAGAGGATAATAGGCAAATATGATTAGAGGTCACAATATGCATGTATTAAAATGTTATAATAAGCTATTATTTTGAATAGTAAATATAAACTAATTAAAGTTAATTAAGTGATTTTTTTTTTTTTTGGTTTTTCAAGACAGGGTTTCTCTGTGGCTTTGGAGCCTGCGCTGGAATTAGCTCTTGTAGACCAGGCTGGTCTCGAACTCACAGAGATCTGCCTGCCTCTGCCTCCCGAGTGCTGGGATTAAAGGCGTGTGCCACCACCGCCCGGCTAAGTGATAAATATTTAAAGATTTTTTTCAAGTTATGTTTACATTGCTACTTTTCAAACTTGTATTATAATTTGTGAAATTTTTCTTTGCAAGAAATATGAAAATCTAGGTAGCTTCATAGTGTAAAATTTTTAAAAAGTTTCTTTAGCTAAAGAATATAAACCATGACAAACAAAAGGAAAAGCGTAGTGAGAATTGTGGAATCACAGAATGGTCAAACCACGGCTAGACAGCACTTTTCACACTGGGTACTGAAAAGCATCATTCATAGCAACTCAGTTGGAGCTTTCTATATTTGAAGGAGATCTACTCAAGCCACATTTTCTTAATAAGATTAAATAAACAAATCTTAAAACTGACTTTGCAAAAATGTAATATCGATAATCCTTCAATTGAGAAGATTTAATCAGGCATTGTTCCCTTTATAAAGTCTGTGTAGAGGTAGACACATTATAGAATGTGGCTTACATCATCTTGTTTCAGTCCCACTGTGCTTTCAGATCCCAGTTTTGGTCTTTCAAGACAGGGTTTCTCTGTGTAACAGTCCTACCTGTCCTGGAACTTGCTTTGTTGACTAGGATGGCCTTGAACTCACTGAGATCCACCTGCCTCTGCCTACCAAGTGCTGGGATTAGAGGCGTACACCACCACTGCCTGGCCAGGTGCCAATTTTTTTTTAAAGATTTATTTATTTATTACTTATACAACATTCTGCCTCCATGTATGTCCGCACGCCAGAGGAGGGCATCAGATCTCATTACAGATGGTTGTGAGCCACCATGTGGTTGCTGGGAATTGAACTCAGGACCTCTGGAAGAACAGCCAAGAGTAGTCAGTGCTCTTAACCACTGAGCCATCTCTCCAGCCCCCCCAGGTGCCAATTTTTAATGCATCAAATCATATTTACATTCCATAGTTGCTTATATCATATAGTGCAGTGGTTCTCAATTTGTGGGCCACACCTCTTTTCTTTATGGAATGAGAAGATAAATTTTGTATAATTATTTTAAGTCCTTTAACTTTTGAAGTATTGAGCTTGATGGGATTGTAAAGCACTGAAATCAGCAGGAGTCACACATGTTAAACAGAGAGCAACAAGTGGATAAACACTCATGACAATGAAATCTGTAGGTGTCCTCTGTGAAGGTAAATGTCGCCCCTGAATTAGCCTAGAGAGGGTAGCTCGTTGATCTGTTTTCCCAAACTTCAAGACTGGTGGTTTTCTTGAGAAAGCCTTTTCCCGTCAGTAGTCTTTTGTTTGTCTTGCGAAGGTCTGTACAATTACCATGAACTGGAGTGCTGTCTTTTTCTGTGGCTGATATGCATGTAAGGTAGCCATCTGTAGCAGCCGCTCTGTGAACTTCTACTTCTTGTGGATACCTTAGTGAAGAAAGGATTCTGGAAGTCACAAAAGTAAGGTTAATGTACAGAGACAGTAACCACAGTGATTGGAACAGTTAAGCTTCCCACCTCTCCTGGATTC
The DNA here is from genome assembly GCA_028555095.1 of Dicrostonyx torquatus. NCBI lineage: Eukaryota > Metazoa > Chordata > Mammalia > Rodentia > Cricetidae > Dicrostonyx > Dicrostonyx torquatus. Next base: position 2,293,725 of record JAQHUG010000096.1, read on the forward strand.
CGGAGTTGCTCATCATCCTCTTTTTATGGCCTTCAATAGAGGACATATTAATAAGACCCCTTTGACCTTGAAACATATTTTCTTGTATCTGCTTTAAGTTTCTGTAATTTATTATAAACGTATGTTTTCTTTTTAAATTGTTTTGGGTAACATATTTAGAAAAGGGTTTATACCTGTATGTTCTTGTTGAACTATTTGCTTTTTAGAAGTACAACAGATAGCTCTGACATTGTAGTAACCTGTCAGTGAACACCACTTAATATTTCTTTAAGGTGTTAATATTTTGTTTTGCTAATTAGGAGTGACTCGTGGGTTTAAAAGATGAGATTCCACTGCTGATGGAAAGGTTTTCATGGTTTAAGCTAATTAAGTTTACATTTTTATATTTTGTGTTCTAATTCTCTCATGTGTGGTTAATGACATTCCCCAAAGGAAGCCAAATGGCCACCAAAAATATAATCGATCTTTTATCCCGCTACCTTTGTCACTTAGAAGGTTCTACTTTATAAACTTGATAGTTGCTTTAGTAACAAGAACAACATAGGTCCGCTGCCTCGCAAGTACTGGGTCTGAAGGTGTGCACCACCATGCTGGCAATAGGGACTTTTAGTATGCATTTGCCCCTTGTAGTATTTGGGACATACTCAGAAAGTTATCTGTGATTGGCCCAACAACTCTTAACTCAGAAGACTCTAGAGTCCTGCTTGGCCTGCGTTTGCTCGTTCTGTTCCACCGACTGCCTACAGCTAACGTGGTAGTGCAGGTACGTTCCTTGAGGACCCGTGTGCTGTAAGTACTTGCCCTGACTTGCACACATATCTGGGGGAGATAAGAAGGATGAGATTATATTTTACACTTTGCTTTCTTTTCATTTTTTGAGAGAAAATGCTCGCATATGATTACTGACTCAGCAAAAGTGATATATATGTATGGCAAAACTATTTTCCTGTGTTCCCATATTAGCTTGTTTAGTGTGAAATTCCTAATCATACAATCAGATTTAAAACTTTAAGATAAATCCTTGAAAACGATCCTTGAAAAGGAAGGATGAACAACAGATGAAGCATACCATAGCTTTGGCCTGACTTCCCCCACCCCACCTTTTCTTTCTGTTTTTTCCTCAGTGCTGTCTGTGTTCCAGCAACAGTTTGTGTTTGTCCCTCACCTGTTCGTCTGCTGAGCTCTGTGCAGTCGGCTCTGGTTGGGACGCACATCCCTTTTTACAAAGTCCTCTTGCATCCTTGAAGACCCCATGTAGGGATGTTTCTCCTGTGCAGCTTTCCCAGACCGTCCTCACCCTTGTGTGAATTCTGCTGCCCTACTCCAGCTTCAGGGAGTGTTTGTGATAACAGGCACATCTCAGTGTGCTGCCAGAGCTTGCTTGGCCCTCTCTCTCTTAGAGCCACTTGGGAGAGTTTTTTGTTTTGTTTTGTTTTGTTTTTTACAATGCTATTTATTCTTTAAAAATCACATAAATTCTAGTGAATAACTGAAGAGTATACCAAATGAGGCTTTTCTTTTTTTTTTACTTTTAAAACAATACCAATGCCAACTCACTCCCCTCTTCTCAGTCCCCTCCCTCTCCCTCCACAGACCCTCCACCCAACCCCTCCAACCCTAAGGGAGTGCCATGCACCCACCCTGTGGAAAGTCCAAGGCCCTCCCTACTCCATCTAGGTTGAGCAAGGTTTACATCCAAAGAGAATAGGATCCTTGGGAGAGTTTTGAAGATCAGACATGATTGGAGTCATCCTTTTTAGTGTCTAGTGCCTAGTCCAGAGTCTCAAAGGCAATGAACTTTAAGAAATGTTTTACTACTCAGTAGAGTGACTGCCTCCTGGGCAAATCTTCAGGTATATCTGGTTTTTCTGAACTGATCTTGTTTCTTTTCCTATCAGAGTTTATAGTGCCCACAGTCTGGAGAATATGAAATAGACTCTGAGGTTTAAGCTGGATAGTTAACCTACTCACACATGAATTCTTATCATGAGGAGTTGAAAAAATAAAGGGTGCCCTTATGGAGGTGGTTACATAGTATTTTATAATTTAATGAGATAAGCTTGCCTTTGGTATTCCCTTCTTTCATGTTCTTGCGTCATCTTCTCTTCCTTCCAGTCCTTTCCCCACCCTTCCCTTCCTTCATCACTTTATCTCTTCTCTCCCTTTTCTTCTACTATCATCCATGACGGCTGTCATCAGCGTGAAATAGAAAAACTACAGGCCTTGAGTTCCATCCCTACCAAGTCTACCCAGCCACCAAAGATACCTGATTTACAGTCATAGAGTCAATTATATTGATAGTTTGAAATAATGTAACTCTTCTCAGACTGTTTGCATTTCAACAGAAGCCTTCAATGCCCAGTCTTCAAAGAATGAATAATAGTAACATAATATACCACTTTATAGAAAGTATTGGGGGAAATGTTTTTGAGAAAGCTAAGGTATTTTTATTTTATTTTTAATTTTTTTTTTAAAAAAAAGTCTTTTTTTCATTATACATACCACTCCCTCCCCTCCTCCCATTCCCTCCACACAACACACACCCGCCCCACCCCCATCCACTCCTCAGTGAGGATAAGGCACATTTCTTTGTGGAAGGTCCAAGGACCTCCCTAGTATATCTAGGCTGAGCAAGGTATCATCCAAAGAGAATAGGTTCCCAAAAAGCCAGTACAAGCAGTAGGAATTACTGGTTGCCACTGCCAGTGGCCCCTCAATCTGCCCCAGCCATGCAACTGTCACCCACATTCAGAGGGTCTAATTTAGACCTATGCCAGTTCCTTTCCTGTCTGGCTGGTGTTTGTGAGTTCCCATTAGCTCAGGTAGACTGTTTCAGTGGGTGAACTCATCATGGTCTTGACCTCTTTGCTCATATTCTCACTCCTCCCACTCTTCAACTGGACTTTGGGAGCTCAGCCCAGTGCTCCACTGCAGGTCTCTGCCTCTGCTTCCATCAGCTGCTGGATGAAGGTTTTATGACGATATTTCATCAATCTGACTGCAGGGCAAGGCCAGTTCAGGCCCCTTCTCCTCTATTGCTTTTGGTCTTAGCTGGGGTCATCCTTGTGGATTCCTGGGAATTTCTCTAGTTACAGGTTTCTTGCTAGCCCCATAATGGCTCCCTAAATCAAAATATCTCTTTCCTTGCTCTCCTCTCTGTCTTTCCTCAGCTCAACTATCCCATTCCTTCAAGTTCTCCTTGCCCCTTTCCCTCTCCCATCCTCTTCCCCTTCCACCCTCCCTTTTAATCATTTTTCAAAGAGTATGGTAAGTGCCTCAGTTTACACAGATGAATGAGGAAATCCATTTATCTGCTCAAGTAATAGACAGTCCTGAATTAGTGACTTAAATTAGTGGTTGACTTTTCTTCATTTAAAAATGACCCAAGTTGGGCAGTTGAGAAGTAGTATAGTGACTCCTTAATGCCATCAATGCCTCAGAGTTTTCTCTCCCCCTGCGTTACCACCTCTAATCTGTCACACCCCTGTGCCATTGGTTACAAGATGGCCATTGCATCTCCGTCAGAGCAGGAGGAGGGCTGGGCAAAACCTTTGAGCGAATAGGCCTTCCAAGTAAGCTTTTGACAGTCTGCGCCAGCAGCTTTCTTTTGCACCTCGCAAACTGCCACTTTCTGCCAGGGAGGCCAGGGAGTGTTACTCAGTAGACACATTGCTAACCTACCAAGAGATTTACCTACTGTTAAGGGAACAATCCACTAATCTGTGACTGGTGGCAATAAAACAATTCAAATTAAGTCGAACTTAATTTGACAAATTTATCTTTTCCCTTTAAAATTACTTAGTTCAAAATTTTTAGTTTAGTCTATATTTTAATAGAATATTCTAAGATGTAGTTATCTTAATGAGTTTGAGACTATTCAGGAGATAATCTAGTGTGCCCAGTGACTGCATAAAGCTGTGATCACTGCCAAGGGAGGCAAATGAATCATTTTTGTCAGGTCTTTACCAGTCTGTTGGTGCAAGCATACATGTGTGAAAATGGAAACAACAGAACCAAAATATGATTTTATGCTGATCATACAGTGAAAACTGGTCTTACTTAGCATAGACCAAATTGTGTAGAAGACGTTCTTAATACAGAACATAATCAATATAGCTTCAAAAGCTAAGGAAGACCTGCAGAATTTAAGATACCAATAAATTTGGCAAGAAATGAGAATAACAGGCCACTCATATGTTTCACTTTTTACCTGTCATTTGGGAAATTTACACTGATATTTTTATATTATTTAAGACCTCTTAATGTTTAAAAAGTGTTTCTTAATATTTAAATAGCTTCCTTTTTGAAAAAAATAACATGCAATATATTCTGATCATTTTCCTCCCCAGACTCTTCCTAGATCTTCCTCACTTTGCCACCTACCTACTTCTGCTCCTTTGCTTTCTGTCCCTCTTTAAAGAAACAAATTGGCATACAAAACAAGCCAGAGCATAACAAAATAAAAACACAAGCTGGGCGGTGGTGGCGCACACCTTTAATCCCAGCACTCGGGGGGCAGAGGCAGGTGGATCTCTGTGAGTTCGAGACCAGCCTGGTCTACAAGAGCTAGTTCCAGCTCAGGCTCCAAAGCCACAGAGAAACCCTGTCTTGAAAAACCAAAAAATATATAAATAAATAAATATAAATAAATAAAAATAAAAACACACGAAACACATACACACAAAAAAACCATAAAAAACAAAATATCACAAAATCAGAAACAATGGATGTGTGTGTATGTGTTGTTGTTGATTTTAATTTTGACGGAGAGTCTCACTCCGTAGTTCCGACTGGCACCAAATTTATGGTCTTTTTAACCTCAGCTGAGTGCAGAGAGAATAAGCTTGAGCTGCTTCCCTCACCTGACCTGGATCCTAATACCTTAGTTAGTACATGTATGTGAAAAGGAGATTGTGTGGTGTTGTCAGACGTGTAAACTGACTTTACTTGCAGACTAAACGGTAACTTTCTCACCATATATACATTATGCCAATAGTGGGTTTCCTGATGCCATTTTCATATGTGTGTCTCATCCTTTGTGTTCCCTCCCACCACCCCTGTTTTCCCACCTGCCCTTTCTCTTCATAAGTTGTCCCTACTCTCCCATCACAAATCAATCCCTTTTACCTTCATGCTCACCAATACCCCTGAGGCCAGTGCCAGGGTGGGGCAGAGGCCTCAGACTTGGAGCTGGAATTTACAGGTGGTCTGAGCCGCCTGCCCATCATGGGCACTGTGCACTGAACTTGGGTCATGTGGGAGCAGTACCCATGCTCAGATGCACAGCCACCTCTCCCATAAGCATTTTCTTATGAATGATTCTCTCTGGAGCTCCAGTTCTAGCATTATAAGGAGCTTTCCATGCTTCAGACAGCTAGCAATTTTCATAACAAAAATCGTGGGGATGATTATTTAGCAGATATGTCTTTCCTGATGCTCATTTCGGACGGTTGTTGGTTGACGAAGAGCGGGCACTTCCACACGGGCCTTCTCATCCCGGGTTAGCAGCAGTAGCTAACTCTATGTGGGTTTAGGGAACAGATGTTTTTTCTTTGCTTTTAATTTTTTTTTAATGTATTCATTCATTCAGCAAGTACTTTTTAAGCGTCTTCTTAGGTCATGGCTTGTAGGAGACAAGAGGACAAGATTCTCAGTGATTACAAATCATATAACTGGAGAAAAGAGTCAGCTCATTGTTCTTTAAAAGGAAATGAACATGGATAGGGGAGATGTCTCAATCACTAAAACAGCTTGAGTTCATTTCCCTAGCACACCTGTAAAAATGTAGATGTGGCGAGCTTTCCTGTAAGCCTCATTCTCCGTGGGGACTAAGACAGTGGAGCTCAGTAGCCAGCCAGCTGCACTCAGTAGAGCCCTTGCCTCCAGAAAGTAAGATGGAGTGAGAAAGACAGCTGACACCTCTGTGTCACACACTCACGCATGCACGCACTCACACTCATTTGTACACACATAAAACATACACTTCTACATGTTTATACACCCATATAAAATATGTAAAAGAAATTAATAAATGAATACAAAAAGTGTTGAAACCTGATCTAGAATATAGCCATAGTGTTTCAGGTCTCAGGTTATAGATCTGGCTAAAATAATCATATCTTCCACTTTTGTTTTAAATGAAAACACATTTCATGTTCTAAATAGAATGCATGGGCATTTTAACTAGAAACAATTTATATCTTTTTCATTGATAGAAAATATTAATGATACAAAATTACGTGTGTCAGTTCTATTAGTAGTAACCTGACTGAAGCATTAGGAAAATTTGCAGTACTAGCCTTCGGGAACCCTGGTCACAGAGGTGAGGTGCATTCCAGTCATGAAGGACGTCTCCTCCTTTCTTTATCTGGATTATTCCCTAGGACCGTCAGAGCATCTGCTGTCTGTCCTCTCAGGCAGGCCCTAGCACCTCAATTCTTTATCACTGTCGTCTGTGAGATCTTTCCTCCTCCTCCTGACTTTTGACCTGCTCTGTTTTTAACACACAATTATAGATTTGCCTACTCTAAAAACATGAAGGACAAGAAAGTGATATTACATTCTCCCCCCTCAGACCTGTGTCTTCTGTATTCCATAATAACAAGTAGGCTGCGGCTCTCCCGGGCCCTCTAGGTCTGCAGCCTGCCTTCCCAGACGGCTGGAGTCTGTTGCCCACTTCCCAGCATGGCACATCCCTGCACAGTGCTCTGCCTTTGCTTGCCGTGCTGCGTGTGGAATACCCTTTCCATAGCAGCCATCATGAAAGCCAGCCCCTCAAGCCCAGCCCAGCATGTGACTCTTTCCCAGAAGCCCTCCCAGGTGTTCCCTGACAAGTTCATTCTCTTGTGTAAGCACTCCCGTGCTGCATTAATTATTACCTCTCGAACGTGAAAAATAAATCATGTTACATAATCTATTCCCCCCTCATTGCTTTTTTCGTTTTTGTCTCTGTGTGTGTTTACAGTGATTTTGAACCAACTTTGAAACATAGGAATTTCATTTTTCCTAATTCTTATCTTGCGCAGCTTCTATTTCTTTGTATGAACCAATGTTTGTTATAGTCTGCTGGTCATTGCCTCAAAACCTTTGTAGACGGAGACACAGTAGAGCATCTTCAGTGCATAAACACGCATAGAGCAGAAGTCCCCTGGCAGGGCCTACGACTCTGCTCTTCCTTGTGTTTCCACTAGGTTAGCCTTATTGGGCAGATGAACTGAAGTGAAGCAGAGAATTTATAATCATTTCTGATGTGTAAGGAAGTCATCCAGACATTTCCCAATATGGCTACAAGAATATTTTTAATTATAGAAGGCAAATTCAGTGCTGTGGATATGGCTTAGTGATAAAGAGGTTTCCTTGACATACACAATGCCTTGGATTTAATCCTCAGTACGAAATAAGTAAATAAACCAATCCTAAGGTGTCTATTTGGTTGTTAAATGTGTGGCTTGAGTCTCAAGACACTGAACTTCCACTGAATACAGTGATGTGCTGCTGTCTGTGTCTATAATTATATTACATTGTGTTGAGGTATTCTGGCAATATAAATTAGATACTACTGACTAGGAATTTCCTGTGTCTCTAAATAGCATCAGTTTTACTTTATAAAAATCCTTCTGTCATGTTGTTAGGTCCAACTCATCCTCATGCCATTTTTTCTAAATCCAGAACATTTCAACTCTTATTCTCTAACAGAAAGTTAATCTTTTACATGGTTGTGAAGAAATTATAGCATATCATATAACTTTCTGTACCTTTAAAAACTAGCTGAATTATTTGATCATCAAATCAAACTAAAGAACAGTGAATTTTTGCTTCTTAGCTCCAGTTTCTCGGTGTATATTTGAATGAAAGGAGGGAGTAGAGCAATGACTCAGCAGTTCTCTTAACAGAACCGAGCATTGGCTCCCTTACAACCACTTGTAACTGTAAGTCTGAGACTCAGATGCTCTTTTCTGGCCTGAATAGGCCTACACACATACACACGCGCGCACGCGCCTTGCACACGCGCGCACACACACACACACACCTGTGCACACACGCACACACACATGCCTTGCGCACACACACACACGCCTGTGCACACGCACACACATAAGCACGCACACTCGCATGTACACACATTCAAAATTTTTTCAGAAAAATTATGCATGAAAGAAGTCAGCATTATCTCTAAATCATGGGCTGTTTTTAGTCTGTAGAGATTGCACGTGAAGTTCTGTGGTTTGTAAGCTTCTTTCTATGCTTGTGTGACCTGAGCTCCACATCTGATTGTCTCTGATGACTTGAGCCAGTGGAGAGAGAAGGGACTACAAACTCCTACTGTGCCTTTTGGACTATTCCTTAATCTTGCTGTTTCCTCATTGACATTGACATAACCACCATCCTTAGCTCACAGAGTACTGTGAGACTAATGTTTGTGATGTGTTTTCAGGATCTCAGTGAAAGGTATTAATTTGTAAACATGCGTTAGTATTATAACTATTAGTAGTAGCGGGGATGGTTCTTTAATAGGAATTATCTTCTAAGTATAGTGTCATATTTTCAAAGGACAACCTCTTTCTTTATGGTCAGATGTGGAAACAATTAACCCTTTGCCCTTTATTTTGAAGACACAATTAGCCAATTATGTGTGCAATTAGATGTGTATGCAGTTTTGCCTGAATGACTAATTACAGTCACGGTAAGAAGCCTTTTGAGTCTTGACTGTCTGTCTCAGTGCTGAGCACCTTTTGAGTCTGGACTGTCTGTCTCTGTGCTGAGCGGTTCATGCTGAGTATTGGGGCCGTGGTGACTCCTGAATATCGAAGAATAGCTTTTGCGATTACTGAAGGAAGATTTTTACATTCTTGAAGTCCTAACTTCGTATTTTACCATCAAGTCTAAAAGGCCTTTGACATGGTTCCGGTTTCAAAGGTTTTATTGATTTTTTTTCTTTTAATCTTGACATTCAGCTGAGTTTTCTACAGACTGCTCTTTGTGAAACTTTCTTCTGTAATTCTTTTCCTCTCCTGAAACTGACATTTCCTTTCTGTCCCCTCATTTACACATGTCCTCTTGTCCCTTTATACTGATGACACGTCTTTAGGGGAACTATAATTGCTGTGGTGTAACTTGTACTGATGTACAAAGACACCAATGTCTGTTTTGCAGTAAGTTCCACTACGAAGAGGAACTCATACCCATAGCCAATACTGCTTGGGTAACCAAGAACCAGTGACTAGATAGCCCAGAGGCCTAGAGTAAAACCAAACACAACTGGTCTTAAAAAAAATCAGTGAAATGATTCGTAATGATAATCTGTTATACTCATAGATCAGTGCCTTATCTAGCCATCATCAGAGAGCCCTCATCAGAGAGGCTTCCTCCACCAACAGATGGGAACAGATGCAGAGACTCACAGAGAGACATTATGCAGAAAGTCTAAATTGACAGTCTTCATCAAATGCCCCCTGAGAGCTCAGGCAATTTAGTAGAAGAGGAGGCAGAAAGAGTCTAAGAGCCAAAGGGGATGATGGGAACCAGGAGGACAAGGCCGTCTGAATCAGCTAAGCAAGGTTCATAGGAGCTCAGATAGACTGAAACAGCAAGCATAGGCCTACGTGGTATGTATGGTCCTCTGCCTATTTATTATAGATATTAGCTGAGTGTTTATGGGACTCCTGACCGAGAAAAAGTGGGTTCCTGACTCTTTTACCTGCCCTCAGGACTCTTCTCTTCCTGTTGGGTTGCTGTGTCCAACTTTGATATGATAGCTTTTGGTTCATTTTGTTTTGTTACATTTGGTTGTTATTTCTTAGAAGCCTGATCTTCTAATGAGAGACAGAAAGGGAGTAGAAACTGCAGAGGGACACTCAGGGGGACCTGGGAGGAGCACAGGGAGGGAAATCATAATCAGTGTATGTTCTATGAGGAAAGGATCTATTTTCAACAAAACAAAAGGAAAGAAGAAAAGAAACTGTGAGGAGACCTAGAAGATATACCCATTATGTCTCTAGTAATCTAAGGTGCAGGGTAAATACATAGATTGTATAGATTATTATATATTGATTATTATTATACCTAAGGAGCAGGGGAAATATATCGATTGTATTGATTATTTAGTGATGACCTTCTGCAGACATTGCTTTCTATTTTATTTAATAATTTATTTATTTGTTGTTTCTTTGGTGTGTTTCACTCTGTAGTGTGCTTTGAACTCAGTGATCCTTCTGCCCTCGCCTCCCAGTTGCTGTGAGCCACCATACCTGGCTTCAAGGGTTTATTCCCTTTCAGTTTTCTACACTGGTAACTGTTGGGCTCTGTTTAATGGCACCATGCTGCTACCAAGGTGGGGTCAGAGATGCGTAGAAGTGCAGGCTCTTGAAGCATCTGAAATCTAGAATAAACTGCTGATGGTAAGAAAGGAGTCTCTGCAGATGGCCGTGGGTGTGGCATAGAGTATGGAGTGTGTTGATCACACTGATTAATAATATCAAAAATGCTTCCTAGAACAAGTTTCTCTTCCAATATTAACTAGCATAAGTAACCCTTTGATAGGAAAGGAAAATTTAGTAAGAATTTGGTGACATTTTTAATGAGCAAAACCATAAATCTACCAACACCTAAGTGAGGTCAAAGAAAAGCAGTTGATGTAAGTAGAGTTTTCGTTACCTTGTAAAGGAAGTTGTAAGAGATATGACTGGAATAGCAGCTTGAGCGACATTGTGGAAGGCCCTGAAAGATAGGTAGAGAAATTTTTATTTTCCCTCCGCTGTCCATGTGCAGCTGTTGTATGGCTTTGATGGAGAACACTAGCACCTGAGCCATCTTGTGAAATTGAACAGGCCCTGTCTTGTCAGATGTACAGTACAGCGGCAGACCTCAGGAAAGGAGATGTGCTTAAAGATACTCCCAAAATTAAGGCCAGTGTCCTCTTTCTGGGAATGGAAAGGCAAAGGATCACACATACAGGAGTACTGGGCTGTTAGTGTTTCCTAGTGTTGGCAACAGTCCTTACAGAGATGGGAGACACTCTCTCTCAGTCAAGAAGGCTAGGAAGCAGCATGGGTGACGCTGAGTGGTGGAGCCTGTGCCTGGTGTGTGAGATGCTCTGTAATCCGTCGCAACACTGAATATAGTGAGCGGCAGCAGAAGGAAAGAGGTAACAGCTTTCATTGAAATAGGGATGGAGTCAGGAAGGTTTACAGACAAAAGGCCCGCCTGTCTCTTTGAATTTTTTCACAGTGGCACATTTAAACAAATACACCAAGGTGGCAAGATAGAAAACACTTTTTGATGTGGGATTTCCCTCTGTATGCTATGACTATGTTTTATCACCATTGGTGAATGAGGAAGCTTCGTCGGCCTATAGCAGGGCAGAATATAGCCAAGCTGGAAGAGCTATAGAGAGAGAGGGCAGAGTCAGAGATGCCATATAACTGTGAAGGAGAATGATGCCAGAACAGAATTTTGCCTGGTAAGCCACAGTCTTGTGGCGATACACAGATCAATAGAAATGGGTTAATTCCAGATGTAATAGCTAGATAAATATGCCTGAGTCATTGCCTAAACAGTGTTGTAATTAAAATAGTTTCAGTGTGATTATTCGGGTCTGGGCGGCCAGGAAACAAAAAGCAGTCTTGGCCTACAGCTTTTCTTGAAATTGAGAACTTTTATGTTATGAAAAGTCATGTACACTTGCAAACTGTGCAAAAACACAACTCAGTATGCTTAAAATATACAGAGTTGATGGGCTAGCACCTAGAAAATGACCATTTTCTCAGGGCTCTATTTGAAATGCTTACAGTTAAGAAAGCCAACATGCAGTCTTGAATTTATGGAAATCTAGCTACTTTAACCCTGGTTCCAGGAGGAGGCTGCATGCGTAATCTGTGCTACCTCAGCTTGGAGGCTCAACCCCAAATAACTTGATATGACTCTCTCAGCCACACCATCTTAGTCCCCTTCCAGTCTATGTTCCCCAGCTATTCCGTGTCATCGGACAAGGATTTAGTCGGTTTGGGCTGCTATAGCAAAATATCCAAGATTAGATAGTGTAAGTAGCAAACTTTATCTCTTCGTCAGAGTTGTTGAGGCTGGTCAGTCCCAAATCAACATTCTGCCAGCTGCAGTTTTATGAGGCTTCTTGCCAGTTGCTACTTAATGTTGTATGTCCGTGAAATAAAGAGCGCTGTGTCCTGCTCTTCTTGTAAGGCCAGTAATTCCATCACTAGAGCCCCACCTTCCTGACTTCATCGATTCTTAATTCCTGGAGGTCCAGTCTCCAGATTTCACTGGTGTCTACGCCATAGAATGATGAATTATTGGGGGGTTGAAGAGGGAGATATACATGATGCATTCCTGAAAAAGGAATAAACCTCATAATTTAGGAAAATACTATTAATTTTGAAAAGAAAATCTCACCTTAGCATTTATTTTTAGGTAACATGTAGCCATATGCTAGTGCCCCGTGAGGGTCCAGTCTTCCTAGTGCCCCGTGAGGGTCCAGTCTTCCTAGTGCCCCGTGAGGGTCCAGTCTTCCTATCCTTTCTCAGGAAACATGGTAGCAAAGCTTCACACAACATTCTCAAATCAAATTTGACAATTTGTGATGCAGAAAAATTTTTAATTTCTTATAGTGGTGATGATTGAATTCAGACATTTGTATATATTATACAAACTTTGTACCACTAAAATATACCCCAGATTCCCTCCAGAATCATGCTTGAATATTGTTTCTGGAGAGTAACACCATGCTTGTATCTGCAGAAAGCATTTTCCCCATTTTTTCTTTACCCTTTTTACTTAGATGTTTCTGCAGTTTGTTTGAAATTATATTGCTTTATTACAGGGTGTTGAATAAATCTGATATGTATGAAAAAGTTCTATCTAACAGACATTTAGACTTTAATTCTTTTCAATCTAAACAAATTTATTTTCTGTTCTAAATTTTTTATTTCCTGAATTAATTAAATGCTTAGTGAAGATTTTTAAAATGTTTTTCTTAGTTTTTGAGAATTTCAGATAATGTGTTTTGGTCATCCTCACGCCCCCGACTCCTCCCACGTGTACAATCCTTTTCCTGCCAACCCAACTTTGTGTCTTTTTTAAATATGCTTCATCGTAATGCCATTTATGAGAGACTGTTTCCCTTAGCATGTTGATAATGATGCTTTGTCCTTGGCAACTGGAAGTTGATGTCAGAGTGACCTCCACTTTGCTCTGTCAGTTGTAAAAATATTCTTTGATATATATATCTGTGTGGATTTATTCACATTTCTCTTATTAGCATCAGAGTTCATGCTAATTAAAAGACTCATATCTTGGTGGAAATTTATTCATTTAGTTTTGAAACTCGATATGTGAGTACTATATTTACATTATTTCCCCTTCCCTCTCTACCCCTAATTCTTCCCATATCTTCTCCTCCTCAAATTCATGACCTTTTAAAATTTTTCATACATATAAACATATAAATTTACAAGTACAACCTGCTGGTCCCTTTAGTGTTGTTTATATGTGCATATGTGTCAGATCTGAAGATTTGGGGTTGGACTCCCTCCTTTCAGCAGCCCCTCATCAAATGGTGGCACCTAGTGAAATTTCCCCCATCTACACGGACATGTCAACTGGTAGTATCATTTTTCAGGTCATCTAGGGGGTGATGTTAAGATTTCATGAAGAAAGCTTCCCTATCATATAGATGACACTATTCGCGGCAGATATCCTGGTGCTCTGGACTGTAATCTGTCCCCTCCTCTGTGATGCTCCTGAGCCTTGGGTACCAGGCGGGGCCAGGCAATGCGCTGGCAGTTGTTCTCTGCATTTTCACCAGCTGTGGTTGTCTGTGAAGGTCTCCAGGTGCAGCAGTGACACGTCTTGGGGATAACCAAGAGCCATCTAATCAGATTTAAGGCCTGATCAATAAGAGGACATCCATACTCGGTACTGTCAACCTAGCCCGGCCCTAGGGGATAACCTACTACTGCCACCTCCCTAAACTAGTATAATTACATTCTAAGTACTTATCCTTAGAAGCACAGATAAGTGTAGTCCTCACTTCTATCCAAGATACCTCATTTTGTCAATGGAATCTAGTAAGTGCCTTTTAGGATGATTTTCTCATTAAACAAAATATCTGCAGGCAATGTAGCAGCACATTTCTGCAGTTCCAGCACGTGGGCGGCAGCAGCAAAACTGATAAGAGGTTGAGGCTGGCCTCTGCTATATAACTCAGTGCCAGAACAACCAAGGCTACATGATAAGAGCCTGTCTTAAGAATATTTTCAATAACCAGTGAATTAATACGTCCAATTAGAAATATTGTGTTGTGTGTCATATTATTTAATTACATGAAAATATTTATTAGTAAAAGTATTAATAATTACATAGAAATATACAAAATATTATGTCACTTAATGTTGAAATGATTAGTTGTAGTAATAATTACATAGTATTATATACAAATTATATTATAAAATAATATTATTACTTATTAATATATACCATGTGTTAGGTATTATATATTACAAAAACTCAAATATTTTTTAAATGGGTGAATATAGGTTATCTGTAAAAATTGATTGTTTTGTTTTAGTTTTTCGAGACAGGAAATTGTAATCTATGTCCTTCAACAAATTTCTTTAGATCACCTAGTTTCTTAACATATAATTATGAGATTCTTAATGAATTTTTATTTGATAGTCATTTTTGATATAGTTAGGCCAAAATGAATTAAAACCATTGAAGAATTTTTAAACTTACTACTATATTAAGAAATGAGTTGATAAGAGTTTCAGATATTCTTTGGAATTAATAAGTATTTATTAGTACCTTTTAAAATAACTTTATCCAGGCGTGATGACCCATGCTTTTATCCCAGCACTCAGGAGGTAAATGGATCTCTGTGAGTTTGAGGCCAGCCAGGTCTAAACAGAAAGCTCCTGTCTCAAAAATCCAAAATTAATAAAAAATTAACTTTTAGCATTTGTTAATCGTCTCTCTGACATTTTTCTATAGTAATTGGTTTTAGTAAACTCTGTTAAGCTAAAATGTGCACATGACTAATCGGTTTCAACTTACTATCGCTAAAGGAAACTGACATAGATTAATGTATTTAAAAAGAGACCACATTGTGACAATTTTAATACATTGCAATAAAACGGATAGTTGGTTTGAAGTGTGTTTTTACTTAGAAGTCTCCATTTCCTACATCATTTTTATGTCTAAAGTGTACACAGTTTTGTTAAAAGTATTGATCATATCAAATACAGCATCTATCAAGGTGGCTAGAATCAGGTGATGCTCTATTCTGTGCCAGTATCCCCACAGGATGTGTGCTAAGCGAAATTCATGCAGGAATGTTTCCTTGGTATTTCAGTAGTTGTCTTTAGTTGTGTTACAACTGGTCGACCTCCGTGTTCAACAAAAAGGCAATTAATTGTAGGTCAGCCTTTATAAAGTATTAGTATGTATTTAAAAGAAAATTGGAAAAAAGAAAAAAATAAGTTATACTGCCTATCCCATCCTTATTAAATAAGAAAATTTGAATAGTGTTGGCTGTTTGGGGTCCACCTCGGTCCACGTCGCTGCTTTACAAACCAGGAAGTCACTATAAAAATTGTGGTTGGTTCTTTTATTATTCTGTCATCAAGCATAAAGGAAAGATGATGAGGAAACCAAGTCTTTCGATTTTTTTGGTTGATTATCAGTATTTCTTAAGGAATGAATTTTTTTAAACTATATACATTTACTGCCAGGTCTATTTCAACTACATTTTCAGTTGGTAAAGGGGCTAAAATCATTCCACTTGAACCTTTGCCCCATTCTTACAGTAATATTAGTCTTTCTGTCTTTAGTTGTGATCGGATTCTGCATTACTTAGGCTTCTCTGAGTAAAAGGTTTCCTGTAAAATGAGGACTAATGATGAGCATAGTGGCTCTGACAGACATTTCCAGATTTCATTATCGAGCGGAAGGAGGTGATAACATAACGCAACAGAACATTCCAGAAACTGTGTCGAGTAGCTCTACCTTGTTGGCTAGTCTGCTTCTGACAATACTGTAGAGAATGGATTCCCTCACTCCTGTTTCAAGGGTGAGAAAATTGGAAGTGTGAGGATTAGTTAACCAAGCTTCTGAAGACAAGGGAGCTTTCTAAGGTCTCACGGTGGGGATATTTAAACTTGGTATACTTACATTTCCTTTTCTACAGTTCAGTACAGTGTACTTCAAAGGTATTTGTAGAATGTAAGCATGGAGGGTCACACAGAATAAAATATTATGCATGACCCACAGGTAGACTGCAAACTGTGGTCCCAGTGGGTTGTAGGAAGTATGACCGATGGCATCTGTCCTTTGAGCAGCAGTGAATACCTGCCCTGTCAGGCATTCTGCTTCATCCTGACATGCAGTATAGTGAATGCTCTTGCTTTGTTGACTCCACCCTTAAGCAGGAAAGACAGACCAAACACTGAAGAGAACATGGCTGAGTGAACACAGGGACAATGGCAAGTAGGGCAGAGAAGTAGCTTGTGGTGTGAAGTCGAGATGGTTGGCTACAACGCAGAGTGGGGACCCTGCTGAGACACAGTAGACAGGCAGATACTGTCTCTGGATGGCCTTTAAGCTGCGGTGTCAAGAGTTAGAAGAGTTTACATCTGGCAAAGATTCAAAAGCCTGAAAACATCAGTTTTTGATGATATTCTGGAGGGAGAGAAACACTCATATTCATTATAAGTCCATGCAGCTACTCCAGAGAGCAATTTAACAATAGTGAGTTAATATGAAGATACAGATTTTAATGTAAGTCTTAGAGGAGTTTTCAAAAAGTCTAAAAAACCCTTTTGTAAGGTGTTGGGAAAGGATTCTAACTTTAATATATACAAAAAGTGGATTTTCCCACATATTAATCATGAAAGTCTTACATCATTCTTTCTGATATATCCAGTAATTGAGATCTCCTGGTAATCTAATACATGACATCACCCATTTTTAAAAATACATGAACAAGCTCTTTGTCAATCAGAAATTTTATATCATTTTTTTTACTTGAACTTAGATTTCCACCCACTTTCCCCCAAAGAATTAGACTTCTTATCTTGATCACTGCCCTAGTGTGTTCCGGGATGCTACAATAGAATACCTTGGTGTGGGAAACTTATAAAGAACAGAAAATGGCTTCTTACTGTTCTGGGAAGCTGGGAGTCTGATCTTAGGGAGCCGATATCCAAAGAGGGCATTCTCCTGCATAACTCTATCACAAAAGGAAATGGACAATAAAGTACTCGAATAAGCCAGCTCATGTTCGTAGCTGATGAAACTGATGGAAACCGCTCCCAACATGATGACTTTAAATGCTGATGGCCCAGTCGTCTCCATTTAAATGCTGTTTTGATGGGGTTTAGATCTTTCGATGTCACTGATGGGCACATGGACCACAGGACTTTTTATTCTTTTTAGTAACAAAAAATTGATGCCACATTTGCCGTGATCCTAAGGTCCAGTGTTAGAAATTTTGTTTTACTTCCACATTTTAATTATTAACATTATATAATTAATCAGAACAATGTGAATGCTTTCTAATTCTGGTGATTATTAAACATGAGCTGTGCCGGGCAGTGGTGGCGCATGCCTTTAATCCCAGCACTCGGGAGGCAGAGGCAGGCGGATCTCTGTGAGTTCGAGACCAGCCTGGTCTACAAGAGCTAGTTCCAGGACAGGCTCCAAAGTCACAGAGAAACCCTGTCTCGAAAAACCAAAAATTAAAAAATAAAAATAAAAAAAAAACGTGAGTTGTATTACTTTTAGAAAGTATTTTTTTCAGTGTGATGAAAGAGTGGCTTTTCTTCCCTGAGTTGTGTATCTGAGGGTAGTCAGAGGTAAACGAAGGGGAAGTGGGGCTTCCCCAGTGTCTTCCTTCTTATAGGGATAGTATATTATGGAATCTACAGCATTCCTTTTAGACTCACCTAAATATCTTAGGTAGATTAAATCATTTTGAAAGAATGTGAATTAATGATCAAATATTTTAGCAGAAAACATGTCCTTTATTAGTATGACTAAACTATAGTCATATAATATAATAGAGTTATAGATCCCTATTGCCTGAACATATAGCTCAAAAAAAGTAGACTCTGCCTAGCTAGTGTGCATTCTTTCTGTCAGACTAACTGTTCTGAGTATTTCATGTGAATGAAATCACACAGTTCATGGTGCTCGCCTTTTCCCCTTAGGACAGCGTCCTTAAGCTGCCCATACTGCAGTGGGACTTCATTTCCTCTTGTAGTTTTATTGCTCTATAATATTCTCTTGTGTAGATATGGTACTTTTATTTATCCATTCATCACTTTGTGAGGCTCAGATTATTTCTACTTTGGTCTCCCACCAACAGTTGCATGACAGTTCATGTTGATCTCTTAGGAGTGAGCTGCTGGTTTGGAGTAGCTCTGTGAATAACCACTTGAGAAACGATCAGACTTGTTTCCAAAGTGGCTGCACCATTTTTGTTTGTGCGAGCATTGTTGGAGACTACTGATTTCTCCACTTCCTGACCAACAGTTGTTATTATCTGGCCCTTTAATGTTGCTGAGGTGTGAAGCCGTATCTAACCGTGACTTTCATTTGCATTTCCTGATGACTAGTGACCTACATTGGCTTACATTTGGTGGGTTTTTTTTTTTGGTTTTTTTTTTTTTGTACATGTGCTTGGGAGAAATGCCTGCACAGAGCCTTGCCTTATCAAATAGCCTGTCTTTGTGTTATTAAAGCTTTTGTAAGATACAGATGTAAATTGAGCAGATACCTCAGTAGTTAAGGGGACTTATTGCTTTTGTGAAGGAGCATGGCCCCCAGGCACACACGTGGTCATAGATGCACATACATGCCAGCACTCCCACACACCAAAACGAAAATCTTTAAAAACATATACAGATGTAATTCCTTTAGCAAATGCATGGCTCACAGACATTTTCATCTGCACTTTCCCCTTTATTGATAGAGCCCTTATTTTATAGTTTACAATTTTAAGAAAATTTCCTTTTGAAAATATTTTTTATTATTTTTTGTGTATGGATATTTTGCCTGCATGTATGTCTGTGTACCACTTGCGTACCTGGTGCTGGCTGTGGAGGCTAGAGAGGGTGTCATCCCTAGGAACTGGAGTTACAGACAGTTGTGAGCTACCATGTGGGTGCTGAGAACTGAATTTGAGTCCTCTGGAAGAGCAAGCAGTGTTCTCAGCTGCTGAGCCGACAAAATGCCTTAATCAGTTCTCTTGTTGGTTTGGGTTATACTGGGTACGGCTCAGGCTCCACTGTGAAACTGGAGGCCCTGAAGCTTCCCTTCTACCTTGTCTTCTGATGGTTTATAGTTGGGCTTTTATGGGGCTTTCATTCACTCGACTGAGTTTTTGTATGTGATGTGATCCAGGGCTCCAGTTTTTATTTTTTTTATTCCATATGGGAGTAAAACTGTTCCAGTATTAAATGCTGAAAAAACTTCTTCCTCATGGTACAGTACACACTTGTGGTAACTATGTGACTGTTGACATGTGGGTTTATTTCCAGACTCTGAATTTTATTCTATTGATCTGTGTCCTTGCCCTTATGTCAAAGGACACTCTTAGCTATTCTAGTTTTGAAATTAGAAATTTCAACTTTGCTTTTCTTTTCCACCGTTGTTTTGGTGACTCTTGGTCCCTGGCAATTCCATATGCATTTAGAATCTGTCACAAGAAACTCACTGTGATTTTGATATGAATAGCATTGATTCCAAATCTCAATTTAAGGAGCTCATCTTTGCAGTTTCACATTTGATCCCTGAATGTGGAATGATTTAACATTTATTCAGGTCTTTAATTTCTTTCAAAGTCCTTTATAGTTTTCAGAATGTAAATTTTATGCTTCTATTAAAATTTTCTTAAGTATTTGAAATTGATTTTGAAGGCATTATAAATGCGATTTTATCTTTCTTCCATATCTGGGTATTTGTGACAATGTGTCACTTAGCAACAGGAGTATGTTCTGCAAGCTGCATCAATAAATGCTGTGAAACATCAAGGATGCTCACCGAGCTCAGCTGGTGCGAGCCACCATGTACCTGAGCAATGTGCGTCGCCTGCTCCTCCAAGCTGCACGCCTGCCCACTGTGCTTCTGTGCTGAATACTGTTGGGAGTTATAAGAGAGTACACTTTAACATGTCTCGACATCAGAACTACTGTCCCAAAGTTTTAAAGCTATATACCTGTGTAGGTTCTCGGGAACTGGAAGTTTGTCTGTGTGAGTTGTGGAGCAGGTAACTGAAAGGTGTGTCTGACTGTCCCTGCCATAGGCTGTAGGCATCGTGCACTTAGACTGTGAGAAACGGATTCAAGTGTTTTTCATCAATAACAAATTAACCTTAGCCTATTATAACTTTTTTATTTTATAACACGAATAATCACACAGAAACTATAATAATTACAACACTGATCAAAGGCTCAGGCGTTTTCTTAGCTAGCTCTTACATCTTAAGTTAGTACATTTTTATTAATCTATGTATCACCACAAGGCTGTGTCTTACCTTTTGGTATCTTTCTCCTTTGGGAGTTACTTGGCGTCTCTCTGACTCTGCCTTCTTTCTCTCTATATCTCTGTTCAGATTTCCTACCTGGCTTTACTCTGCTAAACCATTAACCAAAATAGCTTTATATATCAACCAATAAAAGCAATATATTTACAGAAAGACATTCCCACATCAGGAGTCATGTGTCTTTTGTTTTATTGATCTAATGATTAATTTTCCCTAACAGAGTTGGCCCAGAACTCATTGTTAGCAGGCAGTATAAAGTATCTTTTCCGTGTACTGTCGTTAGTCTCTTTCTAAAGAGAGTGAACTTTTTGATTACTGGAATTGACAGAACAACACCAACAGAGGATGCTTTTGCACAAATGAAGATACTTTCTGTATTTTTCCTCTTAAGTGGTTATTCACTCAGAATTTTAAGGTTGTTTTAACTTGAAATTCATTTTACTTTTGCTCTTTTATGATCCCAACTTTTTTACATTACTATGCTATTTCTATCTTGAACTTTACACTCTTACCAATTTTTTGTTTGGATTTTAGTTCAGAGCAGTTAAATTGGAAGTGAGAAATATATATCACATATAAACTCATGGTCTTCCAAGCAGTCATCTGTGCTCTTCAAGAATGAAAGCACTTCTTCCTTTTCTGCTGGTCTGGGCTTCAATAGTGATGGCGTGCTTCCTCTTTTCCCATCATCCAGGTCTGCCCAGAAGAGTCCCGGAAATGTGCTCATTCACTTTTCTAAGCCTCTGATATCATCTCCTAGCATGGAGGGTGCAAGAATCATGTAAAATGAGCCCAGGGCTTGTGTTTGAACCTATTAAAGGGACAACACCCTTCCCTTCCTAAGAACAGATTGCAATCCAAGTCCTAGCCATCTGGCACCTTCTTGCCCTTGTCCCACAAATGCTGTGGGCTAGAAAATGTGGGCAGTGCACTGTAGTCAGTGCCAGTTGCTGGACAATTAACCACAAGGGCTTGCTTTAGGAAGAATCATCTTCCCAAACAAAGAGCAGTGTGCTGTCACTTTAAGTTCTTAAATTTAACTGAATATATTTGGTGAAGGTAAAGCAGTTATTTTAAAAATACATTATTCAGGGATCACAGCAGTGCTTTCAGGGATTAAAATAGACTAAACAGTATGTAATTTCAGGGTTTCTAAGATCTGCATAGAATTAGCATATCCAGCTGGATATAAAATAATACATAATACAACACCCACCCCACCCCCCAAAAAACCTGGTTGTCTCTACATTGCATGTGCCTTCTTTGCTTTTGAGAGAAAGACAAATTATTTTATAGTCTCCTGTAGGAGACACTATGGGCGCTTTAGAAACAAGTGCACCGCCTTCAAAAAGACTGTTTTGTCCCACAGGTCAGATGAGGGGAGCTTCAGAGAGTGGTGGTTAAACGTAGTTGACTGTGTAGCTTCTTTGCATTCAGCATCCCCGTCTGTTTCATCAGAGATTAAAATGGTACCTACCACACAAAGGAAACTTAATGAGATATGTTATCCAAGATGACTGGCAAGTAAGTGCCATTCAGTGTGAGCTAATGCTTGCGATCCTGGAACTAAGCCCGCCTTACAACTCACCCAGAGTAAAGTTAGAGGACCAGATTCAGTAACAGCTAATATAATTTACTCCTTAATAGTGTGTCAGAGCTCTTTTCTAAATTGCTGAATTTCCAACTTCATGGGGAGACTGTAAATTATTCAGTGTCTTCAGAGAATTCCCATCACCGGCTCACCTGCAAAGAGCAAGGGAAAATTTGACTCTAAATGTGGTTTCTGTACATTTAAGACCACTTTTAGAGATTATACTTATTATATTATATATTTTTAGGTCAAGTTAGAAATTGAAACTGTAGCAACTATTTCTAGAAGGCATAAGGAAACTCTGTTTTTAGGAAGGGTCTGAAGTGGCTGCCTACAAACTGATGAAATACCAAGCCTTTGGAAGCCATCGGCTGGTTTCCAAACACCACATACACACCTGGACTACAGCCTTGTGCAATGCTGCTTCTTGCTGTCACCCAGCTCCCGGCCTTTCTGTTCCCGAGTCCAGCCTTTGTGGAAGCAAAGCTGACCCGTGATGGAAACAGACTGTATTCCTGTCACATTTCCTCGTCCAGCTCTGTCAGCCAGCAAGCGAGTGATGCCATTATGTTCACACTTCTGCTTCTCAGGAGTAGTAGTTTCAGCTTCCAGTAAAGTATGTCCTTCCTTCTTCCCTCTCTCCCTCCCTTCCTCCTTTCCTCCTCCCTTCTTCCTTCCCCCTCCTCTCTTCCTCCTCCCTCCCTCCCTTTTTACCTCCCTCTCTTCCGCCTCCCTCCTTCCCTCCCTCCATCCCTTCCTTCCTTCCTTCCTTCCTTCCCTTTCTTTCCTTCCTTCTCCCTCCCTCTCTCCCTCCCTTTCTTTTTTTTCCAGTTTTTACTTTTTATTACTTTTAGATATGTGTTGTGTACTTAGATATGTGTATATGAGTCCAGGCATCCACTAAACCAGTGATATAGGGTCCCCCCCAACAGGCCATTGTGAGCCACCTGGCGTGTGGTGTTAGGAACTGAATTTGGTCCTCTGGAAGAACGATATGGGCACTTCCATGTATATGCATCTTTCTTTTTCTTTCTCTAAATTCTACTTTATCCTCTTCCCACTGGGTAAAAAACAAAGTCTTAATACAACTCTCTCGATTCCCTGGAACATTTCTGACGGAGATCCGAGCTCCCAGCATACCGGGTCAGCAATGCAGAAAGAACTCCTGAAATCCTTTTGGATTTGGCACCGAATTTCAACTCCTTCAAACTGAATTTGCTGTTTTCAAACAATGGTATCCATGATCGTTCTAATATACTTACTATGTTTGTTCTTATATCATCATATACTATAATTAAATTTTCTGTACTTATTTATTACAAATATGTATAATCTCATCTCTTTTGTGTACTTCTTACTCTGAGAAAATACATTTTAAATTTGTTAAATCCTATGGAGGTTTTTTTAAGCCACAACTTCTGAAAAGATGGCCAAGGCCTACCATTTTTCTCTGTAGTCAAGTGTTTGTTTCTTTTTTTTTTTTTTTTTTTTTTTTAAAGATTTATTTATTATGTATATACTGTTCTGTCTGAAGAGGGCACCAGATGTCATTACAGATGGTTGTGAGCCACCATGTGGTTGCTGGGAATTGAACTCAGGACCTCTGGAAGAGCAGGCAGTGCTCTTAACCACTGAGCCATCTCTCCAGCCCCCAAGTGTTTGTTTCTTACATATTTAAGAATGCTATAAAGCTGGGCATTCTTCCATTACAGAAATTCTTTTCCTAACTTTGGGGCTCTGTCCTCTAGATGCACACTTCTCGGCCATTGTGTCCACAGTTCCCAGTTGCATTGATTAAAACTTGTTTCCTTGGGGATCCTATCAGGAAGAGTTCGGATTCTAATGCCCTTAAGATTGTGGCTTTGCTGCTGGTTCATCTGGTTCAACTGGCTCATGTTTCAGAGAACCGAGTGGAAACCGAGAAGGTGGAGGGAGCATTGTGAAAGCCCGGTGGCTTCGCAGCAGCCTCCCCAGGTAGCGCTTTTCAACTCGAAATCCACAGATAATGCTATAGCTCTTGATAATTCCATTCCTCCCCCTGAAACGGTGGGAGACCTGTGGAAAGAAAGCCATGAGTGATTTATGCACTGGTAGTTTACTGTGACGAATCTGGAGGCATGTTCTCATGATAAGGTATGCTTTTCTTTGTTCCAAGTCACTTACAGAAAGCATTGTGATTTTTCAAAGATACAAAACTGTGACCTTTAAACTTTTTCGCATATTGTGGGACCTATATGGCCCATTTTCATTTCATTGTTAGCATCATTGACAGCATTGTTTTTATTGGGTGGATTTTCCTCACGAGCAGGTAGTCACATCTTGTACCTTTTAACAATACACAGAAGAACCCAGCACAAAGTGCCATTGTGACCAGAAAGGGTAGGGATTGTGAACTGCCTCAAACAAGATTGAAAAGGTTTCAGTTATGCTTGGATTTTAATTCTCAAAATATTAAGTTTCAGAAACTTTAGGTATGAATTTTAAGTCAAGCAGAGTATGTTTTAGAAAAGTGTACAATCACTCTCATGTAAGCTGGGACCCGCCGGCTCCTGAAGCTCTTGTCCCCACACTTGGACTTCCTTCACCACCGGCTCCAGAGGTCCCCGCTGGAACTAGTTCCCACATTCCTCCTACTCGATTATACTCTTACCTGAAAATATTGTCCTATAAAATCAAAGAGACTGTAAACCTCCAAACTTCCACCAAGAGCTGGATGATGAACAAAGTGTGCCATATACATCTTATAGACCATTCTCAACCTTGAAAAGATGCTGATACAATTTACAACATATGTGAGTGGACCTTGAAAATACTTTACTGCCGGGTGGTGGTAGTGCATGCCTTTAATCCCAGCACTCGGGAGGGGGAGGCAGGCGGATCTTTGTGAGTTCGAGACCAGCCTGGTCTACAAGAGCTAGTTCCAGAGCAGGCTCCAAAGCCACAGAGAAACCCTGTCTTGAAAATCCAAAAAAAATAATAATAATAATACTTTACTGAACATAATAAGCCACTCACAACAGGACAATTACCTTGTAATGCAGTTTAGACTCCTGGGATAAGCAAATTAGTCGAGTTCTGTGGGCTCAGAGAAGAAAAGTGGTGAGTGTTTTGTTTCAGGGGTGCAGTTTGGTGTGATAATGAAGCTCTGGTGGTACAAGGCAGTGGGAAGTGGTGGAGACTGACTGGAGGGACTGGTGTCTCTCATTCATACAGTTAAAGGTAGGGAGATGGTACGTGAGTTCTCTATGGCGTGAAACAATAGCACACTCCTTTGGGTTCCGACTATATGCTAGAGGAGCAACTGGGCCTCCTTCCATTCTGAATGGCGCCTTCATTCTCACACAGGGGTGGAGAAAACACAGCTGTATTTACTTTTCCAACCCCATCTTCTATTTTGAAATATAACCTGTTTGAAAATGAGAACCAAGGTCAAACAACACAGCTCCCTGCTCACATCTTTAGTCTGCCAAACATTGTTTTTCTAGTGGAGTTCTGGGCGAGGTGCAGCAAGAGCAAGTAACACTCACTCGTGTGCTCAGTGGTGGGATTTATTAACCTGCCGCAAAATGTCTGGATGCAGCGCACTATGACGTACTTGCTTTCACATTCGTGCGTATGAAAAATGCAGTGTGGGCCAGCAGGATGGCTCGTGGGGCGGCAGGAGCTGGGGAGGAGGCTCTTGCTCTCAACCTGGAGACATGAGTTTGGTTTCTGGAGCCCACATGGTGGAAGGAAAGAACTTGATGTGGGATTCCCCTCTGTATGCAGTGAATATCGTTGGCTAATTTAAAAAAAAAAAATCTGCTTTGGGCTCATAGCAGAGCTATAGGCAAACAGAGCTAGGAGGGGAAAACTAACCAGAATGTTGGCAGAAAGGACAGAGTCAGAGAAAAGCCATGTAGCACCACCAGAGGCAGATGCCAAAACTTTAGCCGGTAAGCCACAGCCATGTGGCAATACACAGTTTAATAGAAATATGTTAAATTAAGATGTGAGAGTTAGCCCAAAAGAGCCGGGCGGTGATGGTGCACATCTTTAATTCCAGCACTGAGGAGGCAGAGGCAGGTGGATCTCTCTGAGTTCAAGGCCAACGTGGTCTATAAGAGCTAGTTCCAGGACAGGCTTTAAAGCTACAGAGAAACCCTGAAACCCTGTCTCAAAAAACAAAAACAAGAAACAAACAAAAAAAAGAGCCAATAAGAAACTAAAGCTAATGGAACAAGCAGTGATTTAATTAATACAGTTTCTGTGTGATTATTTCGGGGCTGAGCAGCCGGGAACCAAAAAGTGGTCTCCTTACGACAAGAACTGACTCCCACAAGTTGTCCTCTGACTTCCCCAGACACCATGGCATGTGTGTGTGTTCATGTTCATTCATCTCATTACACCAGTACAAACACACACGATAGATAGATACATCGATAGCTACATCGATAGATAGATGGATGGATGGATGGATGGATGGATGGATGGATGGATGAGTAAATAAGTAAATGTAAAACTTTTTTTAAAAAGGAAAACACAGAGTTTAAATACACTGGCTATAATGTTTCCAAGTGTGTGGAAAATAGAATCTTTTCATTTCAGTTAATTACCCTATTTGTTGAAAATCACTTACTTTCTGAGATTATTTCTGAGGGTTTACTTATTTCCCCAATTTTATATTTATCTTCAGGGTGAACATGACATTCTCCTGATAATTGCATCTGAATTCTGACTAAAAATATGACAATTCTCAGTTCGTATTTGAAATGATACTTTTATGTTTTTCATAATAATGAAAATAGTGGCAGCATAAACTGCTAGAATAACTGAAAATGGTAGAGCAGATTAACTTTGTTCTCAAATAATAGTCATGGCTTGAACTAATTACGTTAACTATTATGTAATCACAACATTTAAGTATTCTGAAAAATATTTATTCTACCTGGCTTACGAATTTTAGATATTCATCCTATCAACATACAGATGAAAAGAATTAAAGTAATTATTGTTTAATACTTTCACATTTACTTTTTTATATTTCTGACTGTATTTGTTATTTCTATTCATTCAGTATATAAATTGTGTCTGTTCTATATATAAATCCAAACTAGTATAACATAACTATTTTCTTTTGAGCTTTAAAGATAGAAAGTATCTGTTTATTTTCTAGTTTATTGACTATTCAGACAGTTGAAGTACTTTATTGTTTTACTGAGTGAAAACCATTCGTTGAGTGAGATTTATATTCAGCAGGCAGAAATGTGCAAGATCGTCTTTCCTTATTATCCTTTGAAATTATCTGGAAAAAAAAATGTGATCATGTTGCATCACAGGCTGAAGAAGTTGAAGAGATATTCAAAATAAATAAGTCTATATAAATGGGAAGTGGAGTAGGATCTGGTGTGACTAACGGGATATTGAATTCTTCAGACCCGGAGTACGTAATAAGCTTGGAGAATTTCTGCATAAAAGCTGAGCTGTTCTGTAGTCTTCACTATGATGAGATATAGCTGTGGTTCTCTAAGCATGGCCACATGTTGTAGTCAGCTTGGTAGATTTAATGTGCTATAAAATGCTTAGCTGAACTGTTAACTTAAACTCTTATTTCTGTAGTTGCACAGTATGTATTTTTTGGACCTTCACCCTCCACCCAGTGAGCACTTATGCATAGAGAACTGGCTAAATATAGGTCCTTTAAATAGAGTACAACACACATACCCAGCAGGTAACCTGGTTAGTTGCCCATTGCCTTTTATTGGAAGGCTTTGGTTAGTTAACGTAGTCACACTCTTTAAAAAAAATCCATAATTTCTATGTAAATATCATCAATAAAACATTTGTATGAAATTATACAGTAGTTTTGGAAATTTTAGGAAAGCGGTAAGTTTAGGAAGGTGATAAGTTCTTTGTTGAGTGTAGGGTGGCATAGGAGATTCCAACAGGAGTCAGTCTGCACAAAAATGGTGTGCATATGTGTGGGCCAAGAGCTTGGCAGGGATATGATGGATTGATATGGTACCCATGTCCAGGAGATCTGTTGGAAGACTAGTACCCATGTCCAGGTGATGTGATGGAGGACCAGTACCCATGTCCAGGAGATCTGTTGGAAGACTAGGACCCATGTCCAGGAGATCTGTTGGAAGACTAGTACCCATGTCCAGGGGATCTGATGGAAGACTAGTACCCATGTCCAGGGGATCTGATGGAAGACTAGTACCCATGTCCAGGGGAT
>JAQHUG010000096.1:2361676-2379511 GCA_028555095.1 Dicrostonyx torquatus
TGGAATATGGTGTTCAAGTCTTCTTGTTGCGTGATCACTGGATTCTGGCGTCTTCATGATGCTTTTCATGCTATTGGAGGAGTTCTTGCATTGGCGTCTGCCCATCTCTTCCTTCAAATACAGCCAGGAGAGCCTTGGCTTCCTGATCCAATCTTTGCCCAGTGCAGCAACAGGGACTCCCCTCTGGATTCTTGACCTCAGCAAGGGAACAGGGACTACTGGTGTTCCGTGGAGCAGATTCCACAGAGAAAAGGGCGAACTTGGGGGTGGGGCAGGGATGTGTGAAATCGAAGGGCTCCTGTAGCAGGTTCTGGTGCACTGCATCCGGAGTACCTTCCGTCAGAGCTCCCACTCACTCACCCCTCTGGATCCTTGATCTCAGCACTGGAACAGGGACTCCTGGTGTTCCATGGAGCAGATCCCGCAGAGGAAAGGGCGAAAGTGGAGGCAGGGATGTATGGAATCGAGGGGTGCCTGCAGCATGGACTGGTGTTGCCTGCACTGCGTCCCGGGTACCTTCCGTCAGAGCTCCCACTCACTCACCCCTCTCTGATATATCAATTTCTTCTGTTGTATCTTCTACACCTGAGATTCTCTCTTCCATCTCTTGTATTCTATTGGTGATGATTTGTATCTGTAGTTCCTGTTCACTTACTAGATTTTTCGTCTCCAGGATTCCTCAGTTTGTGTTTTCTTTGTTGCTTCTATTTCCATTTTCATGTCTTGAACAGTTTTATTCATCTCGTTCACCTGTTTATTTTTTCTTGACTTTCTTTAAGGGATCTATTCATTTCCTCTGTGTTTTCCTTGATTTCCTTGAGGAATATATTCATTTCCTCTTCAAGGACCTGTATCATCTTTATAAAATTGGCTTTATGGTCATTTTCTTGTACTTCCTTTGTGCCAGGGTATTTAGGGCTTGGTGTGGTATGGCTGGGCTCTGGTGGTGGTGACATAGGGCTCTGACTATTGTTGATTGTGTTCTTATGCTGCCTCTAGGCATTTGGGTTTGGGGTAATTATAGGCTTATGTGCCAGTTTCTGAGTTTGTCTTTGTTGGATGGGTGTTTTTCCCTAGGTTTCTACTTGCTCTCCGGTCTTCTGACCCGGGTTTCTGGTGGTCAGTGAGTCTTCTGATGTAGTAGATGCCTCTGCTGTGCTTGGAATGGCATGCATGACTCTGGGGTTCTGAGTGCTGCTGTTATCCCTGAAGTTTTTGGGAACTGGCATGCCCTCTGGTAAAGCAGGGGGCTTCTGCTGGAGTTGTAGGCTGGTGTCCCAACTCTTAAATATATGTGAGGTATTAATGTTAATGGTGTACAAATTATCCATAGTTTTATTTTATATTTCTGACTTATTTTTTTCCAGCTATCAAGCAAATGGCTCACAAAATGTAGCCATCACTGTGTTAACGATGGCTGTGGTTTAAAAGTAACTACAACAGTTTACTATGAAGGAGCATATTCTAGACTAGATTTTGGCTGAAGTACTGCTGATAATCAAACACATGACGAATCATGAGAGCTTTTACCGTAGCTAGGCATGGGATTCGTGTCTTCTCTGCTGCTGTACCAATCCCCACCCTGGCTTGGATGTTACACAGAGACAAGTATTTGACTTGAAGCTATTGCAGCTGCTGCTGATTGAGCTTGGATATCTCACTGATCTTTACCCACTTCTCAAACACATCACATATGCACGCAGATATAAATCTTCCCAAACAGTTCCCTTCCCATCAACTAAATTCATTTGTCATTCCCCGCCCCGTTACCAGTGATAGTATTGATTTTATCATATGTTAGGTTTGTTTAACTGTAGGAGTGGAATTGTATGAATATAAAGTTAAAGGCACAAAAGTTGTGAAATGGCAAGCTAAAGCTCTCTGCCAACAGTAAATCCCCCATGGCCCTTTCTGCACACCACATTGATTTAATAGCTCAACTAACCTTTCTGCACACCACATTGCTTATTTAATAGCTCGGCTCAGGACCCTCCATTCTTTACAGGAAACTGTTAATTATGGTTTCCTGGGTTTTGCATGGTTGTGTTCAAGTGTTTCTTTCACTTTGAAATGCCTGGTTCCTTTCTTTCTTTATAGTTTACCTCTTCGTTCTAAGGTGTGGTGAAGCAGCAGATCATGTAGTTGAGGAAAATGAAAATGTTCTAAGACTTAATTCCCTCAGATTCAGGGTTAAAACTTGTCTACATTACAAACACATCCCACCACAGCCGTGGGGCATTTTATCACCAGGGTAATTTAATGACTTGTTCCTGTCTTCAACAAACCTTGCAAAGACTTGATAAACTTCTCCCTGAAACCCTTCCCTCGGTGACAGCAAATTCCCCACAGCGTTGCTGACACTGAGCTTCTCTCTGGAATTCTTTCCAGAGGCTGCCCCATGTGCAGAGCTGGCTGAGAAGGACTTGGACAGCCATGCTCAGAACTGAAGTCCCAATAGAATATCTGGGCAGGGAGTAGCGAGAGGCCAGCGCTGTGGTTAATTTCATGCTCATCTGGCTTGCCTCTTAGACTCTAGCCTCAGCCCAGAGATGCTCTGGCAGGAGTGGGAGGCAGCTGGGCGGATCAAGAAAGGCTGTTTGTCCCAGTCCTTCTACAGCAGGTGTTATTTGGAGGAACAGATGCAAATGGACAGGCTTGACTTCCATCTAATGCAGAATGGGTTTAATATCCCAAGGCCTTGTCTCAGGTGAGAACACCTCAAGCAATTGTTTAGAAGTTTTAGAAGCGCGTATAACTTCACCTTTTTGAAGCTGTAAAGAGAAATCCATGCTTCTCCCCCCCACAATGAACCATTTAACTTGCATTTTAATACATAATACTAAATACCCTTTCCCCTACTTTCCTCATTCCCTTCTTTTCTTTCTTCTCTAAATAAAGGTTATCAATAAGAACATTAACAAGGGAGTCTCTGGGAGATGCTTAGCCTTGCAGCAAGGGAACCTGATTTTGATCACAGAACCCAAGTTTTAAAACCCAGCTGTGGTGACACACAACTTTAACCTCAGCCCTAGGCAAGTCTCTGGGGCTTGCAGGCCAGCCAGCCTAGCTTACTCAGAAAGCCCCAGGCCAGCAAGAGACCTGTTTTCAAAACAAGATAGGCAGCTTCTGAAGAAGGACACTCAAGGTTGACTCCATGTACACACAAGCATGCACAGACATGTGCACATGCAAGAATACAAGCAACACAAAAGAAATGAATGCTAATAAGAAAAGCATGGGAAACAATTCTTCCAGTCTATCTGTATGTGCTGTTGAAAACAACCATGTGATGTTTTCACCCCTTCTGGGGGCGGGACTGTGTCTAGGATGGTGTGGAAAGCTTCAGTTTTTAAAACAGTATCCTATGTAATCCAAAGGGGAAATTAAGTTTTTTACTTTGAAGATGTTCAGTAGGACAAGCACCAAAATAATGAATATGTGAGTCTCGTGAGAAATGTCTGCCACTTGACGCTTCCCATTGGCTCCCGGTGTTGAAGCCGTTCTCCCTGTCCTGACTTTAGACTCTGCCTTGGGAGAACTTTAAGAAGGACATTTTCCGAAAGCAATTAGAAACAGGATTTGTTGTCTTAGGCACCAACTTATAACAGTTGTGGAAATGTCCAGTTTCTTTAAAAAGTGAAGTTAGCAGTGTTATTGAAAACCATTAACAGTGACATAGACAGTCTGAAGTGCAGACTCCGTTGATGGTGGTGCGATCTGCAGCCCTCCAGGACAGCAGCTCTGAGCACCCACTCATGCAGGAACAAAGACAAGCTCCTACGGTGGGGCTTTGGAAATTTAGGGCTCCCCTCAGGGCAGCGAAATAGATCAGTCATCTTAATCTTAAACTTCACTGTAGGCTTGGAAATGATTCATTTTCTATGATGCCCTGTATTACAGTATGAATGCCTAAGGTCTAAAATGTAATGTCCTGAGCAAGCCCTACGTAATCACCTTCTGAAACGCTGGAATGTGACTTAAAGAATCTACTAAACAGACCTGACTGTTAAAACTGCCTTCGTACATGCTCTCCTGGCTTCTAAGGGATGGCACAAGCTCTGCTCCTCCAAGCTTCATCCTTAACTGGAGAGATGGCTCAGTGGGTAAAGCACTTGGTACACATGCAGACCTGAGTTTAAATCATCAGGACCCGTGTGAAGACAGATACTGTCGTACACGTCTGTAATCCCAGCGTTTCTGTGGAGAGGTGGGAGGTGGAGACAGGAGGCTCTGTGGGAGGGCCAACACCCAGACTTGTTCCCTGCCCACATCGTGTGTCAAAGCACGGACACCCTGGAAGACGCACACTTGGGTTCACACACAGCTGTGTGGATAAACACGCATTACACCAAGCAAGCATTCACAAACAATTCACGAGACTGCTCGTGGGCTTCAGGACCAGCAGTATATGCAGCCGTGCCATAAGGACCTCGGTGTTTTAGTTTTCTCAAAAAGAAAATCCCCAAGCACAGGTGTATTTAAACTCAGGCTGCGTTTGACTGAAGCAGCGTTTGCCTCTGAGAAGTAGTTCTAGGTGCTGGGTGTTTATGGGGATACAGCTGATATTTTTGAGGTGGATGGGTATCAGAACCTGAGTAGGTGACAAAAGGCAAAGCAGAAAAGAACAATGAAGTAATTATTTTTCATATATATTAACATAGGAATAATTATAGACACTAAAATGTCCTTGGACAGTTTACTTAGTAAAAAATAATCTTTGAAAATTTTCAAAATGAGATATTTATGGCCAAGATATCATGAAAGAACTTTTGGAAACTTTTGATCTTCAGAAAAAGATTGTGTGTGTGGTATGTGTGTGAGAGAGAGTGTGTGTGTGTATGTGTATGAGAGTGTGTGTTGTGTGTGTGTATGTATGTATGTATATATATAATGTTTGTGGTGTGTGTGAGTGTGTGTGTGTGTGGTGTGTGTGTGTGTGTGTAAAATGAAGTTTAAATGTTGTTAATTTAACTTTGACAGTACATCTAACTGAAACAAAAGAGATAATATCAGAGACTTAGAATTTTGAGTGTACCTGTTTGTAATCTTTTCCCCTCAGAGTCCCTGATAGCATGATTGTTTATGTTGCATAGGCTGCTGGACAGACTGTTAACCCTCTCTTAGTCTTCCCCCAGACTTTATGATTAGTGTGCTCTTGGTGATGTGCACATCGGTAGATTTCCTAGAGGGCCGCTGTTGAAAACTGTTCCTAAGAAATATTCATGTTCTCTTACCAGAGTAACCACTTAAGTTGCAATTTTACACTTGAGTTACTTCAATGAAAAGATTACTTAATTTAGTCATTTTACAAATGAAAATAGAGTTGGTCTGGGACTAGTGGTGTTTAGAAATGAAAATACAAAAATAATTACAGAGACTTGATCCTTTAAATCATGACAGGATGCCATGTGCTGATGTTAGATCATGCATGTTATTTGTTGAGCTTCACAGATTAAGAATTGAACTTCTGTTTCCTAACGCAGTGGCAGACAAGTCTGTTGAAAACTAATTAGGTCTGAAATCCTGAATAAAACATTTTAGTTTGTTCCTAGGCTTCCAGGAAGTGAGTAAAATCATCTCAAAGTCCAGATGTCTGCCTAAAATAAAGAAAGAAATGGGATCAGATAGGGCCAGTGTTAGACTTTGGAGCCATGAACAGGTAAGTGGGTTGAGCAAAGAGCGAAAGAGAGCAGATGTGTTGTAATGTGGAGATGCCTGGGGAGCACTCTAAAGTGCAATGGAGATACTGAGCCCAGAGTCAACAGCAGGAAAGGGAAACTGGAACTGACACTGACATTAAGCCAAGACCCTCAAAGAGAGCTACCGTAGTCCCGAACTGGTGTCTTCCCAGCAACTAGCATAAAATCCCGTAGCAAACCACTCATAAGCTATTTTGCTGGATTCCACACACATAACTAGGCAGTTGACAGAACACAAGAAAGGCCAATAAGCCCTTGAGAAAGTAAGCCATGTGTATTGGAATCGCAACAGAGAGAAGAGCTGCTCATGAAATTCTTAGAGAAATGTTTAAAATTAAAGAGCAAGCAACAGAAGACTATCAGGAATGACCAATAGTTCCCTGTTAACAGTCACTAAGTAGACTTCCCTGAGAGCAAATATGTATCTGGAGACAGTGAAACCCAACCCTGAAGAGGGAACTAATGACCTTGGGAATAGAAGTCAATTAAACAGAGGAAGAAGAAAAGAAAGGAAGGCTTTAAGAGTTGTTTCAAATATTGAGGAGCAAATGAGAAGTTCTGACCTCTGTCAGATGAGAGAGAACAGCGGGAACGGAGCTCAGGAGAGAGTGAGGGTAGCTGGGCTCCTTTCCCGGAAGCTGAAGCTATGAGTCCGCTGTGGAAAGTTTAGTATGGCCAAGAAGGACAAAGAAAAAGAAAAGCAGTGCCCAGCTATTCTAGGAACTCTGCAGAGCGACAACGGCGATTTTAAAAGCAGTCTGAGAGGAGAAAGATCACAGACGAAGAAATGATCACTTCGTGTGCAGGGAAATAAAAAGTCATGGGATATTATATTTAAGTCTGTAGAGTGGCTAGCTAGCTGCCTATCAAGCATGGAAGTAAGAAAGGCATTCCTAGTTAAACAAAAGATGAATTTATCAAAACAGTTGCACAATAGTGGTGTTAAGTCTGGTGCACTCTTTAGAAAGATGGTATGCTGTGATGGCAATGTAAGATAGAAGGAGTCAGTGGCAAAGGTGTTTTAGAAAGTCTCATCTGTTTGCAAAGAATGCTTTTTTCCTCTAAGGGATCCGTTAACAAATCATAGTATTTTTAAGTAATTGAAAGAACAAGAATGGTAGCTACACCTTTAATCCCAGCACTTCCTAGGCAGAAACAGGCAGATTCCTGAATTCAAGGCCAGCCTGGTCTACAAAGAGAGCTCCAGGACAGCTGGGGCTACCCAGAGAAACCCTGTCTCAAAAAAACCAATATATTTTAATTATGTCTATGTTTTATATAATGATGATAGAAGATGTACTATGTTATATAGTTTCTCTTGATGACATAAATATTCTGAAGGAAAAAAAGGTGTTTATTTTCACATGCAAATCAAGGTTAAAGGTCATTATGGAGGAAAAAATGAAGGCAGGGGTTGAAGCAGCCAGGCCCCTCACAGTCAGGGGCAGAGAGACAAGTGCTGCTTGCTTCGTGTTTATCAACACCGGGCTGTGCCAAATCAGAGTCTCATAGTAAGGGGTCAAGACAGTCCCCACAGACTGACCAGAGGCCGGATTCTGTTGATAGTGTCTACTGAGACTCCTCCCAGGCGACTCTGGGTGATGTCAAGGTGACAAAACTGACCATCATGTATGGAATGTCATAGATGGAATTTTCAAGTCATTCAGCAGCTAGTTTTTATCGTCTAAAGATTATGTAAAAAGCAATGTTTTCATGGAACTTTACTGTCCATAAATCTTTATATTAGTAAAAGCCTGAAAACTGAACTAAATGCCCATCCTAAATATTTACAGAAGAAAAATTAAACACAGAAGTAAAGACAGAGCTGTGATGAAAAGAACACAATTCTATAAATGGGAAACAAAACCAAAACAGGAAGGCCAACAGAAAAGTGTTCTTTTTAAAAGCTCTTATTATAATTGACTATTCTTTGACAAGAAATGTTGAAAAACAAGACTGTATAAAAGGATGAGGCCTTAAAAGGTGCATACACTATAGCAGCGACTGAAAACAGAATGTTACGGATAATTTTATTCCAATATGCTTCACAACCTAGCCAAAATAATCCTCAGGAAAATATATCCTACCAAAATTGTTTTAAGAATTTTTTAAAAACTCAAATATTCCTACAATCTACTTCTAAGAACAGGCCCATATAATTTTATAGATGGAATTTTCATAGTATTCAACCACTAATTTCTATCTTCTGAAAGATTCATGTTGTAGGGATGAGGAAATAGCTCAGTATAGTTCTGTATACTTGTAATACCATTGTGAGGTAGAGCTAGGAATATTCTTGGGCCTCACTGGCCACACAGACAGTACCTAAGGAACAGTACTCCATATAAACACACATGCACTTGCAAATGCCCCTGCACACATACAGCACATACATACATACACCATACATAGATTTATGTTGTAAACAGCAAAGGAAATACTCCCAAAATAAAAAATAATAGAGTATTATGAAAGAAAAGAAATTCTAGGGTAGTCTTACAAGTCTGAAAAATTACCAACCAGAAAGCTGACTTGAACTTTTGAGCCCTAACAATCATCCTCTTAGGAGCAGTGTAGCAGGTGGATACTCAATATGAAAGCAAATTATATAACCTTTTTTTGGAATAAAAGTAATTAAAAGTCATCTATGACAAGGTCGGCAGCCAGGTGTTGAGGCGGTAGAGAAGCTGCAGCAGGGAGACATCTGATGCTTAAGGCTGAATTACTAAAATAGAATCAAGAGTGGACCATAGTTTGGACCGTAGTGTTAGATCAATAGTTCTGATGTCAGCATTGGAAGCTCCAGAATAGAGGGAATAACTAACAAAAAATAGGCCTGGTCTTAGTCACTATTTTATTGCTGTGAAGAGACACCATGGCCAAAGAAACCATTTAATTGGAAGCATGTGTACAGTTTTAGAAGTTAGTCCATTATCATCATAGCAGAAAGCAGGGCCACACACAGGCTGGAGAAGGAGCCTATATCCTGACCGAGAGAGACAGACAGACAGACAGACTCAGGGATTGGCATGGCATGGATTTTGAAAATCTCAAAGCCCATTCCCAAGGATGTGCTTCCTCCAAAAAGGCCACACCTTCTAATCCTTTGAAAGAGTTCCACTCCTGGTGACTAAGCATTCAGACATCTGAGCCTATACTGTCACTCTTACTCAAACCCACAGACCTACAGGTAGAGGTGGAAGAAAATTAAAGTATGTCTTTTCTCACTGGATAAAAAAATGATATTGTACAAAAGTAAACATCAGTTTTTGTGTGTTGAGGATCAAACCGCTAGTCTTCCTTCTGCTGGGAACATGCAGAGTATCTACCTCTGTGGAGAAATGCTATCCTTGGGAGCAAATGGGATGGGGTCCCAAAGCAAGACTCATGCAGAAAGCAACTCTCCACACTCCCACCCGCAGGACGCCATCCCGTCGATAGACAAACAGCAGAACAGCGGAACTGCAGTGTGGTCCAGGGATTCAAAGTCAGCTGCAGCAGTCACACAGCCGCCCTCCTTAGCATGCTGGGAGGTGCATGCCCAGAAATTGCGCACAAAGCAGCTCACACAAATAGAAGAGAACCCATGCATACCATATGCACTGTCGTATACAAGCAGACCTGCAAATTCAATGCCTTCTGCTTTTCTGTACTAGAAAAGTGGTTTTCTCTACACCAAACCTTTCACCACCCAATCCCAATCCCATCTTCTGCTAGTAATGCAAATACTAAAAAGACAAAGGGAAAATGAATTTATGTAAAACCCACATTTAATATGAAATAACTTTTTAAAGCTTAGTTTTTATCTTTAACTGTGTCTATGTGCCTGATTTTTCATAGGACGGTTGGCATCTCTGTGTCACTAGAAGATCCCTGTACCATAACAGATGTGCACATGTCTAGTTCTTAATATACCTGGGGAAATGGCATGCTTTGGGTTAAGAGCCACTGCTCTAACCAGATGTTTTTCTCTTAAATTTAAAAAATGTGAGAGAATTGGAATCCTTTAGTTTAAAAGTCTCAAAAGGGATTTACCTGAAAGTCATCTGGTTTCATGTTGGAGTCCTGCTCTCCTATTAAACCAAATTACAGTAAGTTTAGTACAGAATAAACCTCCTTGCCGCTGCAGTGAATTTTATTAATGGCATATTTGTTGAAATGAGGAAGTTAAAGAATATACCTAGCCGTTAGTGTGTGTTTGACGACTTGGTGGAGCAACATTTTAACCATCCTAGGCATCCAGTCCTGTGGTACCCATGCCATCCCTAGCATTCTCATCTTCAAGAGCTAAACTGCATTCGGTGTAAGCTATGTACATCGCCCTTTGCCATTTCCCAGTCTTTTAGTCTGGGGTTTATATCTTTTCTTCTAGAGTGGGCACTTGATTGAGCTCCCCGGGCCACCAGTTTTGCATTTCCAGCTTCAATTCTCTGTAAAATGAAAGAAGGATTGAAAGGTGCTTGAGGCGGAATTCCAGGGGTTTGTAGTTGTTGTGCCCAAACCTACCTGAAAGCAAGTTTTGAATTACTCTATATGTAACTAATAGTCATCCTATTTTATGTGCAGACAAATATATCCCTTTTGTGTCTCTGTTCTATTAGTTTTTATAACATGTAGCTAAGTTATATAATTAAAAATACCTGAGTTTGAACACAGCTGTAAAGCATCCAGCTACCTAGCTGAACTGATGGAGACAGAAACGTGGGACTTCTGGAGAGCCATCTCCTTGCTGTGAGCATTTCAACTGAAGGGCACTGTTGACAATATGATCTGGCAAGTTGACTATTACATTAAACTAATAGATTAAAAGTAGCATGTGTATCTGTGCTGATTAATTTTATGTGACAATTTGATTAAGCCACAAGGCACCTAGACGTTTGTGTGTCTCTCGGGGGGCTCTTCCTGATGCCATTTATACCTGAGTGAGTGGACTGAACAGAACTGACCGGCTTCCCTAATGTAGCTGGACCATGCCCAGCCAATCAGAGACATGAGTGAAACAAAAAGGTTAAATACTAGAGATTTTATCTGCCCGACTGCCTTGCTGTGTGATGTTTGATCTGAACATCAGCTTCTCTGGGTCAACAGATTGTCTGAGGCACTGCTCAAAACATTTAAGTCTGCTTAATCCTGTGAGCCAACTCCTTGTAATAAATCTGTTTATACATTTTCAAGTGTGTCTGTTAACAAGTATCTTTACTGTTTAATCTTATTTTGTATTTTATTATTTATTATGAAATGTTAAGAATAGAGGAGGCTGAATGGAGCATATGTAGAATCCTGATGTTTACAACATTTCTCTAAACCTAAACTTACTCCAAAACAGAAATTGTTTTAAAAAGTAGTACATACCACTTTTAATATACAATAATACATACATATGATCCCTCTTGAGGCCATTTTTAATTATATGGTTAATGTTTACGAAATGTTAGCAATCTTTCTTTGAGAGATTATTTTCCTCTTTGTAGCATTATATATTCCCTCTGTAAAACATTTGAGAGTCTTTCACAAAGTGACTCAAAAGGTCATTAGATTCCAAAATTTCTGCTGTTAGTTTTCAGTAGACTGCTGTCCCCTTTTGTGGTTTCCTTATAAATCCACAGCATTTCTGATGAGACTCCAAGATTAACATTGTCATCAAAACGAGACAATCAATCCACTTGTAGTGGTAGGAGGGATATATGTATTGATTCATTCACGTTACTACAACTTTAAATTACTATAACTTAACACCAAAACTGTCTTAGAACAATTAGATGTCTTATAATAGTAGAAATTTATCTCACAGTTCTGGAGGCACAGAAGTCCATGACTTGAGCATAAGTATATTCGGTGTCCCATTGGAGCCATTTTCTGGATCATGGATGACACTTAACTCTGTGTCTTCGTGGCAGAAGGAATAAAGGGATCTCTCTCGGGTCTCTCTTATTAGAACACTAACCCCATTCCCGAAAACTCCATCTTCATTTCCTGATTATTTTCCAAAGGTCCCACTCCAAACACCATCTCTTGAGGGAGGGTAGGATTTTAGTCTGTGAATGGGGGTGGGGATGAGGGTCACAAACATTCTGTCTAAACTCTGCCCTGCTAGGAGCTTAGTGGTGTATGTGTCTTTGACCATACAGACACTGAAAGGAAGGAAAAGCTTTGGCTGCAGTCGTATGGCTCTGAGTAGTTGCAGATAATTGGAACAGAGGAGTAAAGAACCGGGTCTCTAAGTCAAACTGAACTTGACATTCAGTGGTTACAGGGAGTCAAACGTTCTTCTTTCCTTCCCCTCTTCTCTTTATTCTTTTTATCCTGACTCCTGACACCCTACTTCTTCTGTCTTTTGACTGCTTTATAAATTCTTATGTGAGCCATTTCTTTTCTGTTTTGTTTTTGTTTGTTTGTTTAACTCCAAAACCACGAGCACTTTGCATCTGGGGAAAGTAGCATCTTCTTTTGTGTTCTTGTCACCTAGTGGAGTCCCATCCATCCACCTAGTGGGTGTTGAATCCTTGTCATACAGGAGGCAATGGTTGTGAACTTAGCCACTGCTCCTAAGAGGATACTCTGGGGCCTTCTAGTTCTCCCTAGCCTCCATTTTCTTCTCTGTTGATTATCTTGCTCAGACTTTTTTGTGGTAACACAACTAGAGGCTCATTGACTTAATTATGCATCTTCTTAATATGTCTAGTGTTTGCATGGAAGATGTTTTCCCCTTAACTTTGGTGTTTAAAAAGTAATAATAGTCTATACAAGCAATTCCTAATTGTTCTTGGGCATCAGAGTCACCTGGAAAACTTAAGAAATTATGAGTCCTGGAATCTGTGTTTCTAACTCCGTATATATGGAACAAATTCCCAGGTGATGTAGGTACTGATGCTGATGTGCTGGTCCAGAGACCACACCGCAAATCACTGACCTACAGCACAAAAGCATAAAAGTAGTTGTTTAACCCCCTATGTAGGAGAGAAAAAATTATCACCTGTGTGTCAGTCTACAGAACTTGGTCACAAAATAAAAATAACAGGAAAAACATCCATATTTTGTTTAAAACTCAAGATAAAGAGCTTTTTCCTTATAATTATTTCCTTCAACTGAAATCATTTCCACAAAAACATAAGTAAAGTTAAGAACTACTAAAGAAGGGGAAACTACTGGTTAATTCTACTAGGATATGTATAAAGGTTGATTATGGTATAGACATCTTGGAGATCCTCTTGCTGTGCGAGCCATCAGAAATACTTGCCATAGAACTGAAATAGAAGTGATTACATGAGTAAATTATCACCCACACTCCTAGCAGGCATCATTTCATAGGGAAGCCTTTTCTCTTTTCAGGGGGTAACGGTTTTACATTTTACTTCTG
The DNA here is from genome assembly GCA_028555095.1 of Dicrostonyx torquatus. Classification (NCBI taxonomy): domain Eukaryota; kingdom Metazoa; phylum Chordata; class Mammalia; order Rodentia; family Cricetidae; genus Dicrostonyx; species Dicrostonyx torquatus. Next base: position 2,374,733 of record JAQHUG010000096.1, read on the forward strand.
ACGGCACTCTAATTGCTAAATATAATAGGGGCATTATGCTAAAACATAAAAAGGCTCCAAGTGAGAAGATAAGTCAAATAAAGTAATCTCATCCACCAATGACTCTTTAAAGCATGCTCCTCTTTTCTTCCTGTTGTCCCCCAAATTCTGAGCCTACACATAACCACAGAAACTGAATAGCATAGTAGAGAAACCGAACAAGGATTCTAAAATTCCACTAGTTATGGAATCTAACTATGACCTTTGGCCACATTTGGCCAACTGCTGATTTTCATAAATAAAATGTTTTTGGAAAGTACCAAAGCTTGTTTATTTATATAGTGTTTGACTGTGTCACCTATGACAGGCTAATCATGTGACCTAAAGCCAAAAACATTTACTTTCTCACTATTGACCAAAAAGGAAAGAAAGAAAAAAAGAAAGAAAGAAAGAAAGGAAGGAAGGAAGGAAGGAAGGAAGGAAGGAAGGAAGGAAAGGAAGGAGAGGGGAAGGGGAGGGACGGGAAGAAGAGAAGAGAAGAGAAGAGAAGAGAAGAGAAGAGAAGAGAAGAGAAGAGAAGAGAAAAGGTGCTATTGGCCCAGTCCAACCCTACTCATTTAAGTGAGACTTTTTTCCTTAAGAAGGAGGCCACTCAAGTTTACCCATTCTGACAGCAGCACGAGAAGACAGCACCTTTACCCACTCCTGTTCCCACCAAAGCATTGGAGCTGTAGAGAAGGACATTGGTGTAAGCTTGCATCTCATTACAGTTTTCAAATGACACAGGCACCCCCAAATAAGTAATAAAACATAAGTGTGCTTTGATCTTAGTCCAAAATGTATAGATGACATATTTTTCACACACCTATGAAATATACCAGTAGCTTTTAAGACTGGGGGCTGTTTCTACAATACAGCCATGAATGAAAGAATTAGTAGATTTTTTTTCTTTCAGAAAATATGCTAGGAGTATATCAGGTAGTATTTTCTGTTGTTCAAAGGCTACAAAATAACATGCGTGGTGACAAGAATTTTTATTTTCTCAAGCTAAATTCACAATATTGTCAAAAATGTGTGAGCATGTATCTGTAAGTTTACATGTTTTTTAAAACACATTTTATATACCCATGTTTAAAATAAAATTATATAATTTTGTTTATATAATTATACATAAATTTTATTTATACATAAAGGAAAAATAATTATTTTGTAAACAGGAACCCAAATTCTGTTGTTTTGGGTATAGCATTGTACAATGAATTAAAGTATTTTTGCAAGATAGGCCATTATTTTATCCTTCAGCTCTTTATTGATTGTCTCCTTCCCACCAAGAACCAACTGTGCTGAGACTAATGCACCAGGCAGAAAGCAGACCCCAGAGTCTGGTTGGAAGTGGCTGTAGCAGCACATAAAGCCATGCAGTACAAGGTCTGCAGGGCTGGACTGAGGTGGTTGGGCACTGAAAGAATATTTGAGAACCTTGGAAGAGGACAGGGACTTGCCATGTAGGTACACACACTCCAGAAAATGAAGCGTCAATTTTCATGTTGCTGCACTTGGGATAATTTTCAAAAATTGGTATCTATTCATGTGCACAATGGTGGTTTCATAAATACATTTTCTCTTAAGTATATCAGGTACTTTGGTCATAGTTCCTCCATCATGTCTTCCCCTCCCTCCGCTATCCATTCCCATCAGACCCTTTCCTTGTTCTAAATATTCCCCCTATATTTTTATGCCATGCTTGTATAATATATATATTACATATATATAAAATATGAGCTCCTCATATGAGAGAAAATGTGCTATTTGTTTGAGTCTGGCTTAATTATTACTCAGTTATGAGATTTTCTTGGGAGACCTTCTTGAGCCGTCTGTCTTTGTTCCTTTAGCATGTGTCTGCCACGGGGATTTTTTCCTGCCTCACTTTTGAGTAATGCAGTAAATTAAGGAGGATGAGGGTGTGAAGGAGTAGATGTGTGTGTGATGAGAGTTAACTAACGCGTGCGGGGCAGAGCGAGAACTACTCCGACCTCAGAGAACTCGTTATACAGCTGGACGACTGGACCTGGTAAAGAAAGAACAAACATACTACGAGATGAGACTAGAGATGAGCAAACACATAAGAGAAGATTAGAGAGTAACCTATACACCCTCCATGTCCTGAAATATATTAAATATTTGAGCACTTCCATGTGTCAGTCTTCGGCTGATTAATATATGCCAATTTCTTGTTAGGCTCACAACTTGACCTCTGCACTTACTGGGGCTCACTGTTCCGCTGATGGAATAAGATATGGACTAGGCTCTGGATACAGGCTGTCTGAGTTCCAGTACTAACTGGGAGGTACTAGAGACTAGTAGTGCTTGTGAGGATTAGAATGCGGGGAGGTGTGAAACCACCTGGCACATAGAAACGCCAGGCAAATACTCGGCGCTCTGATGACGGGGAAGACTGACATTGGACAGTAACTAAAATGGAGAGTTACAGGGAATGAGAACTACAGTATAATAAAGAGTGACGTCATGTTAGTGGTGGTGGGCCATCAGCTAGATCTGAGGTTCAGGGACTCCCCTTCTCATGAAAGAATAGGTGGATCCGGATCTGCTGACTGAGCTACTGAAAAAAAATCATGTGTCATTTATTCATGAGGCAAACATCAGACTTTAGGACTAAAGAAGGAAACACTTGAAGTTGAGATGCCACCATGGACCAACAGAGATCAGAATGTATAGAAATGTGATAAATATCGTGGTATATACAGAAATCCCAGAAATTTAGAGGTGGAGGTAGGAGGATTAGGAACTCACCTTGGGCTACATAAGACTGTCTCAAAAAATCAATCAATGAATAAATAACATAAGCATGAATGAAGGGAACCCATTTAAACAAACAAAACATAAGCAGAAGGAACTCCAGGGCTGGAACAGGAACCCAGAAGAGACTGAGCAAAGAAGAGCTGTCAGTGAGACTGGTCACAAGGGAGGTGGTGACACTGCAAAACAAGAGCAGAGAAAGGTGGCATGGCCAGTGGTATCGAGTTCTACTTCACCTTTAAGGACTGAGATGGTCTATTTGCTGTGACAGTAGCTCTTCTGATCAGTGTCATCTCCAACTCCTGCTCGACCAGGTTGCTTCCTGGAGATCCAACCCCATATTATAGCAAATTAACATGTACAAAATTCCACACGAACTATTCCTCTAAATGGAGAAAGAGTATGTGGTACACAGATGTTCACATCCTATAGCTACTGCTAATGAATGGCTTTGTCCAAGCCTTTGTCTAGTAACTCCAATACCACCAACAGAGCTCTCAAGATCCGAGACCAGAGACCGTGATTATGGGAGAGGAAATGTCGCTACCGCAGTTAACAGTACCAGTGTCCTGTAGAGCATCACAGGTACTCTGTGGTGCACAGTATTATGTGCACGCCTATTGGGGGGGTGGTCTTTGATTCTTTTATGAACCAAGAGGCAAGTCCTCTGGGAATAAAACTTCCACCTAAGTCAAGCAAATTGATTTGTCAAAGCACCATCTAATAAGCTGAAGATGATAAGAGGTATATGGAAAATGCATCTACTCTTTGGGGCAACATTAGTAAGCCATGGCTCTAGTACTAAATGGTTTTTCTAATGTCCCCAAAGAGCAAATGCAGCTGGGCAGTGGTGGTGCACGCCTTTAATCCCAGCACTCGGGAGGCAGAAGCAGACAGATCTTTGTGAGTTCAAGGCTGTAGTCCTGGCCTCCAGCTGCTGGCCCCTGCTAGTGACCTTTACTTGACGTTCTGATTTGAGCTACTGAAAGCTGTGTCCAGCTCTGCTTCCTGAGCACGTGTTGCCTTGTCCTTGATTGAGGATCAGGAGATGAGGTTTTCACCTGCTGGCCCTCCTGCCTGGGCTGGGTCTATAAGCCTCCGTGGTACTATTCAATAAAGGGCTTCTTTACCAGTGACTAGAGGTGTGTGTCTCTGTCTGTGCTGTCTTTGTGTGTTTCAGTCTCCAGTCCCTTGCCCTAGGCTCACAAATGGTCCTGTAGTGCAGGCGCCGAGATACAGGAGTAGTACCACACTGTCACGTAGTACAGGCGGACACTACACCAGGCCAGCCTGGTCTACAAGAACTAGTTCCAGGACAGTTAGAACTGTTACACAGAGAAATCTTATCTTGAAAAAGCAAATAAGTAAAACAAAAACAAAAACAAGAGTGAATGCACCCTCATCCACAGAGTCTCAGATGGTCCCCATGGCTATCTGCCTTCTGACATTTGCCCTCTAAGATTGTAGATGCTTTTTCTACTAGATCATTGGCCTAATTCCCACTTTACAGACAAGGAAATGGAAATTTATTCTAGGTTACTTGGCCAGTTAATGACAAAGCTTACATTAGATATTAACCAGTTAAACTATAGCTAATAATTAGCATTCCAGTGATCGTCTCAGTAATGCTTGTCTCCAGAATGAAATTGTTCATAGCAAAAAAAAATTAATAAAAACAGCTATGAAGAGGACAACTGTTTAAACTGTTTACAAACAGAATGATCTGAATGGTCTTTTGCAGAACAGTTTTAGTTGAGGATTTTTGTTGCTGTTTGATAGTTGTTAGTTATAAACATAAATGAAGACTCAAAATGATAAAGGAGATATGAGGGCTGTAGAGATGGCTCAGAGGTAAAGAGAACATACTACTTTTACAGAGGACTTGAATTCAGTTCCCAGCATGCCCACATCAGGTGACTCATAAATGTCTGTCTCTCTAGCTCCAGGGGGATCTGATGCTCATGATCACCTACTGCCCACTGC
>JAQHUG010000096.1:2379691-2394691 GCA_028555095.1 Dicrostonyx torquatus
GGCCTCCTGATGCCCATGATCTCCTACTACCCATGACCTCCTGATGCCCATGATCTCCTACCATCTATGACCTCATACTGCCCATGATCTCCTACCACCCATGACCTCCTGATGCCCATGATCTCCTACCACCCATGACCTCCTACTGCCCATGATCTCCTGATGCCCATGACCTCCTAACACCCATGACCTCCTACTGCCCATGATCTCCTGATGCCCATGACCTCCTAACACCATGACCTCCTACTGACCATGATCTCCTGATGCCCATGACCTCCTGCCACCCATGGCCTCCTACTGTCCATGATCTTCTACCACCCATGGACTCCTGATACCCATGATCTCCTACCACCTATGGCCTCCTGATACCCATGATCTCCTACCACCTACGGCCTCCTGATACCCATGATCTCCTACCACCCATGGCCTCCTGATACCCATGATCTCCTACCACCCATGGCCTCCTGATAACCATGATTTCCTACCACCCATGGCCTCCTACTGCATATGATCTCCTGATGCCCGTGATTTCCTACTGCTCAAGGCCTCCACCAGTCCCTACACTCAAATACACATACCCTTATATACCCATAATTAAAAATAATAAAAAGAGTCTTCTTTACAGGGAGACAGGAAGTCTTTCACAATAGATGATAGGAGTTGTGTGAGTTTGCTTACCAGGCTTACACCCTGAATAATGTAGGTCATCTTTGGAGGCATTTCTCAGCATAAAACAAATATCTCAGAGCCAAATAGAGAATGGGGACCACAACTCAAGGGTGCTTGTTTTGGAAATGAAGAACAACAACAAATAAATGGCTCCAAATCCACACCAAGCTTTTTTCCCTGGGCTTATAAAACCTGAAAATGCCCACTCACTTGATGACATCCGGCCTCTCAGGCCACTTGCAGAAGAAGGAAGAAAAATTGTATCACACATGGCTATTGTTCTAATACAGGCTTATTACACCCAAAAGTCACCACTTCTTTGCAAACCATTCAGTTACTAAGCCTCCGCCCTTTTAGAAGAACAGATGTGTAAGGACAAAAGCAAGAAAAATGAGTTGCCAAATGGCAAGCATATGAAACTCGAGGCAAAGCCTCTCATCCTCCCAGCCTCTGCACAAGCCAAGAGCTTCCAGGCACTGCACACAAGGTGCACATTTGTAATGTTTTTCTTAGAAAGATAAAAGTAAAAGCTGCAACTTTTTCAGTTATGTTCTGTAAGCACAATTAAACCTTGACATAGCTGCTGGTTCTTGCTTGTATATTATGATTACATTGTATTTTAAAGATAGCATAGAAAGACAATGTTGGGTGTGATTTTTTTCCCCCTAAAATGATAGCTGTTTTGTTCGTTTGCTTTGTTTATGTCAGTAAACCAAGAATTCAGGAGGATCTAGTCTCTGAAGTTGCATGGACATCTTGTTTGTTTTGTTTTGTTTTGTCACTATGATTAAATTTAGGACATAAGCACCAGAATAGCCCATTTTAATAAACACTGGGACCTCCCTGTTGGCGTGACGCACACAAAAACAAGCCTGAATGAGGCCAAAGGGGTAGCCTGAAAAGGCAATTGAGTTTTCTTGTCTAAATAAATGATACATGTGATTATTAATCTAAATAGATAGAAGGGTCCGCAAATTATAATTGCATACAACTCTCTGGTGATCTTGGACTTCAGTAAGATCTATGAATAAAAAATAGCCATCAGTTGATTGATTCCATAAAAATAATCCCTTGCATCTCTGTGAGTTCGAGACCAGCCTGGTCTACAAGAGATAGTTCCAGGACAGGCTCCAAAACTACAGAGAAACCCTGTCTCAAAAAACAAAAAACAAAAAATCCCTTGCATTTATATATCATTTTACATGGCATAACTGGGTGTGATGTTCGCCTGTGAAGTGGGCAGGGCAGGTCTTATTCACCCCATTTCACAGATGAACAAATGGAAGCTGTAAGCAGTCCATGTGTTCTTTGCATGGGTAATAGTGCCTTTAAGTCTGGTGCAGTCCCTCACTGATGATAAATCACCTCTTCATTCAAAGAAGGGCTGAGCCTTCAGTTAATAGAACACTGACCAAAGATGTTCGGTCCTAAAAATATAAGCAGCGTGCTGCTGATTTATCTTCATGAAATTTAAGCAAAGATCCTTTATTGTCTGACATTAAAGATTGAAGTAAATTAGGAAGAGCACAGTTTCACATAGTTTCAGTTGCACATCAGAATACAAATTAATGAATTTGTCAGTGGCTCCCTCAACTTTGCTCAACTCTCAGTTCTCAGTGTCAGTGAGTTCTGGACTTGGGCCGGGATATTTATCTGTTTCTCCAAAAGCCATTTGCTCTCACATCTGAGAGCTAAGGATCCTGAAACTGCTCCGCACGTCACCAGCTTGGTGGCGATCCCACATGCTTTCAGCCAAGGGCTCCCTCAGAATGATGAAACACTCTTTATGGCCAGCTGTCCTGCTTGCCAGATCCTTCAATTTGCATATGTTCCCTTACCGAACAAGGGAGTTTTTCTTTCGGTTTCACCAAATGCAGGTGTGCAGTCATTCCGTGAGAACCATAATCAGCCATGGAAAATCGCCTCCCGGGTCTAAGGTCTGAAAAATATTATTTTTTCACGAAGACAATAAAAAACCCACAGTATTTTTACTTCACCTCCCCCCCCCACACACACACACCCTGTCTTCTGGAGGTCTTCTCTCTCTGCCAGTCACAACCTCACAACCTCACAAATGGTACCAGTCACTATGATTGTGGGCAATTCTTTTTCTAGCCTGTGTTGCTCCAAAATAAAAAACTAAATCCCAAACTGTAAATGAATAGTGATATGAACTGGCTCACGGTGCTCTCTCGAAAGCCTACCAAATCTCTTTTCTATATTTACTTCTAATAATTGCCCAGATTATTAAAAATTCTTGATCCTATTGTAGTTTCAAACACAACTTCCTTTTCCTCCTGCAGGTGTTCCTACAGAAATATTCTTGGTTTATGACAAACTGGTTGTCCTTTCTCCCTCAGTTTCATTCCTAGGCTGCCTGGAAACAAACAAAGGGCTGTGAACTGTAACATGTCATATAGGTGGCCTGGCATATTAAAATATGGAGTCTTTGGACATAACTCCTCAGTATTGCTATCGACACAGTCCAAAGGGTTTGTCAAGATCAAATATTTGCTCGTTGCTTAAATCAGACCCTAGTGATAATAGGTATTTATCCCTGTGTCTTTGAAAGTAACATCCATCATATTGCATCGAATGTATTAAAAAAAAAACTAGGATTTTCATGTAAACTGAGAATGTCACTCAGATTTCACTCACTAGCAAATATAAGATGGTTTCTAAATAAATACAAAACTCATTTCACTGAGTAGAAATTGTTTCTTTACTGACAAATTTCAGGATCCCTATAGGAAGTATAAACATCACCTCCAAATGACTGCCTCTCTCGAGCTTCTCTTAAAGATTGCCAAGTCTATGGAAAGCGGAGAAGAAATTTGAATTCCAAGCTTCTAACTTATGATCACCTATGTGGGCATTCAACGTCTAACTTTACAGTAGAAACCTAGTAATGCAACTTGATTCATAGAGTCAATGAAGCCCTGGGTTTGCTTCCCAGCCTTACTTAAAGCACACTGAAGTGTACGCTGTAATCCTAGAATTTAGGAAGTGAAGGCAACAGAGTCAGAAAGCACAAGTCATTTCTGACTGCATAGGGAGTTCGAAGCCAGCCTAGGCTGCAGGAGGCTCTGTCTTAAAAAAAAAAAAAGAAGTAGATAGGGAAAAGAAATTTACATTTTACTTTACATTTTACAGCAAAGGAAGAATAGTAGTAAAGTCGGTTTCTTCAGCAAATTTGAGGTGAAACCTTCAATCTCTTTCAATGATAGTTTGGTCAGAAAACAATTCATGTTTATATTACCGTATGTGTTTGGCTGACATCACATTGTCAGCCTCTCTCTACCCAGCCTCCGTGAACTGGACAGGCCACGCTGCTGGAGGGGCTGGGTGGGCAGAGGGAGAACTTGAGAGATTCCAAGTCTCAATCGACTTTGCAAACACACAGAAAGAACAGTTTGTGGCATACACACAGGCAGTTTCCCCAGAATTTCCATCTTAAATGTGCTCCGATCAGCTCTATTCCCTTTCCGTGGGTCAGATCAGAATGGGAACAAAAGAAAAGGATTCTTGCGAAGTGTTTGTTCTTCCGGAAATCACCCCCCTCCAACACACACCCCCTCCTCGATTGCTCAGTAAGTCACCTCCCCTCTTCCGCCTTTTCCTCTTAACATGGGCCAACCTGCTTTCTTCAGCAGATTGTTGGCACTAAGGAAATGGTACCATTTGTAGTAATAACAGTGATGATAATGAATCTAAGACACCTACGGAATCTTGGTGAACTCTCTGTGATGTTGCAGCCATGCTGATAAACAGTGATAATGACTGAAAATGAGGTGAAAAATTGCTGTGCAGATTGTGGATGGCTTCTAATTGTCTCGAAAGAAGGACTTTTCATAACAGACAAACCATTAAATAAATACACGTACCGCATAATAGACATACTAGGACTGTAACTCAAGTTTTCCTCCTGTTTTACAATAATCTGCTTCATAATACACAGGGACACCGAAGGACTTGACAAACACTTCTGAGGTCAAGGGCCTTGGGAGGGGAAAATCAAGGCTGTGTTTGCTCTTTGTTCAATGTTGCATTGTTCCTGGGTCTGTAAGCAGGACTTTAGAGACTGCACCAACATAAACATAAAACTACCTAGTTATGAGCCTGTGTTTACACAGCCAGGATCAAAAGCACAGACAGTTGGAATCATTTGCATTTGCTTGCCAGAAGTGTCTTGATTCTTTTTTTAAAGGAGCAATAATTAATATTATGATGCCATTTACTCTCAAGGTTAATTTTGATTTAGACATCTTATATAAAAAGCCTCCTATTCTTTCCAGGTAGCTAGCACTTTCCTTTTCTTTTGCGTTGATTGTTCTTTTCTAAGGAACTAATGACCGCGTGGCAGATCGTCGGATCATTGCAGGGAGCACAGATGAAAAGCCTGTTACTCCAAAGGATTAAATTACAATTCTTAGTGAACCATTGCCAAGCTATTTTTTTTCCAAACCCAGGGAGGATTGGAAATAGGAAATGTTATGGCTAGAAAATGGGTGGGGATGGTTGAGTGGATGAGCAAGAATAACCAAATGTTATTACATTCTCTTCAAGTACAATCATGAAGCAAATAAAAGATGATAAAATCTATAAAATATCCAAGTGATCAGAGATAATAAAGAAAGGAAGTGAGAACATGGAGTTTTCCTGAAGAGAAAATCAAAGGGGTACACTGTAATGATAAGGGATGCGCACATTAATACCTAAAAAGAATTAAAAGTTAGCTTTGCTTTAGAACCTTCCAGGCTTATGGAGTCAGAAGGCCTAACATTTGCAAATTGCTTGAGTAAAAGCTTCCTTGGGAATGGTTCTACATGACATCATAATGGGGTGGAGGTGGGGGCTAGAACCATCCTGTTCTAACGCAGGGCTAGAACGTTCTCCAAAATGTAATTGGGAACTAAGAGGAGAATGAGTTCTGGTTGAGGTACCAAACACCAGGAAATATACAACCTGGGGGCAGACAAGATTTAAAAAAAAAAAGTTTTGGAAACAGCACTCAGGAGGCAGAGTCAGGCAGATCTCTTTGAGTTCAAGGCCAGAATGATCTACATAGTAAGTACCAGGCTAGCCAGGACTAGACAGACCCTGTTTCAAAAATGCAAGCAAATAATAAAATGTGATAGCCATTGATTCATCAGTCTGAAAGATCTTTAAAAGAGGAAAAAGAAATTTAGGAAAGATAATTTCACAAAAGAGAGGTTTCCAAATTCAATTATGCAATGCGTGTTAATGACCTGAGAGGAAGATGCAGAATGAAGTCCAAAGGCCAGAAGAAACTGAGGAAAGATGGAAAAACTGACTTTTCACCTGTGTCCTCGCTGTGACAGGGAGTCTTTGGGATGCCACTGTGGCTTCTGTGTGTGTCATCCTGGAGGAGTAAGGAACAGATCCCACATGAAATACTGACGTTAAGTTCAAAAGCTTTTGCCAAGGCTATTCCATGGTCAGGACCACACCAAGCAGGATGGTTCCAAGTGAAAGGATGGGTGATAGGCAGTCTCTGCTCTCTGGAGAAAAGAGAGATGCCCTAGTCAATGAGCACAGTAAAATTTGATGCAGATGCTAAAAGGAAATGTCACATGAAGGAAGTTAAAGTGCCTGTAACTTTGGAGAACTCAAAAGACTTCGGAGAGGAGCTGAACTGAGTCTTAAGGGATGAAAACGAGTTTCCCAGTCAAGAAAACTAAGGATCAAAATCTACGGTGTATGCAGCATGACATATTCTGGGGACATGGGTCAGGGACACCAGCTGAGGCTGGAGAACAGTAGGATCTGACTGTGGAGGTAGTCCGTGTGTGCCAGGGGGTTCGACCTCATCAAGTCAAGTGGAAGAGAAGAGCGAGCTTGAGAGTCAGAGTATGGCACCGTCTGATGTGTTTCAGAAGAGAAGTTCTGGCTGTGAGGAGAAGGGAAAGACAGGAGTCTACGGAGGAGGCCATTGAGGTAGCAACAGAAAAGAGACGTGCAGAAAGACCTGATGTCTTGGTGGTGGGATGAAAAGATTCTGAGCAGCTATTAGATGTTAAGGGTGAGGAAGAGGGGAAAGTTGAACAGAACTCCAGTCCCAAACTCGTTGGCCCCACTGAGATAGAGAACACTGCAGAAAAGAAACATCGCTCATGCCGTGGCACGGCCATATAGGAGGAGGCAACGGAGACGGACAGGACTGCGGTTAAGGTCTCCTTTAAGTAGCAGAGAAACTTCATGTAAAAAATAAAAACAGCAGCAGCAGCAACAACAAAGCAGCAGGAACTAAGCAGGAACACTTTATACACTCGTGTGTCCTTGAGGAAACCCGAGGGGATCAGAAAACATTCTGCTGGAATCTTACTTCATTTTTAACTATTACAAAACTCCTTGTGTGGTAGAGACCAACACCATACTAACTTGTCCCTGGGGTTAGCTCTCTGGGTGCAATTCTCAGAACGAATGAAATCCTTCTCCTTTTTTGTAAATGGAACTCTACCCTAGATCGCAAGGCAACCGACCTAAAAGGTTCATTTTGGGAAGCATTCCCACCAGTATAGCTCTGTCAACTGTTGCAAGAAGGACGGCTGTGTCCCCGCCGAGGAGCAGGCCGTGTTCCTGATGCCCGACTCTAGACCGAGGGACCTGCTTTTGGCCCTGGCTAGCTTATACCTGGAATAATTACACACAAACTGTATTCATTTAAACTCTGCCTGGCCCATTAGTTTTAACCTCTTATTGACCTAACCCATTTTCTGATAATATGTATCGCCACTTGACTGTGGCTTACGGGCATGATTCTAACCAGCGTCCATCTTGGATAGGAGCAGCATAGCGTCTCCCACACTTCCTTTCTTCCCAGAATTCTGTTCTGTCTACTCCGCCCACCTGAGGGCTGCCCTATCAAAAGGCCAAGGCAGTCTCTTTATTCAACCAATGAAAGCAACAGAAATACAGAGGATCCTCCTACACCAGTCACCAACAAATCCTGGTGTTATGCAACCGATAAGAGCAGATGCAATCTGGCTACTAAGGCTCCTGTGAAAAATATGTTATCACAAGCCCCAGTTTTTACTTTTAACTTTTGGTGTTTATCAAAAAAGCCTTACTTTTCCAACTCACTAAATTTAAATAATTGTGATACATTTGAACTGTTTAATACAAAGGTCTCATCTTTCATATAGTCCTTACATGGATGGTATTTCTTCATTAGAGACTTAATAAAATGGAATTCTACATCTGAAAGTAGTTTTTAAATTCTTTTATTTTATTTATTAATTTATTTATTTATTTTTGGTTTTTTTGAGACAGGGTTTCTCTGTAGCTTTGGAGCCTGTCCTGGAACTAGCTCTTGTAGACCAGACTGGCCTTGAACTCATAGAGATCCACATGCCTCTGCCTCCCGAGTGCTGGGATTAAAGGCGTGCGCCACCACCGCCCGGCCAAAATTCTTAAGAGAGAAGAATATTATACTACTTCTCCTGGGTTTTATTGTTTTTTGGATTGCTTACCAAGTCTTCAGTATACTGACCTCTTTTATAATTCTAAAAGGACACATCCCTATTCTTCCTGATCCCCACTTCTTTCTCTGAGCTGAGGGCTTATGTAAGAAGCTAGCAGCAAAAACTGGCTTTCAGTCATACTAATGAGTCAAAATGTCACTCACCCGCTTTCTGTTTTTATTTCCCTTAACCACAACAGCATCCAAACACAGGAACAGTGAGCTGCTCTGAAGCCTAGATTTCGAGGACACCTATTAGCTGACGAGGATGAATGTGACGTCCTGCAGTTAGCATCAGTAGCAAACTCTGTCATTACTGTTTTTGGTGCGAAAACAATAACCTGGACAGCCAGGCAAAAATGCATTTTAAAGCAACTGACATTTTGTGAAAGATAAAAATGTATGTTAATTCAATTTACATTCATTTTATTGGTTTATAAAATCTTATCTAAGCCATCAAGTATTCTGTTTCATATAACTTTTTAAATATGTTACTCGAATTTCATCAACAATGTCTTGATTGGGTCGCAAGCACTAATCAGGACCATCACGAGTATTATTGGGAACATAAACATCTTGCATCCATCATAAAGAATAAGCAGGGCCGTAATGAGTAATTGCATTAGCATAATTTTCAAATGCAGAACTCAAATAACGTTTCCCCTAAGACTTGTAGTAAAACCATACAAACAATAAGACTAAAATGATTCATTACACCGTGGGCTTGTTTATATTATAACATAGTTATATGCCTGGCAGAATGAGACCGTAAAACTGCCATTAACAAGAAGAGGAAAGCGGTTCTGGCTTTTACTAACTCGCAACCGCCTTATGATGCAGGCTTACAAAGAGCAGTGCAGGGGCAGCCACTGTTTGCTGCTGTGCCTTCTTGGGATAGCAAAGATCCTTTTTGGATCTTTTAAGAATTATGTGTGTGTGTGTGTGTGTGTGTGTGTGTGTGTACATGTGTGCAAGTTTTCTGGGAGTTGCTTCTCTCCTTCTACCAAGTGGGTCTGGGGTATTGAACTGAGGCCTTCAGACTTGGCCAAGGCATGCCTTTTCCCACTGAGCTATGGAGTTGGCCCCCAAACATTGTTGAATAGATTTTTCCATGAATCTGTACTTTGCAAGTCTCACTCAGGCTGTAAATAAATAGAGCAATTTATGAGCGAATTTCTGCCCTTACAGAGAAGCAGTGAATTTGCAGGTGGAGCCAGCACTGAACCACGTAGGGAAGGGAAATTGTCAGAGACACGACACCAACGCATACCAGCCAATCCACGACTCCCTCCTCTATCTCACAGCCACTTAGAAATCTTTAGTATCAAAACTGATGTGTTCACTGGTTTTCTCTGAATGGTTCCATTAAAGTGTAGTTACTGAGTTCAGAGCCCAGTGCTTCAGATATTGCTGGTTAAAAAAAAAAGACAAAAGTAGTAAGAAAAATAAATGTATCTGGTGTTTAGATTACAGTTTAAAGAGTTCTACCAAGGAGGTACTAGAGGGCAAGGCTTCCTGGTATCATAACAGCATGGATGCCTGAAATGTGACATAAGTTTACTAGATGAAAGGCCATGAAGCCTAGGATTTCAGGCAAAGATTAATAGCTAACATGGATGCTTAAAAACTGAGAATAATATATACTTAGATTATTAAGTAAATGTTAGTTCCATGAACACCAGTTCCTAGAAAAACTATAACAAGAGATGAAACCAGAAAGATTTAGGCATATCACTCCTTCCAAGGAACAGGGACATCCTAGAAGAGGGGGCAGAAAAAAATGTAAGAGCCAGACAATGGGGAGAGGACTGAATTGCTTTTCTAGTTGCCTGCACAGGGCTGGCCCAAGACTGAACACAACATTCCATCATGGATCCAGGAGGGGCTCTTGGAGCCTGACCCTCCCTAGGGATTATTGGCATTTGGTGGCTGCTTGTGAACTGGGCATCCTTGCCTTGGTGAGTTGCCCGTTCTCCAGTGGCTACTCCAAACCATTTCTACGTTAGCAGTTCTGCTGTGAGTCATGGCATTATGTGATAGCAGGAGGGGGCTTGCAGGGAGGGAGGAGAAGGGTTGGGGGTGGGGAGGTGAATAAGAGATGAAAGTTGGAGGGTAAATAACTGTGCATGTGCGTGTGTCTGTGTGTATATGCATGTGTGTACACGTGCATGTTTGTGTGTGTATGTACATGCTTGTGTGTGTGAGTGTGAGTGTGTGTGTGGGGGTGGAGAGAGAGAGAGAAGGGACACACACAGAAGTTGTCAAACAATAAAAAAAAATTAAAGCTGGTAGGAATTTATCAGCATCCAAGAAAAACATGGCTCTGTCCTCAAAGATCTTATAGTTTAGTAAGAGAAATGACTTTAAAAAATAATTCATACACTGGACATAGTGGTGCTTGCCTTTAACCCCAGCGGCTAGATCTCTGTGAGTTAGAGGTCAGCCTGGCCTACATAATGAGTTCCAGGACCGTCAGAGCTGCATAGTGAGACCCTGTTTCAGAAACAAAACAAGAACACACCGCATACAACAGTGTTCAGTATTTAAGAACCCAGTGGAGAAAGCAGACAGGTTCTGGAAGATAATTACACGGAGGACCTGCTTGAAAGTGGTCAGGGTAGTGCCTGTCTCGGTGATGAGACTGGAGGGTGGAAAGACCAGACCCTGAAGGGCTCAGACTTATCAGGAGGCTGAGGTTTTTATCTTGGGCCTTATCCAGGTTAAAGGCTTCAGGCTATGGAGAGCCAGAGTCAGTTTGCTGTTTCAGAGAAACCTTTCCAGCAAAGCCTGCAGATGAGCAAGACACCAGATAGGGAGACCAGTTAGATGGCTTTTCCACTCGACTGGGTGAGAGTTGATGCCTGAGTGCTGGAATCTCTTGGCAACAGCAGCTTTAAATGAGGGGGAAGTATGGTCAAGTATTTAACTACCCTTTTGGCTCCAGCACTGACCCATTTGAATGGCTGCTGGCCTGGGTACCAGAGCAGAGTCTGTGTGGGTCTCTGCAGGGCCAGGCTGTATCCAGAGGTGGAGCAAGCATGGACAAGGGACTGGGGCCAGCTGCTCTTTGTAACCAGTGTTAGAAGTCTTTCAATATTTTCCTTAAAAATGCAGCTAGCCTGGGAAACATTAAGGAGATAAATAGGAAAGAGAAAGCCTGCATCTTAGTGATGTGAGCAGAAGCCAAAAGGAAGTTAGTGACAAGGTTCTGGTTTCTGTTGGTGCAACAAGGTAAACTAATTTATGTATTCAATAATATTTCCTTACCACTCTGTGTTTAAGACACCCAGAGACTTGACATACACGTGGCATTTGATACAGGAGGAAAGCACTGAGCTGAAGAAATAAACTTGGGAACATAAAGATGTCATTTAAAGTGACAGAACAGATGAGGTCTCCTAGGGAAACAGTGGGGAAAGAAGCAGCAGAGCCCAGGCGGAGCCTGAGCAGGGCCAGCATTCAGTGTTTGTGAAGAGGAGACATGTGACAACTGGGGAGTTGCTGTAGCAGGACAGGGTCGTGGGAGCTCACAGGAGTGAAGAGTGGATAGGTTTCCGGAAGGATGAGGGCGTGGCTGACTATGTGGAAAGTTGTGGAGAGATTAAGAAAGAGCGACCTGAACTATCTCAGGGAACTAGCAATGTGGAGATTGTCAGTGACCTTATTCTGTATTCTGCAGTGTAATAATAGAAAGGTGACAATCAGTCCTTCTGGTAAGTTCAGGAACCAGAGTCTGGTTAGAAGTGTTTGTCATCAGGGGTGGTGCAAGCTTCTTACAGGCCCCAGCTGTGCCCCCTTTGAGTCACTGACCAAACTGGGTCCCCTGAATATTGACTTAGGGCAGTTGTCCCAAGTCATGCCACTCTAGGGAGGACTGGATTTTGGAAACCATGCATAAACCTTTCCTTTAGCTTCTTTGGAACGTAGTGCATGGATCATCCCTACTAACCCCGTGACTTTTAGGGAGGTGTAACTCTGGAAAACTGGCCTGGCTTCGTGTACAGCTGATTTGGGTTTATAAAATCCACGTAGACTTCTCAAGTGGCTGAATTTGTAGACAGAGACAATAATACTGCAGAGAGCATATATTTGACAACATGTCACCCGGTAATTAAAGAAGGGTGCTCCAAACAGGCAGAGATCCTTGGGAGATAGAAAGTCAGGAATTGTGGCTGGGGATGCAGTTTGGTTACAGAGTGCTTGCTTTGTATGACAAGGTTGTGGGTTCTATTCTCAGCACGGTATAAACCAAGAATAGTGGTATGTAGCTATGATCTTCAAACTCAGGCAGGAAGGGCAGCAGGATTAGAAGTTCAAGGTCATTTTCTCTTACACAGAAAATTCAAGGCCAGTTTGGACTATGAGAGATTCTGTCTGAAAAGGAGTCAGGAATCTAAATGATAGTGCTTACATTACCATGAGCTGACACTGTGAATCCCTGGCTGGCTTTCTAATGTATTTATGCTATAACTGGGATCATTAACATGATCTTAGGCTGTACTATCAACATTTTGGAGTACTAGTCACAAAGTCTGGATAGCAAATAAAATGATTAACCTCTTAGAATTAGCTATAAATATGATTAATAAAATATATGATATTTTAAGAAAAGCATTATATTAATGGTAGAAATTAAAGGAATCTAAAGGTCCAAATATCATATTTGAGAAACAGATAAGACCCAGAGGCTGCATGGTGGTGGCGCAGGCCTTTAATCCCAGCACTTTAGGAGGCAGAGGCAGGCAGATTAGCCTGGTCTACAAAGTGAGTTCCAGGACAGCTAAGACTGTGTAACAATAGAAACCCTGTGTTGGAAAAAGAAAAGAAAAGAAAAAAAAAACTCAGAAAGTCCACATGATGTGTCTAAGGACCACAGGGAGCTCTGCATTAATGAAGCCTACAGTCTTTGTTCAGTGTTCCTCTCATTAACGCACCCTCATTTTAAAGGAGTTTTGTGTTAAATTGGGGGGATACTTCATTTATAATGATCTGATTACTATAGCTGCGTAATAAATTGTCCACTACTCAAAGATATTTATGTCCACGGAGTTTGTGCCTCACCCTAGTGCCGGGCACCCAGGCAATGGCTTGTTTCTGATCTTCAGTCTGATCCCCAGCTGGGATCAGCAGAAGGGCCACTTAAATGTCTCCTAACTGACATGAGCTGAGGCTCAGCTGGGTTTGTGGGCCCAAACACGCACCACAGCATTCTGCTTAGAGTCTCCTTACTGTATGGCGACTGACTTCCAAGAATGACCACAACAAGACAGAGAAGCAAACGGAGGTCATCTTGTCATTTATGGCCCATCACAGAAGTCACATGTGTCTTTCTCTCAGCTGTTTATTGTACTCATAAAGGCCCTCAGGGCCTCCCTATGTAGCTCAAGCTTCCCTCAAATTTATAATCCTCTTGCTTCAGCTTCCTGGGTATTGGGATGGAGATCTAGAATTTGCCTCTTGATAAAACTAGTAAGGTCCTGGAAGAGTATTTGGGACAGCAGTTACTATGTAGTCCCACCCTGAAATTACGGTCAGCTAAGATTAGGATGAGAGAGGTAAACTTTGGGAGAATTCTGCAGGTAGAAGAGAGGCAGAGGGACTAAATTATCTCTGAAGGCTGAGATGCCTGCCCTACGACATGCCTGGTCAGCAACCTGAACCGAATTAGAATATTAACTCAACATGACTGAAGCTCTCGTTTGATTTACCTGTCTTGTTTGGTCTGTTGGACATACTGTTTACAGAGCACATCCCAAGCACGACGGACTTCAGGGTGAAGAAGAGGGAGGAAGTGGTTTGAAGGGAGACACTAAAGAAAAAATAGTTCGTGAGCTGTGCTAGAAAGAGCAGTCAGCAGAGTTTTCGCAGCACAGAGAAATGCACACACTCTCTGACCACACAATAAAGTCACCACTTAAGAACGATCATTTCAACATAAATTTCTCTCCCACTCAGAAACTTAAAAAAATACTCATCTACATACTTTTGGGTATAGAGAGGGAATTATGATTATAATTATAAATTTATAGAAAATAAGAATAATGAAAATACTACATGTCAAAAGTCATGGCATATGCCTAAAGTTACATGTAAGGTGCACATCATATCAAGAAGTGAGATAAGACAGCAGCAGTGAAGGCTGATTCCTAAGTGTCTGACCCTGGCCTAAGGTTTTCTATGTATCAACACATTTAGTGTCCAGCAGTCCATTAGGTGGGCACTGTCCTGCTCATTCTCATTTAATCAAAGAAAAACAGTAAGTAGAGAAGGGCTAAATGAGTGGGGTGAGGACAAGGGCCTAGAGCCCAGGCAATGCTCTAGCGTCGTCATGGGAACAAAGATGCAGAGAGTCGCCCCTCTTTGCTAGCAACTTGTTTTTGTGGTGCAGAGTCAGAGGAGTGGAGAACCTTATTCTCCTCCAACATGGCCTCTACTGAGTGGGAGTGGCAGGGATGGCCTCATGACTCCCCCACCATAGAGCCCCAACAAGAAGGGAGGAGAAACTTTGTTACTAGCAGGTTCTGTGTGAAGGTCAGACTCCCCAGATGGTCTCCATTGGCACTGCAGGCAGAATGGGTCTTTAGTGTCTACACAGCAGTCTCTTCCTGGCTTGGGTATTTGCATGAGTTACACAGCCTAGTGGAAGGTTCAAGTCTAGCCTCCCCATCATGATTTGCTGTGAGCAGGACAGGGGACACTTTTTAAAAAAGTTTCCTGTGGCTTTGGCTGAAGTAGAATCTAGGTTGTCTAGGAGTTTTCTTTTTGGCTAGACTGATCTTTTCTTGCTCTTTGGCAAGACAAAACAGGTTTTCTTTATGACCGTTTGCAATTTGCTACCGTGGTCTGAT
>JAQHUG010000096.1:2400301-2438498 GCA_028555095.1 Dicrostonyx torquatus
TTCTATATACCTTTCCTTACTTCTTGTTCTATGGCTTGCTGTGTAGCGGAGCAACTAGCCCCTGATATCCTCTCTCCTTTTCTTTTCTCACTCTTCAATCTCTTTCCCATACTTCTCCTCCTGTTTAATTCTCTCTGCATGGCAGCTCTGCCTATCTTTTCTACTGCCTACCTATTGGGCATTCAGCTCTTGATTAGATCAATTGGGTGTTTTAGACAAGCACAGTGGCACAGCTTCACAGAGTTAAACAAATGCAACGTAAAAGAATGCCGCACATCTTTGCATCATTACGCAAATATTCCACAGCATAAATGAATGTAACACATCTTCAACTAATATTCTACAACAAATAATCTTCATGAGTTAAAAATATTATATATCTATTTAAGGTGTAAAGTATGTTTTGCTATGCATATTAGTGGTGAGATTACTACAGTTAAGCAATCAACCTGGTCACATACTTATTGTGTATATGTCCAAAGTAGATAGAATCTACTCTTGTGTCAAGAGTATCTCATACCCCTCATTCTAGGTCACCGGATGCTATCTGTTGTGTTTGCATTCTCATAATTATGTAAGAATGAATCAGAGTAGACAACAGTAGGTATACACAAGTCATAATAGAGGCTACACAGCCGAGAGGAGATAATATTTAAAAATGACTTAGAGAGCAGTGGTGGAACACGGAAGGAAGTGGATGAAAGTAACAACACTTGGGATTGGATTGGCTGTTGAAGGTGAAGGTGATGTGGCTGTCACTGTACCATGTTGAAAGGTTTCCTGTAGATGTTAGGAATCTTCATGCGTCCTGTGTTTGCCTCTGAGAGGGATCTTTGTGCTTAGGAGTTCTTCAGTGTGCAGTCATCTTTCTGAACTACCCAAATCCTTTTTATTATTCAGAGTCTGAACACTGCTTTCTCAGGCAACTTCCTCTGAATTTCCTAGTTAAGTCTGATCATTCTATTAAAGGTCTTATATACTATGTACCTGCCTATATATGAGCCATGAACCAGCCACTCAGATCCATTTATGTGGCTTTATAGCTGGTGACTGATTTACAGTCACTTCTCTGTGGAGTGTCAGCTTATGAGGGTAGAGACTGCTCTTTGATGCTTACTTAATATTCTTAGTGCCTGGTCTATAGTCACCAGCCACACACACACACACACACACACACACACACACACACACAGAGAGAGAGAGAGAGAGAGAGAGAGAGAGAGAGACACACACACAGAGAAATTTAGAAAGACAAACAAAACACACACAGAGAGAAACACATACGCCAAGAGGAAGAGTCTTGAGTGAATGAATAACAGTAAAAGCAGTGACCCACATCACAAAGAAAAAACACTGATAGAGTTTATTAGATCCATTAGAATAGGATTATTTTCTCTATACTGATAAGAATAAAGAAAAACTGCAAACAACTCCTTTGGAGACGTAAAGACAAACATTGTCAGAGTTCTTAGGCTGGGTGTGGTCGCTTCTACCTGTGCCTATAACCCTAGCCAGCACTTGGAAGTCTGCAGCAGGAGGATTACTACCTGAACATCAGGCCAGTCTTTCCTGCATAGTGTGGCTCAGTTTTGGGCTACCAGGCTTTAGGAAGAGACCCTGTCACAAAACAAGAAGAAAATAAAACAAAATGTCCACATCAACAATAGAAATACAGGAGCATTGACAATTGTTGATAGTAACAATTGTTGATAAAAATAAAACAAGAATCCCCAGAACCAAAGTATGTGACAGCTTCTTAGAAAATGTAGAGCCACCAGTCAGGCTGACCTGGTTACTGAAGAAATTTGTTGGGGAATTTTGTTTTAAGGTGTGTTGCTTTTGTTTAGGGTGCACTTGTTTAACTCTGTGAAGCTATAATTCGTTGCCTGTCTAAAACATCTGGTAGCCTAATAAAGAGCTGAATGGCCAATAGCAAAGCAGGAGAAAGGACAGAAGGGGTGGCAGGCAGAGAGAACAAGAGAAATGAGGAAGAAGAGAGGAAGAGAACAAGGAGAGGAGGACATCAGAGGTCAGCCACCCAGCTACACAGCAAGCCATGCAGAAGAAAGAAAGGTATACAGTCGGGATGATAATTTAAATTAAGAAAAGCTGGCAAGAAATTAGCCAAGCTAAGGCCAGACAATCATAACTAAGAATAAGATAAGCCTCTGTGTGTGATTTATTTGGGATCTGAGTGGTGGGCCCCTCAAAAAGACAAAAGAGTAAAACATCAAACAACAGAAATTGATTAATATGGGATGGAGAACATGTAGGGTAGAGGTATTGAGCAATGTTTTCCTCTATAGTTTTCTTTATTTCTTTTTCTTTTTTTTTTTTTGAGACAGGGTCCTTGACTTAGTTAGGGTTTCTATTGCTGCGATGAAACACCATGACCAAAGAGCAATTTGGGGAGGACAGGGTTTATCTGGCTCACACTTCAGCATTGCTGTTCATCACTGAAGGAAGTCAGGACAGGGACTCAAGCAGTACGTGATGCAGAGACCATGGAGGTGACCTGCTTACTGCTTGCTTTTCCTGGCTGGTTCTTATAGAACCCAGGATCAGTAACGCAGGGATAGCATCACTCCCTATGGGCTGGCCCTTCCCCATTGATCATTAATTGAGAAAATAACTTAATTTCCACAACTGAGGCTCCTTCCTCTGATGACTCTAACTTGTGTCAAGTTGACACACAAAACCAGCCAGTATATTCCTTTAACAAACCTAGAACTCACTAAATAATGAGGATAACTGACCAGCAATACCCCAGGTTCTGACAGTCTGCCTGCCACACTTCCAGCTCTGGCTATGTGTTGCTGTGTAATCTCTACCTGAATACTGGATACTTGAACTCGGGTCCTCAGGCTTGTGTGACAAGCACTTTACACACTGAGCCACTCCCCCAGCCCTGGAAAGGTATTACCTTATGTAATTAGAAACCCAGAAGGACTTTTCTCAGGATTCCAAGAGGCAGCCAGCAGCCACTTGAGCCAGAATGCTTCCTTACCACGCCCCTCAGAGAAGTGGGTTTCTTTCTTGGCGGTGATAGGAAGTATTTATTCTCAGCCATATCTAATGAATTTAGTGCTAACGTGGGTCAGATCTCCTGCTGGAAGTGCTAGACTGGTAACCAGCTATCCTGTGGGAATGCGTGCTTTGGAGCTGGGGCCTCCAGCAGCTAATTAACCTAGTTTGGTCCAGGAATGTTCTGTCTTTGGATTTTTGTCTCAAAATTTCCTAATTCCCAGCCCACTCCCCCAGTTGTCTTTCTCTCTTAACCATGGCCTTTCTGAGTTATCTCAAATCAGTCACCTAATAATTCCTACTGTGACCTTTCTGGAAATAGGTCTCTGTGTAGATTCTTCTTTCTTTCAGCCATACTTTGAAGCAAGCAATCGGTGAAGTCTCCCTGGTTCTAGTGATTTGCAGTAGCATGTGGGGTAATGGGGGAGTGTTGCATCCTAAGCCTCCTTTTAAGGACAGAACCAGATCTTTCAGCTCGATGAGATAGTAACAGACATGCCAGCAGCAGAATCCACTCCGCTCCTCAGCGTCTCAGGAACTCCAGCAAGCCAGCAGCAGCTCAGCTCGTACCCAAACTGGTCTTGACCAGACTACGGAAGACAACAAAGAGGCAGGAAATCGCTTCTATTGATTTCATCAGCAGCTTAACTCACCGTGCCAGGCAGCTGTGTCTCTCATTGGTCACAGCTGTGGAGAGCAGCAGGCTGAGGGTTGACCTACATCTGTCCTCTCTAGGTCAACCCCTGAATTTGTTTGTAGAAGCTTCTGTCTTCTAAAACACCAAGTTTAGCTTAGTCCTTACCACAGTACCATGATTTTATCAGGAAGTGAGATGCCCCACACCTGTGAAGAGCTGACATCTGCGGGCTTCCCCAGCTCCGGCTTCTTTTGCTTTGCTTCTCAACTGCCACCTCCCTCCTGGTCCTCTCTTGCTATTTTTGTTCCCCACCCCTGCTTCCATCGTTCTCTGGGTGAGAGAGGCTGTGATGGTCACAGTTGTGTGATTGTGAGGTTTTCCAGTCCAGTTTTTATCTGACCATGCCATACCATTCCTTTCAGCTGCAGCCACCATCCCAGGTGCACACAAGCCTGTGCCCAAGTATGCCCTTCTGGGTCCCCAAAGGCTCTAGGATGTGTCAGTTGCTAGTTACAGCTGCAGCTGTAAACAGAACAGTAATATACACACATTCAACATGGGAGTTCCTTAATTTCTACGCACTAATTGTTTTTTCATTGTTTTTTATGGCCAAGTAATTTTTAAAAGATAGACTGTAAGTCTTTTTTCAAGATTAGAGAGTCTTAGAGAAATTTTATTTTTGTAGCTACCATCCAAATGTGATTTAAAAAAAAATCTCTTGCCCTTTGTCTTGGGGCTGCATCAGTATGGACATGTTGCCTCAGGTCTCGGTAGACAAGTTTCCTTATGCTGACCTCGCAAAGGGAAGCTAATCCTCGCCTGTTTCGCCTGTGCACAGAAGCATCAGGGCCCTGTAGCCTTCTGTTTGTAGCACAGGCTCTGTTTCCATTACCTGTGATGATTTCTTCACCTCTTTAATAACAACAATAAAGAAGCTGGGATGGTGGAAAAATGATTCCAGCAGCTCAGGTCCCCATGTGCACCAGCTGCATCACAGTCATTTGAGCTAGGAAAGACCTATTAAGCCAGCTCAGTGACTGTCTGAGGGCTCGTGGTGGTTTTGCCTTCCCCACTATGCCTGGCTACATTTTAGTGCCTTTTCCAATTGCAAATAGTGCACGAGAAAGGGTTTCTGGCTCTCCCCAGGGGACAGTGCCACACAGCTGGTAATAGACCTCTTCATTACCATGTGACCTGCTCCGCCACCTTAATCATTTTCACCACTCCTTCTCCTGTCCCCTTGGATGACACTAAATAACTTCTCTCCATCCATGCTGTTTACACCCTTCAGGTCATCTTGGCTGCGGCCAATGAGCCAGCCCCTGACGGTTAGCCCTGGTGGCCATGCTGGGAGACTTTCCTCTTCCATCTTCCTCTGGAAGGCTTATAACTCATGTTCGTTGCTTTTCAGGGAATATCCAGCAGTTTCTCAATATCTGGTCTCATTTCGTTTTCACTCATACTACTCAGGAAAATCCCTTTGTTGTCTCTGTTGTCACAAAGAAAAATGATGGCAGTAGAATCTCTGCTTCCAGAAAACAGGGCAGAGCTTTTCAGCCTGGGTAAGTGTCGTAGCTTCAGACAGTTGCCATCTCCTGCCTGCCCTGCTGTGCTCATGGGAACTCGGTGTGTGTTTGGATCCAGGCAAGCCTTTGTTTGGGTGGCTTATTGTTAATTCTCATTATTGGTTTAAATCATATTTTGCTGCCCGTATAAATGTCTGGTTGAAAACACTTCCCTCAACTCCCTCAGAGGATTGCCAACCTCTTTTCTGTTAATATTCCTTTTACTAAGACCAAATCAACAGTGTCTGACACCTTTGCTAAAGAGGAGATCATGCACTGAGAGGCACAAGTCCTTTACCCGGAAAGAGCAGGAGTGGTACCACCACAAGGCAAGGAAACACCGAGTGTTAACAGTATTCAGTCCGCTTCCTTTGCAGCCCTCTCTTCCACATCGTAAGCACTGAATTGAACAAGGCCTGGCTTAGCATGCTCAGTGTTCATGTTTGAACACTAACGATGACACCGGCATGAGCGTACAAACGGTTCTCTAACCGCATCATCCTACGGAACAGTTGAAGCCATGATGGAAGGAAGGAATTATCTTTACTTAGCAGGGAGGCTTAGACAGGTTTTGTTATCAGTTTCACAAACAGCCAATAAATTCTCCTTTGAGTCTTTTCATTCCATCACTAAGATGTTTCCTGAACAGTTTGTGAAGAGCGACGGACCATATGACGATTGCTGGGGTTGGCATGTTTTTCTGGGCTCTTCATTGGGAAAAATAGAGCAGCCTACACAGGCAGAGTCTAACATGAGCCCTGGTGTTTATCAATAGAATAATTCAGCTGTTACTTGATGACAGAAAGAGTATATTAAATTTCTAAGACATAGCCTGCTCTCTCATTCTAACAATAATGTAATGTTATTGACGCAGAGTAAAAGTGAATGTATCTTTGTAAATGCCAATTCAGATGCTATAGATGTCTGTAAAGCTAGTGATATACACATAAGATAAGAAAATACAGAGGTGTATTTCAAATGCTAATAATATGATTTGAGGGAAACGAAGAACCCAAAGAATCTACTTTTATGTTTGAATAATATGCAAAGCAGCAGTATAATTTTATACCCACTATGTGGTAAGGAAAACATAGTGTCCTAAAATTATAGTGTTGGTCAAACAAAGAAGTGCCGTGTAGTTACTGTGTCAGTGTGTTCACACAGTGCTTATTAATATTTTGAATTTGGAGCAACTGAGGGAGCCTATCCTAATGTGGTCTTACGCTTTAAGGTATAAAAGCAACACTTAAATAAAAGACTCTTTAGCGCCAGCATTTTGAACAAAATCCAGATTTTAAAAAATTATGCTTTTAAGTCAATTGTTCCCTTTTGTGTCCTGAGAAAGGCAAATTACAGATATACACATCTACTGTCAAGAGAGAAATCTGTCAATATGGAGGGAGAATTATACACTCTGCATCAGTTTGTGGGCCCCGGTGCTCTCACATCTGGCTAAACGTAGATTGGAATTTGTGGCTTCAGTGGAGATGTTTCATTCCTGTAACTTCTCAGGAAGAAATTACTTGAAGCAACCTCATCCTTGAAGATGCATCCTTAAAGATGCCAGTTGTAGTTTATAATTCTCATTATTTAAGTGATTAAAAATAAAAACCCTGTTTTTCTTTTATAATTATATGATACAATTATATGACACAGTACAGGTTGATTATGGCTAAATTTAGAAAGAGATAAGAGAAAACAAATTCCAATAATTTTCATGCGAAACTAACGAGTTTGATAAACTTTCTAAGTTTTATCTATGCATCTAAATAATTTCATGTACATGCATATATATACATATATTATATATATATTTTCATCTTTTGAAAAACAACAGCTTATTGGGGTGGGGAATATAACACCATATTAGAATACTTGCCTAGTGTGTAAGACATTCTAAATTCATTTCTCACTACTTCAAATAAAATAAATAAATTAAAAACATAAAAGTGTTCTGCTTGCATTTCACACTGCTAATTGTCTGCCTTGTTCCCTTAAGATCTCTAACAGACTTAATGAAGAGGTTATGGTGTCTGGGTGTTAACTTGATATGTTTAAAAATTCACCTGATTTATATGAGTCTGAAAGGTTCTAGTTTTTTTTTTTTTTTTTTTTTTTTAGAGTATAAGACAGATCTTTCCAACCAAACCTTGGATGGATTTGGACTATTCGGGGCATCTGAATATTTTTGGCGAAAAAGTATCTCATCTATGGGTTACAGTATAGGGACAATCTCCAGTCCAGCTTGAAGGGACCAAGACTGACTGGGTCAGCTTTCTGAAGCTCAGTGGGTGAAGTAGAGAGACCACACTGAACTCAGCTGGGAGATATTTCAGCTTCTTATATCTCCCTACATCTGACAGAGCGCCTGTCACCTGTGTCCCCATCAGGAGATCTTGGAAGTAGTATTTGGTGTTTTCCAGGTATCTCTTTAGTTAACGCTAAAGTGAGGCATAGGAACTCCAGACAAAGGGGTTTTAGACTGCTTTGTGAAGGCTCATCAGCTACCTCAGTATTTGAAAGAATGTTTCATCTCGTCTAAGACACCATTAGAGATTGTCCCATCATTTAAAGTGCAGTGCAGAAAGTCATGCTGTTAACTGAACACACTGTTCATTTTAGACTTTATCCATCTTTCAGAGGTATTAAAATGTGAACCAGTGTCTTATAGTAAATGAACTATAGGTGTAGTTGGTAATTTGCTTAACACATTGCATAGAAAATATTCAGTCATATTTTGTGAACAGATTTTCAGAACTCAGTACATATTCATCTGTGTCACGTTCAACTTAAAACAAGACTCTTTCTCTGACATTTTATTTATTTATTTCTAGAGCAAAATAAAGGCAAAATGCTAACATTTTGACATTTATGTGTCTGTAAAGGTTTTTTTCCCATGCCTTCCATTGCCTTCTTAGAGTAGACTAAAACACAATCATGTAACTTGAACTCTTTATTTTTCTTTTCTCAGAGAGAACAGATTCTGGCGGATACCCTTTTACCTTAAGAAGCATGACTGGTTCATTTCTTTGATCGTCACGTTTCCTGATAGTCACTTAATACAGTTCTAAACAATACCTCAGGCGTAGGGATTGCAGACTCATTCTAATTATGAATATTATGTCTTTTGCTGGAGCATCTTAATTACCAGATTTTACAGATGAGCAAAGAAAGCCAGGCCAGGCAGATTTTGTGATGTGTCTCTCATCATTCAGGTGGGCTCTTATGCTGCCTGGAAAAATCTATCCACAGAAGTCTGATCCTCCTGAAGCCTCCTTTAATCTTACTGGTCCAAATGTGTTGTTTCTGTTTCCTGAGAAATCTCTCTGGCAGATCTTCTGAAATGGAAATCCATGCTCTTTTTAAGTATTCTGCCTCATGTTGGCAGTTACTGTTTGCCTTCCAAATCTAGAGACACACAACTTCCCCTGGGAAGAGAGAGGAAAGAGAAAGGGGAGCAGGAGGGAGGAAGAGCCCCTTATCCACAAGGGTCCCATAGAACTTGGAATACAGACACGGAACCACAAGACAATCATATAAATTGGCTCTAATAAATGGGAACAATCCTTCATAGGCTCTCATCTTTTTCCGTTTGAGTTTTATCTAGAATGTCTTGCTTTAAACTTATCTTTAAGTTACATGGTAGAAACAGAAAGGAACATAAATGTACATATTTAAAATCTGAAATTTTAATGAAGTTTTTGAAAATTGCATTGAGTACATAATGAGAAACTTGAAACCTGTTAGCACCAGTTTGTCTAGCTTCCTACTGGATGGTGCTGCGAACTACCTCCAGTCTCTCGGTGTTGTGCTTTCTGGGGCACAAAATGAACCTGGTGGCTAATAAACAAGCTAGGTGAGGGTGAGCAAGGTTTGGCATACATCTCCCAAACTTTCTTCCTGGGAAAAGGAGAAGCTTGAATAGTCACAGGAAGGTGGAACTCACCTCCCCTGAATAGTCACAGGAAGGTTGGGCTCACATCCAATAGCATTCATTAGCAGAGGTCCTAGAAGTAGACACTGTGTTTCTGAGGCTCAGAAGATGAGGTGAGAAAGGGTAGGGATGCTGTGTGAGGTATATACCCTAACTGTATTATTTCTTGAGATGGATCTTCCCTCTGTAGCCTAACTGACCTTAACATCATGATCCTCCTGCCTCAGTCTCCTGTGGGCTGGGACTGTAGTCCCATGTGCACTACCATGCTTGACTCCTCATTGCATTTTTGCAATGATTCCATTTGGCAGGAGACGTTCATATTGTTCAAACTACAAAATTATTTGCCACCAAGTCATTTGGTTGTTGTTTTTTTTTTATCCCTTAAGTAATCTTCAGCTCACAAACCGAGAAAGTTCATAAATAAGACTAAACTTAGATGTTTAAATCTCCCCCACATTCCTGAGGAACTCTTTTATCAACTATAATTGTATAGTTTTCATAAGGTAGCTGGCATTTTTATTCTTTTGTTTAAAGTTATCATTTTTTGAGAATTCCTTTCAGAAATACTGTATTTATAGCAGTTCTGCCCACTCCAACTCCCTCTCACATTCATGACCTCTTCTTTAATTGTTGTTATCACGTGTATTTATATATATATATAAATTTATACATCCATATACAAATATGATTTATATTTATGCATACAGAACAACTTACTGAGTTTATTTAGTATTGCTTACATTTACATGTGTGTAGGACTGATCGCTTGGGCTGGGAGAACCTATTAGGTGACTATGCCCTGAAGAAAACTGGTTCTCCCTCTCTCAGAAGCCATTGATTGACTATATCTCCTATATCTCTTCATCTAGGAGTGGGGCCTTGTGACTTTTTCCCTACTCACATTGGCTTGTCATCTGGTCATTATGCAGGTCTTGTTTAAGCAACCATATTGCTGCGATTTCATGGGTGTGGCTTCCCTACCACACAGAAGACACTATCTGGAGCAGATAGCTTTGGTCCTCTGGCTCTGGTGAACTTCTTCCTCTCCCCAGTTTCCCCTGAGCCTTAGGCATAGGGGTTATGTTGATGTAGCAAATGGATTGGGTACCTCATGATCCCTTATTCTTTGCCAGTTGTGGGTCTCAGTAATGACCTCTATCAGCTGCCAAAGGAAACTCCTTTCATGAGTGGTGAGAGCTAAGCTTACCTGTGGGCATTAAGGTAAATACTTAGGATGCAGTTAGCTATTATACTAGTTTAGGTAAGTGTCTGTGAGGCTTTTATTCCCAGTTTTGAAATGTGATGTCAATATTAAGAGAAAACACCTGGAAAAGCAACTCGAGGGCTAGATATGGTGGCACACACCTTTAACCTCAGCACTCAGAAGACAGCGGCAGGTGACTCTGTAAATTCAGGCACAACCTGGTCTGCGAACTCACAGGCCAGCAGGGCTACACTGGGTCAAAAGAAAAGGAAAGGGCAAAATCTGCAACTGAAGGAAGGGAGGAAGCACGTATCGATTTTGTTCCCATTTGGAGGATATAGTCCGTCCATCATGGCAAAGAAGAAAGGGGCAGCAGGAGCATGAGACAGCTGGCCACACTGCATCTCCAGTCAGGTAGTAGAAAGGGAGGGGTGCTAGCACTTGCCTTGTTCTCTCCTCCATTATTCAGCTAATGGAGTGTAGACACCCACGCTTAGGATAGATTCTTACCTCAATTAACCCAGTTTACACACCCCTCACAGACATGCCAGAGGATTGTGTTCACGGGGATTCTAGACACATCAAGTTGACATTGATCATATATATTTTTAATCCATATTCTTAAGTTAAACCATTTATAAAATGTAGGACTAAACATTTTTTAACTAACATAGATGACTAAATTATATTAACAAGTATGTATCCTCAAATGGGCAATGATATTTTCATCAAAGAATTTTAAATATACTTTATAAATAGTTCTGAATTTAGATACATCTTTTAAAATTATTTAAAATTACTAAGATTTTCCTTTTATCTCATTTTTTTGGTTGCACAAACCTAAGTCAGACAATTAAGACAAAACCTGAATTATGTCATGACTAAATTTCTTGCTTTTGGAACTCATTAAGTAAGGAGAATGAAATGAGCTATATAATTATGACGTGTCAAAGATTCCTTTGGACTCCACCTTTATTAATTGAAGGCTATTTTCAAAGAAGTATGTGTACTAGATGGTTGGCAGGAGTTTCTTGGATCCACAACCATTCTCTTCTGTAGAATTCTTCAATAGTAAGAGCATAATTCCCCAAACAGATAACCCTTGTTGGATGTTAGCCATGTCCCAGGCACTGTGCTAGGAGCTTTAGGAGTCTTGCTTTACTTTTTTATTTCTAAAAACTTTATGAGTTAGGTATTATTTATTTCAATCTTCAAACAAAGTACTGTACATTCTGCTGTGGTTTCTGTGTGTATTCTAAATAAAGAGATTTAGGCAAGAGTTACAGGAACTCTGGCAGTTATAGATGATCATTTTAGCATAATAAGAAAGTACATGGAGAGCCAATTTTATTTGCAATGTGGGCGAAGTTTGAGTTTGCTGCCAACTATGGGCTCTATGCCATTTAATAAACTTTCCTATATAATTGTATTCATAATATATTATTATCCTATTTATAAATTTCAAGAAATTTGCAGGAAACACTGTGAGTGCCTGTGCACTGTGTAAAGCATTCTTTCTAGCAATATATGTAAGGACATGTTCAGTTTGCAAAAGTGCAGCACAAAAGCCCCTAGATATTCTAATACCCATTAAGTAGCTACTGTTAATTTTTGGTTTACATCTGCCCGGTTGTTTTCATACACGCATATGTAAATAGATATTTAAATCAAATTTAAAATACACTTAATAGTTTGGTTTTGTTTTTCTAAGCTTTTATTTGGCAATATATCATAAACATTTCCATAAGTCATTAAAATTTCTACCATATAAATGCATCCATTATATAGAAAGCCCATTGTTTGGTTATGCTCTACTTGATTGGACCTGATTCCTCACTTTGGATATTTAAGTAGGTGGAGAAAATGTTGGAATATAAATATCTAAATCTTACTCTGCTATAGGTCTCAATTTTTTTTGTTTTGTTTTGTTTTATGTTTTTCAAGACAGGGTTTCTCTGTGTAGCTCTGGTTGTCCTGAAAGTCACTCTGTAGACCAGACTGGCCTCAAACTCACAGATATCAGCCTGCCTCT
Source organism: Dicrostonyx torquatus (assembly GCA_028555095.1). NCBI lineage: Eukaryota > Metazoa > Chordata > Mammalia > Rodentia > Cricetidae > Dicrostonyx > Dicrostonyx torquatus. The sequence continues at coordinate 2,412,701 of JAQHUG010000096.1, forward strand.
GCCTTTCAAGTGATGAGATTAAAGGTGTGAGCCACCACCAACCTGCTCAAAACTTTATTGACTGAAATAAGTGTGAGCCCAATAAAAAAAAATCTTAGATCACACTTGTGTTGGTTTGAATTTTAATCTGAAATTTCAAGGCAGAATGCAATTAGCCTCATAGGAATTTAGCTCATTTTCCTGTTTCTACTCTGGCCTAGATCACTATTTAAGATATAGTATCAAAAAACTGCTTTTGCACTTAATAAGGGAAGATGATTTCACAGGCTTGCCTGAGGTAGCACAGCAGTGATTTAGGTGTGGTGGCACAGATGTCATTGCCAATACCGACCGTACTTCCTGCTTCTCTGGCCTCGGTTTCTGTGTGGCAGTCTTGTGTAGGTCTTATTCTATGATAAGGGACATCATGTCCCTGGTCCAGGGCAGGTTCTAAACATTCACTACTTCCTTCCATTACCCTGAAATCTGTAACATTCCTATTCATTGATTCTAAAATGAACTACTGCCGAACACCAACATCTATGGTACTAAATATACACAGAAGTCATGAATTAAGCCTGCTTTGAATGGCTTCTCCAAGGTGAGACCTAATCCATTTGACTCTTCCTAAAGTCTTCTTTTTAAATTTTCTTGAACATTTAGGCCCTCAGAGTTGTGGGATACCAAATTCGATGCACATATTACACTTGATACTGCTGGTGGTAGAGATGGTGGGAGATTCCACTGAACCTCACACGTGCTTGTGTGTGGCAATTGAACTCTAGCAAAAGCTTGTTACGTTCTTCAAGAGAAGCCATGGTGCTGGTAACTTGTGCAGACCTGACATGTCTGCACCATGACAATGATGCTGTTCTGCTCTGCTTTCTTCCCTTTTTAAAAATGTTTATTTATTTACATTCTGTGTGGATGTGTGTGCCACAGCACATATGTGGAGGTCAGAGAACAGCCTGTGGGAGTTGGTTCTCTCCTATCATGTGCTTCCGTCCTGGGATTGAATTTAGGTCATCAAGCTTGGCAGCAAAGGCCTTAATCTGTTGTGCTGGTTCCCTGGTACTGTAATTATTTCTTGATACCAATTCATCTTTTGGCAAACCAGTTCTTTCATCGTTTCAAGTTGGCTTCATGAATTAAGGTTAGTCTTCCAAGATTTCAGTTTACTCTTAAGGCCTAAGGGACGTATGAACTTTGCCTTTTTTTAAAGTTCTCGATTAAATCTAGAGGCAAATGTATTTATACACTTCCACCGATCAAGAGGATACCATTACACATCCATGTAGCAGGATATACAAGAGACCCAGTGAATGGAACGAAAGCTGCAACTTTCCCCATTTCTTCATGTTCGCGTCGATCTTCAAGTGGCAGCTCTGTGGCTCTGCATCTGCAGACATTGGCTCTGAGGGCTGTAACTACCACGTCTGGAAGACATCTGTGAGGGGGGCTACCGAGGACACAAGTCAAAAGCAAGCTATGTGATTAACAGGCTTTCTGCCCTCCTCCCATAGGAAGATCAAGTCGAACTGAGAAAGTATAATAGCAGGTTTATTGAACAAAGCAATTCTCAGGTGAGTTCTCCAGTCCCAGAGATTGAGGACAGGGAAGTGGTGAGCCCCGGCCAGGGAAGGAAGCTTTTGTAGATTGTAGGTAGGGGTGATGACATGTCTGCTACAAGCTGGGTTTTTGCCCAAGCATGGTCAAAAACTGAGCACTTAGGCAGGGACTAGGGCCACTGGCAACTTCAGGGGAGGAGGCTCAAAAGCCACCAAGAATTCATGACACCTTTCCTTTGTTCGGAGACTCTCTGGCCGCCGATTCAGAAAGAGACAGGAATTGGTCTTTCCAGACCCTGGAGGGAAAAGCCGGAGGCTCCAACCGAACAGTGATTAGCACACTCAGCTTTTCTGTTAGTGTTTTGGTAGGCCTAAAGCATGAGAACCACCTTTTATCATCGTACGCTGCCGGGTTGCCTTGAATGTAGGTAATCAGTCTTCTGGCCACCAAATGTTCTCTTATCCATCTGTTATTAAGTCATAGGTCATCAGAGGCCAAGAGGGAAAGGCTCATGCCCCTGCCCTCCTCGAGGATCGGTGCCCTGAGTCTTGCTACAGACAGTTTAAGAGAAGGAAAACCACTGGGTTAGGTCAGGGAGACCTGGTTTCTGTGTCTCAGTCATTCTCTTGTGTGCTGTGACCTCAGCCAAGGTTGTAGGTCTGGTTCCCCATCTGTAAGAGGAAGAGAGTGTTAAGAGTCTAACTACTCCATAGACTTGTGATAAAAGCACCATAGACTTGAAAGTGTTTAAAGAATGCCATGCGGTCCCTAGAAGATCCAGGAGAGCGGAGGGACAAGTTACTTAGACCTGAGGCACTTTGAATGTTGAATAGTTTGAGTTTCCACCTGTGTCTAAGTGCTGCACATACATGTGTAATATTTATGGAAACATGAAATGCATACCTATACTATGAAACGTGATGACTGAGAAGTGTTGAGAGAAGTCACACTCACACGTTCCTTTGAAAATTAACAAAGGGACTAATCCTTTCAAGGGGATAGGCAGCTTAGCCCTGGCTCGGTGTACCCGTGCTCTGATTTTCCTCCAAGTTCCCCCTTGAGAGTTTTCTAAGAACAAGTTTAGGAAGCTTGGTCCTCGAGGAAGGGAGGTAGGTAGCTCAAACCTCTCTCCTCAATCACTTTAAGGACCTTGTTTATTTTTGTGTTATTAAGTGATACTTGTGCGAATACTTTCTTGAGTAATGGTGCTGTGGCAAAAGTAAAGCTTCTGTAGGACACTGCTCCTCCCGAGGTGAGCAATTAGAGATGGTGTCTACTCAGTTACCCCTGTCCATAAGAAAGCAGTACCAGAAGGAAGTGGGGGAGTTGGAACATACGCCGTGGTTGGGGGTGGGAAGAATGAGGAAGGGCAGGACATGAGGATGCTGGTGTGGAATCTCTAACGAGTGGAATTTCATTCTGAGTCCAGTATATCTAGTTAATACAAATTGAAGTAGCATAACATTGAGTAAGACAAAAAAAGATTATTCTCCCAAATGGTATAATACAAACCATCTTATTTTAAATGCAGCCAGGAAGGGTTGAGTTTTCTCATGGGATCAGGTTTTTTCCTTCCTGCATCTGGGGAAATAACAGCTCATATTGATTTAGCACTGATTTATAACTGCTGGTCAAGGCAAGCTACAAAGGAAGAAAACTTGGAAAAATCAGTGGCTCTATTGTCCCAGAAAGTGACCAGGCTACCGTGGTTATACATTGAGCCAAGACACTCTTTCTGAAGGGAGAAAAGGTTTTTCACAGACTTGCTCTCCCCTCAGCACCCTGGCCGCTAGAGTGTTGCTAAAGATTTGTCTAAGGCTCTTAGGAGTGGCTGAGACGAAGTGACAGCCTTAGATTTTATTATACCTAGTTTACTAATCTGGGATATAAGCAAACTAGAAGCAGAATACCTTTTAAAATATTGGAGTCATTATCCAAATAATCACTGTTGGCAAGTCCGGCCCATTTACCTGTTTCACAGTGAAATTCTCTGTAATTAAGATATATCTGTCCTACTGGGGCTGGAGGGGTAGATCAGCAGTTAAGAGCCCTGGCTGCTCATGCAGAGGACTCTGTTGAGTTCCAAGCGCCCACATGGTGGCTTGTAACTGTTTATAACTCGGGTCCCAAGAAATCCAGTTCCCTCTTCTGACTTCACAGGGCACCATGCATACATGTGTTACACACATACATGCAAGCAAAACACCCCAACAATCTTTTAATAAAAAGATTAAAGATAGAGTTTTACTGCTGATTTACATTTGAATATCACTGTAGCTTATTTGGAGCCATATGATTGGCCAGCCTGATCGCCCATATGAGACCCTTAGAAGACTGAGCCATTGGCATTCCCTTGTGCAGGGGAGGGAGTAGCTAATAGCTCCTGGTGTGGAGTAGACCAGTGCTCTTTGGCGGGGGGCTTTTTATAAGATGCCCACCCTTCTGGGGATGATCTATCACCCATGCTCCTATAAGCAACCTCAATTAAATTTATTAGTTCATCATCTGAAGCTGCGTGGAATCATCTCTTTGGTCTGTGGTTAGCACAGTATCAGGGGAGAATAGATGTTTGCTCACATTTCCCCAGTAAAATACCTGTGCAAAATCATATGACATTGTTAACCACCCCAGCCTTCGAAACTCTTCATCAGAAGTGACCATGTGATGTAAAATTTGAAGCCGACTGATACGGTCTGAATCTGGGATGCCCTCAAGGGTTCCTGTGTTGAGGGCTTGGTTATCAGCTAATAGCTTTTGGGAAGCGACTGGATCCTGAGGGCTTGAAGCTAACCAATGAATTCATTCCTTGAGATCATCATACTATGATGGCATTTTTAGGAGGTAGGAAAGAGGAGCATTCCGTTGGTTTTGGGGGTATGCTTTCATGCAGAAATGTACCTTCTCCCCTGACATTGTATGAGTCTCTGCTCCATCATGTCTTACCTTCCATGACATGCTGCTGGCTTCTGGCCAAAGCAATGGACCTCCCTGACTTTAGACTGAAATGTCGGAAACAATGATCTCATTTTCCCTCCTTGTAGTGGATCTTCACAAGTCCTTGTCACCGCAATGCACACTTTAACACACTGACTCCGATAGCCCAACCAACAAGTAGTTTAGCAGTAAGGTTTTTCTCCCGCGGAAAGTGCGGTAAGCAGACATGTTAATAAGGAACTAGGAAACTATCAACAACCAGTGAAATCAGTCAGTAATTACCGGCACCTGCTGTAGTTTAGTCCCCGTGTAAGTGTTAAGTGACCAGTTAATGAATAGGAAAGGCAAGGTCTCTGCACCTGGGGACTTTACAGTCTCATGGGGAAGTAGAGAGATGCATGTTTATAACCTGTAATGAGTCCTATGGTGGAAACACAGTGACTTCATGACGAATTACTAGTGACAAGTGAGAACTCAGACACGACATTTTTAAATATCTGACTTTTGAAACCTGAAACATGTGAAGGAAGCGCTCGGGATTTGAGTAGGCTGAGGATACACCTGTGCAAGGGCTCTGCCGAGGTGTTTCAGAGGAAGTGAAAGGAAGCCATGTGGCTGGAGCCCGCAGCAGAGCAAGATCAGGTGGGGAGGAGGCAGAAGGCACAACAGGCCAGGCTTTTTGAACTGGTAGGGAATCTGAATTTCATTGAAAAGTTACTGGAAGATGTTGTCCAACACACTTTTCCAGGGTACTTTGACTGATAACTTATACCTGGGAAAAAAATAAGGAACAACTGTAGCAAGCACTTAGATAGGAGAGGGCGATATTTCAGATTGATGTCATTGCAGAAGCGATGGAAGTGGGTGGACTGGGTACCTATGCGTGAGGAATGAAGAAGCTGAGCTGAGAGGCTGGAGATGGGGAGTGAGGGAGAGTGACAAACCCAGAATATGGTCCAGGTTTCTAATTTTAATGACTGGAAAGATAGTAACACTATTTATAGAAATCGGGGGAAAATGAAGACAGAAGTCTTTAGGGTTGTTAAAAGGAATAGGAATGCAGGAGTTAAGAACTTATTTTCATTGTGAACATATTTCATTGAGGCATTCATGAAGGTCTCACATTCATGGAGGTCATTAAATGTATGAATTTTGAACTTGGAGGAAATGTCTGGCCTGGAGAAATGGATTTAAGAGTTGTCAGTATTTCACAGTATTTAAAGCTGAGATTAACAGGAAGATGGGTGACAGAGAAGAAAGTAGAGGCTACAGTCCAGTTTCTGTAGATACGTAGAGGGAAAAGAATCTGTGAAGGCACCGAGCAGTCACACTTAAAGAAGAGGACATACCTGGCAAGTGTCTTAGATTTCAACAGTAGAGGACACTCAATGAGTTGAGTTTGACCAAGTGTGTAAAAAATGGCTAAACCTTGTTGTAGGATCAGGACTGGTGGGGACTCACTGGGCCCTAAGTTATGAAAGTTCTTGATGCTGACCAATGCTTGTTAATGACATGGAGCCTGTAGAAGCCAGACTGGAGAAGACCGGCTTATAAAAACCAGAAGAGTGGGCATCTTTCTGCAGATGTGTTGCTGTTAGAGGATCAGAGAATTCTGAAAAATGATGAAAAGAAATAGCATGACAATTATTTTGTGTTGTAATGTCAGCATATACTATTGGGAATTATCAAGCAGTTGGTGGTAGAAGAGGGAGAATAACTGAAGAAATGAACTTCCCACAAAAGTAAGAAAGTATGAGAGAAGATAAGGTACAAGTAGAGGAGGAGATGCCTTTGGGAAAGAGATGTAAATGCTGATTTGTATCCCTGGGAAAGCAGGATGGAGATGGTGTGAGGGCTGGGGAAAGCGGTCACCAGGAACTCTCGGAGAGCATCCTTTTTACTACATCAGGCCTCGCTTCTTCTTCATTTAGATGAGCTACTGCATTGTTTTCTTTTCATATTCTGGTTTCCTTTGTTCCCTTGGGCCTGTAACAGAAAGTGATCACCCTATGCATAAGTTTCTATGTTTACCCAAACTATGTCTTTAATAGAATAATTTTGTTTCCTTTTATTAGCATATATTAATTTGCAGAGGGATTTCGCTGTAACACTTCTATATATGTATATAATGGACTTTATCATATTTACATTATTACTCTTTCTTTAAATTCTGTCTTAGATTTATTCATTTTACTCTTATGTATATTAGTGCTTTGCCTACCTGTATGTATGTGTACCGCATGTGTGCCTGGTGCCTGCAGAGGTCAGAAGTAGGGTTATGGTCCTCTGAAAAATGGGGTTATGTGTGGTTGTAAGCTACCATGTGAGTGATGGAAACAGCCTAGATCTCTAAGAACAACTCCCCCGCCACCTCTCTCTGCTTTAGTGTAGTCTTCTGAGACAAGATCATAGGATTTCTTTTTTTTATTGGTTTCTAGGCTGTTCCCATGCCTTTTTTTTTTTAAAATCAAAGTCCTTGTGATGCAGGACAACCCTGTTTCCTAAAAGCTGGGCCTTACTGAGAGCTCACTGTAAGTTTCTTTTGAATTACCAACCAGCTCCCAAATAATGACTCAGAGACTTCTTAATAGTTATGAATGTTCAGCTTTATATTATGCTTGTCCCACTAGCTCTTATAACTTAACCTGTTTCTCTTCATCCATGTTTTGCCTCAGGGCTTTTTACCTGTCTTTCTGTATATCTTACTTTCCCTGCTTCTTGTGTCTGGCTGCCTGGTGGCTGCCTAGCCTCAGGTTTGTCCCTTTCTTTCTCCCTCATTCTCTTCCTTCCTTTTCTTCTGAACCTAGACTTATCCTCCTACTTATCCTCCATGCCTGTCAGTCCAGTCTATCCCCTTCCTACCTAGCATTGGCCATTCAGCTTTTTATTAGACCAATCAGGTGCCTTGGGCAAGCAAGGGGAAACAAATGCAACACACCTTTACATAATTAAACAAATACAGCATAAACAAATGTAACACATCTTTACATCATTAACAAAGGCAGCAGAAACAAATATAACACATCTTTGCCTAGTAAAAATTGTATTTTACCATAGCTTACCAGTGGACTTTAGCAGCCAATAATACTGGTCAGTTTCAGGGGTGGGTAGCTAGCAAAAGGTTCCCTTAACAGCTAAGCCATTTCTCTAGTTCCTATTGTTCTTTCTTATCCCTCTTCGCTCCCACCTGCCCTTTCCTTCCCCCTTTCCTCCTTCCTGTCCCCCAGGCACAGATTCCACAGGAGAGAAAACATGCTGTCCTAGACTTTGTGAGTCTGGCTTATTTCACTTAACATGATTATCTTTAGTTCCATTGATTTTCTTGGAGATGACATAATTTCTTTCTTCTATATGGCTGAATAAAACTCTATTGTGTATATTCATCATATTTTTTCCATTCATCTACTGATAGGCACTTAGATTCAATAACCTGGATGTCATAAATAATGCAGCAAATATATGGGCATGCAGGTATCTCTGAAGAAAAGTAACCAATTGTTTTGGGTGTATACTTTAAAGTGGTATAGCTTAATCTTTCAATTCTTTGTTCTAAATTCCCAGGAGAGAAAATATGATTGCATGAGTTTTAATTACTCATTGAACGTAAAGTCAATCAACTATAGTCAGAGGGGCAAGATTATTGGGTCCAAACATAGCAGCCAGGCCCATGCTTTCTAGGTGCTGGCAGAGGAATCCTGGAGAAGGACATTAACGTGCTAGCTACCTTACAAAGCAGCTACTAAACTTACTTCTTGAGACACTAACTTTGTTTTGTGAAGAATACTCCTCTCTGGCTTTTATTTCTGGTTTTCTCCCTCCTTTTGTTTACTCTTTTCTTCCCATTCATGTATAATTTTTCAATTTTTTTCCTTGACATTCTTTTCCTTTATTGTTATGTTTCTCTCTACTGGCGAATCCAAATACTGTGTGTACAAGTATAATTCCCAAATCCATATTATATTTGCCATTTTCAAGTTCAGAACTAAGGAGGAAGATAAAGTGGTGGTGATCGCTGGGGCTGGAGGAGAAGGAAAATGAAGAGAATGAAGAGGAGGAGGGTGATAAGGAGGAAGACCTCTAGCTTAATATCCTCTGGGCTTTAAATTAATAGCTGGACTCCTCTTTTCCTCATCCCCTTCCTTGTGTTGGCTGCACGCTCCTGTCGAAGCCGTCACTGCCTTCTCGGGCATTCAAACTTGAAGGTTCTAAGATCATCAGCCAAGAAAGACCACTTGACTATTTGTACATTTCTCCATTCCCTCTGCCATTCTCCCCATTGAGCCTACTGCTCAGAACAGAGCATCCTCCAAGCCTTCTACATTATCTTCCAGCTGTCAGTCTCCAGTTCGTACTGTAAGCCATTCATACACATTCATCTTCTCCACTCATGGTTTTGCACCTGTTCAAGAATTTCCAACAATTCCCCACTGCATGCTCAGGAAAGTGCACGCCTTCCTTGGCAGCTAGAATTTTCCCTGGTGCAACATTATCTTCCGTTGACAATCAGCCAAGGCATACTGCAGTCTTCTCAAAGGTCCCATGCATTCCTTACTATATGACTTTTTATGCACTTCTGAACAGTTTCCCATAAAAGGGAATTTTTCTTACCCATGGTTTCAATGATACTTTATTTGTATCTCTTTTATCTTGGAGGCATATCCTTTTGCTCCCAAATAGATCACACCTTACCAAAGTGTGAGAATGGGTATAGTCTGCAGTCTGTAGAAGACAGTTCAGACACTTCAAGGATATTTAATGAGTAACTTCATGAAGAGTTATTATGGCTTGCTGTGCTGTTATTGCTACTAAGCCTTCTTACATGCTTATTAGATATATCAGTATAGACCTTTTACATAGAATGCTAAGTAGGCACTGTGAAAACTGCATACTACCAAAGATCAAAATAATAAAGAAACTTCATTAATCAAGTACTGCTATATGATGTTTTGTCTGAATATATGTTTGTGTATGATGTGTATGTCTGGTACACATGGGGTTGACAGGATGGTATTGGATCCCCTGGGACTGGAGTTCTAGGTAGCTGTGAACCTGCCATGTGGGCTCTGGGAATTGAACCTGCATTCTCTGGAAGAGCAACAGTGCTCTTAACCGAGGAGCTAATTCTCTAGCCTTTGCCTGCAGTTTAAGAACAATCCTTCAACACACTCACTTGGGTTATAAAAAAATTCATTGATAGATGAAGAAATTACTTTAGAGGCACATGTTCATCCTTATACAGTCATCTAAATACAATAAAACTTATTTCTCTTACATGACTACCATTGCTGTAATATATTACAGACCCTGCATTTGGGAACTAAACAAAAGCAGTGTCACAGAAGAGAATATTGACGTCTTTTCCCCATCTCGGGTTATTTCTGTCATACGGGCCTCTGGGATGTGCCATTGACATGATAGGTACATTTGGCAGCCAGAGTTGCTATCAGGGTTTAAAGCTAAAACCCCGTGGCCCCATAGGGCCATTGTCCATTGTCAAATTTCCCACACTGCCAGTTAAAAATAAAATATATTCTGGTTTCTATTATTTCTTCCGAATTTCTTTTAGAAGCAAAACAAAATTTTCCTAACTTACAGGTGATGGTCTATGCTACAGAGTTAAATATTTTTCAGTTCCTTTATACTAGCTCTTGGGAATAGCTATTATAAAATAAGACAGGGCGCCTACCAGTCAGCAGATGTCATGCATTAACCAATCTTCCTCAGCTGTCCTCTGTCAATTCTGTTCTTTCTTTTTCTGGTAAGTTTCAACTACCTTTTGAAAAGTGCAATTTTTAGTTCATGAGACAAACAGTGACTAAATTCTGGCACTTTCTGCTCACCATTGAAGAAGCATTTATTGTCACCTGTCATATTCTAAGCATTGTAGAGACTTGGCAGTTGTAAATCTGATAAATCTTCATGACTCTTTTATTGTAGACACAACAAAACTTATTACATAATGGGTTGGATGACGATAGGTACATTAGGGAAATATAAGGAAGCAGAGGAAGCCTAAAGGGTGCTTGCAATTTTTAAGAGGGTAACCAGGAGGGTGGCGCTATCTGAGGGGAAACTGCTATAAACGAGGGAGGAAGCACAGAAGTGTAACCAAGAACATTTACAGGACGGCAACGCCAGTCTAAGGCTAGGCTCTTGCAAGCAGTGGAGAGCTTTCCTTTAAGCATATGTCAGGCATACAAACCAGGCAAGGCTCTGTTGCTGTGCTCGGGGGATCCACTTCAAGGGAACGTAATCAGTGAGGATCTGTTCTGTGTTCTCCCCACCCCTCTCCCTTCTCCCTACCCCCCACCCTGCCATGACCTCATTGTTAATCTCCACTGCTTGGATTGCCACTCCAACTGGGGTGAGCCCTGAATGCTGGATTAGTCTGTTTTCCATTGCTATAACAAAGTCCCCGAAGCAGCTTATTTGGCCAATTGTCTCAGCTGGCTCATTGTTCAGGAAGTATAAAATTGGGGGAGGGTGTTTCTTCTGATGCTAGTCTTCTTGTTAGCAGTGTCCTTTGGTGATGTAAGGCACTGTAGACCAAGAGACAGGAAGCCTGTGTGTTTGTATGTCTAGTCTCTCTTCCTCTTCTTAGAAGTCCACCAGATTGAATCATGGGGGCCCCACTTTAATGTCCTTACTGCATCCTAATCATCTTCTCCAGGCCCCATCTCTTAGGCCAATATAGAGTGTGTGTGTGTGTGTGTGTGTGTGTGTGTGTGTGTGTGTGCATGTCATGGTGTGCACAAGGAGGTCAGAAGACAATTGTTAGGAGTTGTTTTTCTCTTTTCACCATGTGGGTTCTAGGCACTGAAGTCTGGCTCTGAGGTCTGTTGTCCAAGCTCCCTTATCTGTGGAGTTGTCTCACTGGCTCAAGTTTCCCGTGTACTTTAAAAACATCAAAATAGCAAAACAACAACAACTTCTAAAATTTTAATTTTATGAGTACAGGTGTTTTTCCTGCATGTATAGCTGTGTAGCATGTGTGTGCCTGGTGCCCTCAGAGACCAGAATAGGGTGATGGTGACAGATAATTGTGCGCAATCATGTAGGTGCTGGAAATTGAATCTGGGTCCTCTAGAAAAGCAGCAAGTGCTCTTAACAGCTGGGCCATCTCTCCAGCTCTGAGTTTCCACCTTCTTAATATCTCACAGGGGGGATAAATTTCAGCATGACTTCTGGGGAACAAATTTATTCAAACTATGGATGACACTGAGCCTGAAAACCATGGCTAGAAGAAGCAAGCAGATGATCTCAGTAGCTCCATAGGCTGCACTGGTTTTCAACTTGTTCTCTCACTGTGAGGGGCAGTACTGGTGATCTCACGTAGTCAGAGATTTCCTGCTTTCTCCTGCATTAAGTAAGTGGATGCATGGTCCTGAGATTTGCAAATTGTTGTTGCACAGGCATCTAAAGCATTAGGCCTATGAAAAGAGGTGTTTTGTCTTATAATTTTTTACTACCCTTATTTAGTTTGGATGGAGGGTTGTGTATGTGCCACAGTGTGTGGCGTGGTGCTGGTTATAGTGGAGGTGGTGACAGTGTCTGTGTGTGTGTGTGTGCGTGCGTGTGTGTGTGTGTGTGTGTGTGTAAGTCAGAAGATAACTCTCCTTTTATCCTGTGGGTGTTGTGTTCTGCGAATCACACTCGTGTGGTCAGGTTTGACACAAGTGCTTTACCCACTGAGCCAACAGAGGTTCTTCTAATGTCACCAACTTGTGCTTTCACTCCTTCAAGACAGAGCAGTGTAGTAACAAGCATTAAGCCTTATGCAAAATTTTCAGAGGTTATTACACTCGCATTCAACAAACAGGGAAACTGCACTGGGCCCTTCTACGCCACAGCTCATATAGTATTACAACAACGGGCTTCAAACCCTGCAACCCACACTGCGGCTACAGGCTTTAAATTTACTAAGAATTTTTTCTCTTGGCTTTTATTAGCACCTTCAATAAGAACAAAGCATCAAGCATTTAACTAACAGACCCTTGAAAGCAGGGGCTACATTTACTCTTGATCACTTGAATTCCTCAGGGGTGACCGGCATGCCTTGGTTCATGAAAATAAAGCTTTGAAAGGAAAACATGGTTTCTTAAATAAAGACAAAGTGAGTGGAGTTCCCAAGAGGTTGTGATGAAAACATCATTGTAAGATCAGAATTGTTGGAGGGAGGGCTAGTTAGTTCCCAGCCGCGTAGCCCCAAAATAATCACACAGAAACTGTATTAATTAAATCACTGCTTGGCCCATTAGCTCTAGCTTCTTATTAGCTAACTCTTACATATTAATTAACCCATTTCTATTAATCTGTATATCATCACAAGGTTGTGGCCTACCAGCAAAGTTTCAGCACATCTATCTCTGGCGATGGCTCCATGGTGTCTCTCTGACTCTGCCCTTCTTTCTCCCAGCATTCAGCTTAGTTTTCCCTGCCTACCTAAGTTCTGCCTTATCAACAGGCCAAGCCAGTTTTCATTATGTATTAATGGTAATCACAGCACACAGAGGGAAACCCCACATCAGATAGTACCTGGGGATGTGGCTCAGTGGCACAGCACTTGCCCAGCCTATGCAAGGCTCAGGGGTCAATTTCCGCATCAGATGCCAACAGAAGAGCATTTAAAAAGTCATAAAATTCTCCCTGCAGTTCATTTAGAGTTTAGATCCAATTGAAGTTTGTTACATTAAATGGACAGGAAACCTAAAATTAGGCCAGCTATATTGTTTTAGAACCAAATGAAATATTGATCATGGCCAACTGTGGCTTATCATGAATTTAGAATTATAGTAATGTGTTGAGGTTGTTTCACGCTCAGATTTAGGAGTGAACAGAGATGATAGTTCTATAATGAAACTGTGCTGTAATCAAATCAAATCATCAACTTAGATATTTGCCAGTATTTTTGAAAGCTATAAATTTTAATATGAACTTGGTATAATAGCTTTTTTTTGCTAGTCTGAAAAAGAAAACACCAATCATGAAAGATTATAACTTCTTAATAGGGATCCATTAATTTTTAGATGGAAAAACTATATAATAGGTCAATTGTGTCAAATTTCAAAGAGTCATTTTGTTCTATATATAATTAAAATATATGTTGTTCGAGAAATTAAAAACAGGGAGCTGGTTTTCGATTATAAAATCTCTTTCGAGCTGGTTGGTGGTAGTGCACACCTTTAATCCAAGCACTCAGGAGGGAGGCAGCGGCAGAGGCAGGCAGACCTCTGAGTTTGAGGCCACCCTGGTCTACAGAGCGAGTTCCAGGACAGTCAGGGATACACAGAGAAACTCTGTCTCAAAAAAACAAAACAAAAAAAATCTCTTTTGAACTGATGGGAATTTATTTAACATGTAACATTGTGGTCTACTGTAAATCCTATTGGTCGTGTGTGCCCACATCATACATTTTATGCTGTGGGGCACTACAGCACAGGGCTTCCTCAGCCTGCTGAGTCTGTGCCTCTAGTCAACTCTCGGCTTCCCACTTCCTAGCTGAGTGTCTTTGTGCCCCAGCTGGGAAAACAGTGGGATAATAATAGTACATACCTTTTGGGTTATATGAAGAATGAATGAGTTAACACATAGTAATGTCCTTAGGACAGTGACTGGCACCAGGTAGGTATTTAGTATGTGTCATACAGTGTGGAACTATGACTGATCTAGTGGAATATAGTACTAGATACTGTTTTTGTACTTTGATTAGACATCATCGATTTTTCCCCCCAAATAAGAATTTAGTGTGCTTTTTGTTTGAGCACACAGGAAGCACAGAAGTTGGCTCCAGTGAGTGAAACTGACCCATTTAGTGCCTGGAATCAGAGGAGACTTGTCAGTGTGAGCAGACACTAGGAGTAGACCAATCAGACATCCTCTTCTTTATTTTTTAAAATATTTTTTCCCTCACGGGAATTAATAGTAGGTATTTCATGTAGACCCTTAATTATACCTAATTAGGGTTTTATACACATTCTACGCCCATGTAAAATCTTTGTACTTCTCACTTTCCTTGCAGAAGAATAAAACAACCCCCCCCCCAGGAAATTACCACAATGCTTGTTATATTACACCAGGTAATTTTTTCCTTCCAAGAGACCATCTGCTCCTGGATAGCCAACTCGGTGCCCTGCATTAATGAATGTGATTATGTAAAATTTCTTACTGACTTCTACGAGTCAGAATTCGATGCTCTCCACACCAGTTTGTAAGTACAACTGGCTGTAACGGCAGGTGCATTTTGTTCAGTCTAGCTTCCAGACACTACTTCCGAAGTTGCTTTGATTCGCAAAGCTACCAAGACACTAGAAGACATTGCTAAGACTAAAAGGGTGAGGGATCCTTTATTCAGTTGAAACTAACGCATCACACCGGATGCAGGTGTGTTTGCCTTCAGCGTCCTCAGCCTCAGGTTGTGGACGGCACCGGAGGGTGGAGCCCTTACAACCCGCTTATCGCAGCGTGCGCGTGTCTGTGGGCGTCGGAGCACGCGCAGGACAGCCATGGACCCACTTTTCTAGTCTCACCTCAAAGGCTGTCAACTCTTCTGTCCCTCCTTCGGCGCACAACCCCGCCTCTCTCGTCCACTCCCACGCCCCGCCCCTAAAGCGGAAACTCCGTACTGTAATTGGCTACCTCTCCTCTCACTCCGACTACACAGCCAATCCCTGGAATCCTGGGGGAGGTTGGCGCGGCCAATCGGGGCGCTCGCAGCGGCAGGAGCCGGGTCCGGACCGCCCGGAGGCGGGGCCGGGGGCGGGGCGCCAGCCCAGGATTAGTTGCCATTCCGAGTGCGAAGCGGGTCGAGGTGGCGGTGGCGGCGGCAGCGGTGTTTGCGGTGGCGCGGGCTTCGCGCAGCGCGAGGCGCCTCGCGGCCCCTTTCTCTCCTCGGAGGCCAGAGTCGCGGCGCCACCCGCGGCCGCCGGGTCCTCTCGCGCGGGCGACCCCCTGCGGGGGCTGAGGAGCCGCGGGAACCCGGCGAGTGCCCTGTCAGCGCGATGCCCGGGGCGGCGGCGGCCATGGGCTCGACGCGGGCCGGGCCGTGAGCGCCCCGCCGAGCACCGCCGGGCGGTTGGGGCCGTTGGACGTTGGCCGTCGCGGCGTCCCCTCCCCCTCGGCGGCGGGGTGCGCGTCGGAAAGGGAGCCCCGCGGCTCCGCCCCTCGCCTCCCCTCCCCCGTACACATCGCACGCACCGCGGCGCCGGCTCTCACACGCTCGCGCGCTCGCCCGCCGCCCGCCCGCCCGCTCGCGGAGCCACCATGTCCACCGCGTCCTCCAGTTCCTCTCAGACCCCTCACCCCGCGCCGCAGAGGATGCGGCGCAGCACCGCGGGCTCCCCGCCCGCCGCTGCCGGCGGCGGGACGGGACCGGCCGGGAGCTGCGCCCCCGCTGCGGGAGCCGGTCGGCTGCTGCAGCCCATCCGCGCCACCGTGCCCTACCAGCTCCTGCGGGGCAGCCAGCACAGCCCCACGCGCCCGGCCGCCGCCGCCACGCTCGCGGGTCTCTCCGGGTCCGGCGCGGCCCGCGGCCCCAGCCCGTCTAGCCCGACTCCACCGCCGGTCGCTGCCCCGGCCGAGCAGGCGCCTCGCGCCAAGGGCCGCCCGAGACGGTCCCCCGAGAGCCAGCGGAGGAGCAGCTCACCTGAGAGACGGAGTCCCGGCTCGCCCGTGTGCAGAGGTAGCGAGCCCAACCCTCCCGTCCTCCCGGGCTGCGTCTCCCCGACGGTGCCCTGCGTGGAAACTTCAGCCTCTCCGGGCTTCTGTTTGCTAGTGCATTACCGAAGGTGTGAAAGTTGGTTTGGGAATCTCACCCCCCCTGAGGTCGCTGCAGGGCTTGGAGGAGCGACCTGAAAATCAACTTTAATCTGACCCTCACACCGCCCCTCAGATTTTATCTTGCATCCCTGGCCTGCAAGGAAAAGTGTTTCGGTTTAATAGCTTCTTAGCTTTCTGTGTTTGAAGTCGGGGAAGGAGTTGCTGGGTGAAACCCTTAAACAGGCACACAAACTCTCTAGCGGCGGATAAGGTGGTAATGGGAATCTCTGCAGCCTTTGTGCTTTCCCACGAAGTGCTTGTCTGTGCTATGCTTTGCCTGTTTTGTGTTGTGGAGGATTGATGGCGTTAGTTACGGCGCAGGCTATCCTTTGCATGTGTAGAGGACACAGTTTTGAATGTGCACTTGAAGTGTGTGGGGTCACTCGTCTGTGTTATATAGCCATGCATCAGATCGCTGCTACACTCCAGAAGGCTTAATGCCCAAAAGGTGATTTTCATAGAGAATTTCTTTAAGCCTGTTTGCGGAGTGTGTTTACTTTTTCCTTCCATCCTTAAGTATACTTAGCAGTTGAGCTGAACTGTGTAGGGCTCTCAAGTTTCCTTTTCTGTGATGTGTCAGAGGTAACGGTGAGTGGGTGGATGCTGTGGACTCTCCTTAATGTTTTCTGTTTGGAGTTGGTTTTGTTTATGCCGAGGGACATAGTGCATGATCTAGTTGAGTCCTGGGGGAGAGAAGAAAATTAGGCATAACAGGGACGTAAGGCCCTCAGGGAGAGTCGAGTACTAATATTCTGAGATACCAGGCTAGAGCTGCAGTTGCTGCCGATGCCTTGTGGAAGGAAGGGATCATACGGAGTAGGGTAAGACAACAACAACAACAAAACCCTACTCGGAAGGGAAATATTACCAAGCTCCATACAGTGTTTAGATGGTGTGTGGAATTTTTGCTTAAGATGGAGTTCTTAAGTGTTTAGAGTTGGAGAAAGTGATTGCAATAGGATAGGTCAATGCTTAGGTATTTTTGCTTTAATTTAGACCTGTAATTAGCGTGTTGCTGAAGCACTTGCTTTAGAGCACTTGATGGTAAGCCCCTGTGTCGGATGAAGCGCGTGGAATAAGTGCAGGAGCACAAGCAGCACATCCTGTAATCTGTATGCTCCGGCAGGAATTTGCTCCCCCACTACTCCCCCAGGTCGAGCCAGCTGCTGCAGAAACTGACATCCTCCAGCAAATCCTGAATGAATGAATGAAAACAACGTGATCGCCCTAATAATGACCACAACTGAACACACATCTCTGGCTGTATTTTATAGAAAAGTCCACCATTTTCTAACAGATTAATGCCATATGCAACTGCCTTGCACATTTTTCTGGGGCTGCGTTAAATGAGAGGTTACAGAAGAAAAGAAGGCAGCAGCCATAGACATTTTTCAATGATTTGGCTTTTAACGGTTCATTAATGGAGTTTGGGGATTTTCTTTCAGGGAACAATGTAAAAAAATAAGAATTGTAGATTGTGTGCAGAGGATTTTGTGGGCAGAGTTAGAGAAGTTTTGGCAATTGCTGCAACAGTATAATGGCCCCCTTTCCTTTTGTTGGTAAACAGTAACATCTTACATAGATAATAGTACAACTTGTTTTTCTACATCCCTCAAAAGCCCTAATTGCTTAAGAATTACATGCCCCACCATGAAGTAGGTTTAATGAAATTTGTGATCAGGCTTAAACTCTACTCTTTGTTGTAGAATGGGAACATCAGAGTTTAATGTAATTTTAATGCAATCATGATGAAAACACTTGGTTCTGAGTCCGGTTGTGCAATAGGCAGATTTGCAAGGTCAAAGCTTGTGCTGGGACTTGAAGGGCTTTTTCTGCTGTTGATAACGTCAGGTGTTTCTCTCAGTTTTGAATCCAGGTTCGTGTGCTCCTGGTTCCACTGCCCTGTGTTACTTGTTCACATTCCGCCTCGTTCCTCTCGATCCGTATTGAAACTACGACATATAACTAATAGGTTCTGTCTGTTTAGCTGCTTAAAAATCTATCCTGTGACTTGAAATTTCAATTAGTTTCTTTTGAATTCACTAAGGTTCTGACTTCAGTGGGTTTTAGTTTCCACTGACCAAAGCGCCTGCTGCTGTTCTGCTGCTGCAGACACTGACATCACTGCTGCATGAATGAAAAACAACAGCCTGCCCGTTCCTCCCTCGGCTCTTCTGTCCTTCCTTTCTCTGCACATTTTAAGGTGTGGGGATAGACATTGTACTATACTTTGAAACTACACATAAAAATATTTAAGTGGATGGTGACTGAAGGGGTATGTATTCATGTGGAACTGATGTTTACAGAGAGCTTGAAAAGCTATGGGCATTTGGGTTGTACGTGATAACTAAACATTCAGAATTTTATTCATATTTTGTCTGATTATGGAAGAAAATAGAGAAACTTAAATTTTCTGATTCTTATATCAAGAAATGTGAAGAACTTTGAACACAGTGTATCTTTCTCGTATACACTCAGCATTCATATTTATGGGTAAAGGCTAGAGCAATGAAGTTGATACTTGGAAAGCTGAGGAAACACTGAATTCTGTAAATAGGAACAATCAGTTTTAAAATTTATCACATTAATATATAAGATCCAGCGGAAAGATAATAATTCCCTTTATTTTTGGACCATAGCTTTAGATAACTTAAGTGGTTCCTGTAACATAAGGTGCATAGACCCTGCTAACACCATGCTTTATTTAAAAAACATGGAAATTACAAATTCAAAGTTATATTTTGTTGGTGTTCCTGAATCATCTTCATTTTGTATGTTTTTCTTTCCTGGGTGTTTTAAAACTTCAAGGTTTATTATTTATATTCATTTCTGTTCTTTTTCTATTAGCAAAATGTCATCCTTCCCCTTGTTTGATTCTGAAGGTTTGAAGTGGTGAATGACAAGCTACTGAATGCATCATTTGGCTCCCTGTGATGTGTTTGTAATAGATGTAAAATCATAAAGTATTATGCAAATCGTTATTTTTTTTGTCATGGTAATAACAAACTCTACCTTTGAGATAAGTAGAACAATTCAAATAACTAAAATGCACTGGTAGAGCTAAAACTAGTGATCTAAAGAAAACATAAAGAGGCTGCTTTCTAAAATCAATAGGACAGCAACCATGGATTTAAACACTAAGCTATAAAGATAGTAGGTAGCAAATGGAGATCTTGCACACACGTGTGTGTAAATATCCAACATTAAAGAATTATAGGTTATAAAAAGTTAAAATTATTGTATTAGAGTATGCTAGTTGGAAAATCCTGCTTATGTTTATTTTACCAAATCTAGTAACAAAAGTTCTGACGATCCTGTAACTTATTATTTCCTTCTATGAAGAATAGTGTGTTAATCTTTTGTTTAACCTTCCAGATTTATTTAGGCCTCATACTCCTAAGAGATTGGCAACCCTACAGTGAAATTTGATCAGATGTATCTTCCTTAGGAATCTTGAAAAATCTCTTGTCTTATACATAAAGAAATTATGCCTATTATTAAAAGATAATACAAAGCCAGTAAGCATGGAACGTTTAACTGTAGCACTGTATTAATGTATATATGTGTGCTTAACCATTTCATTTGCTTTAAGTTTTTTAGCTCTTCATTAATTTCCCTTTTTGAGTCTTTTTTTTTTTTTTTTGAGACAGAGTTTCTCTGTAGCTTTGGAGCCTGTCCTGGATCTAGCTCTTGTAGACCAGGCTGATCTCGAACTCACAGAGATCCATCTGCCTCTGCCTCTCAAGGCGTGCGCCACCACCGCCCGGCCTAGAGTCATTTTGATACTGTCCTTAGATGTGAAATACAAACATTTTGATAATATTTTCTCTGTTAGAAATACTCTTCAATTTCCTTTTTGAAAGTTAATTATCTGGCTAAAATTCTTGGAGATTGAGGTTCTCTGTACCCCTTTCCCCATTTAAAATTTACTTTTCCAGAGACCTTATAGGAACTTATTTCTAAACTTTCCTGAGTGGAGTGAAACTATAAGTTTCCAGGATTCCAATTCTGATTTGGGGGGAAGATTTTTAATCTCTTAGAATTGAACTAAATAGTGTTAATTAATGGCTCTGATGAGTTTTCTCCCTGTCAGTTACTATGGTGCATAAGATCTCAAAATCAGTTATATGAGCAGCAGAAGTTGTTTATCAATCTACTTTATGTTCAAAGATTGTATTTTTCCAAAACACTTTACTCTGAGCATATAGAACATTGAATACCTAAGGTGTATAAAGTAGATTTATGTGTGGTTATTGAATTGAAAATCATTTTATTAATTAGAGTCCTTTTTACAAAAGAATAATTAATTGATTCTGGTTTACATTTTTGGAAGATTTTTTTACATTGGAAAAATATTGAAAGGTAATGGCATTATTTTGATTATTTTATTTGTGCTAATGTGGGCTACATTTGAACTAAAGAAACAAAGCGTAGCTCCATGTCACAAATTAAATAAATGTAATAAACAAAAGACAACATTCAAATTAAGTCTGAAATTTAAAAAAAATATAAAGTTCAATTTTACCAAAACTTTCACTTGCAGCTAATACTGTGTCAAGTGTATATGACCAACAACTCTGGGTTTTAATTTTAGTTCAGTTTTCTTTCCAGAGCTTAGAATTCTCATACCCCACCCAGATAGGCTTTTCTATACCCCTGTCCTGGACCTGTGCCTGGTGTGCCGTCGTTTGTCTTCAGTATGTATTTCTGTTCTCCTGGTACATGTCTAAGAAACCAAGGCTTTGACAGCCTTTCTTTGTGTCCAACATATTATTTATTTTTTTTTTTAAAAAAAAGTTGGGCTGGAAAGGTGGCTCAGAGGTTAAGAGCACTGGTTGTTTTCCAGAGGTCCTGAGTTCAATTCCCAGCAACCACATGGTGGCTCAATCATTTGTAATGAAATCTGGTGCCCTCTTCTGACCTGCAGGCATACATGCAGAGAGAACACTGTACACAAAAAAAAAAAAACCTAAAAAAAAAAAAATAAAAAAAAAGTTGAGCTGATCTAATGTATGGTCTCTTAATTGGTCTGCTAAAATTAAATTGATAAAAGTCTGGGGAACTGATGAGTGACCAAAACTATCAAACTTTCCCTTACCTTTTATCTGAACCCCTAGAAATGACCAGAATCTAATTAATTTTTTTCTGACAATTTAGAAAATATTTGCGTTTATTCTGCAGAATAAATTTTAATAGGTTAGTGTTAATCTGAAGTATCTAAAGATACTATTTATGGACAAATTATAGAAGAATACCTACTGCAAATCTCGTTTTTATAGAAACAGCTATGACTGATACCTTTATCACTGTGGTATTTGTGAATGGTGTTGAGGCACATAGCAGGCAGAGGCAAGTTCGTGAGTACTTGGTGACGTCCTTTGTGTTATCCTGTCTCTGGTTGCTGTAGAGAGAAAGGAAGAAAACATTTGAGGATGACTATTTGGCAAGCTATGTATACTTTGAAATTCAGCAATAAAATGGGTGTAGAATTCTGTTCTTTTAATTCTAGATTAGGTGTTGACTCCACAGTTGATGAACTGCTGGGATTTTTCTAGCTAAAAGAATGACAAAGAAATGGATTTTCCTTTGTGTTTCCATGACACTCTTCCTTGGTGCTGGGACATGCACTTATAAGAGGTTTGCTGAATGTAAGTAAAATAGAATATGGAAGGATGACCACTTTCTCTGCTTGCTTCTCACAGGGGAGGGGCACTCACACACACACACGGAGGAGACAGAGATTGTACCTTGTTCCCGGGGCTCAGGGTTAGGAAGTTATTGTAGCTGGTCGCATTTACGTGTAACAAGAATCTATGCTGTCTCTTGAGTCACATTATATCGTGCAGAATGCTTTTCTCCTTCCACAGATGTTTAGATTATTATAAATGGTGGTGATCCGGCTTGACTAATGCCTAAGGAATTGCTAAGCAGGTCTCAAGTAGTTGTCTCAGTAGCTTGAATCAGCCTTCCTGGGAGCCAACAGCTGCGCTTGCAATGTGACTTTGAACCCCACATATGTAATTTAACGGAGTACTACCATGTTGTACCTTGATTATGACTTGTCCAAATTAAGAAGGAGTTGAAGATAGTGAAACCCCTAGTAGTTTGGCAAGGTTAGTGTTCAAGATTGTCTGCCAAGTTACTGGAATTAAGTATTTCACCAGTCATGAAGCAGTATTTCATAACAGAAAACTAAAAAGCACTGCTACTTGCTGTCTTGCTGAAGGTCAAAACCAACAATAACTAATAGCAATAAGTAATATTTTCTTATTTATCCAGTATGGTCATGGAGAAACTTTTTGAAGAGTTCATCAGCTGATTTTTACCTTTTCTACTCTTAGAAAAACCATAAGCTAATACACTTCTTAAGAGAATATTTAATTGACAGGGTCACCCTATAGAGTTTAGGGTAGCTCAAGCTGGCCAACTTCCTGCTTCAAGTTCCTGAGTTACAGGGTGCTGTGCCATACCCACTCTGCTCTTCTTAAGAATCTCTAGTCTCTGACTATAGTTGTGCATTTACAAAGCATTCTTCAAATGTCTGAACAGTGGAGTGGCCCAGGAGGTTACTTTAAAGTTACCACTCTGCTTATATAATTTTTCTTTTATTTTTGAAACTGAGAATAGCTTCATCCAATGGCTTCTGTAATATTTCTGGATCTACTGCATATCATTGCATATACATAATGTTCTTCTTATAGTTTGACTTAGGGTGATGTCACTGGCCCTTATGTGCTCCAGACACACATGCACTTTGTTGTAGAAGTCTGAATTGTGTTTTAATGTGGTTTCTTGTGTAGTGCTGTAGAATGTGTAGCAATACTTAATGATGCCGTTTAACTATTGAAATGAACATGACTTGGCTTTGACTAAAATGACCTGTCTATAGTACCATTTATGTGCTGTCTCAGTTGAGTGCTCAATGACTTATTTTCATTTCTTATACTCAGAATTTATATATTTTATTTTTATTCCCTTGTAGTTTTTATTTTAAAGTAATATTAGCATTAGAGCCTTCACTTTTGCCCTTTGCTTATGTTCATCTTTAAGATGATTGCTGTGTTTTCACTTTTAAGCTGTGTGACCAAAAGTTAGCATCTTTATGAAGATAACTATTATTTAAGGATTAAATTTTATACCTAATATATGAAAGAATAAACAGGTGCTTGGTAAAACATATTTTGTGTGCCATTCTTTTCTAATGTTGGAAAAAGAGTATTGAAGTGTATGGCCACTGAATATAATCATGTAAGTCATCTGAAATTTTAAATAGGAATTTAGGTAATAGAAAGATACAGAAATTGATGAAGTAAACTATTGTTTTATATTCATTAAAAATACTCCATTCATAAAAATGTAAAAGGAAGGTAAATATACAGTATAGTTGATGAATCTTTGCATGTTTGATCCACATTCCACGTAATTATATTATTTATATGGATTATAATTAAATAAAATAATTAATATAATTATGTAGCTGTTTGCTACTCCTTGGCAGTTTAGCTGTGGTTTGGTTATGACTTTTCTATACTTCTGTGTGCAAGGTCATTCTCGTGGATATGTGTGCTTTACCTAATACACCTGTTATTTTTAGCATTACAGTATGTAGCATGGTATCTAATACTTAAAGGGCCTTACAGTAAATATTAGTTAAAATTCACATATAGGATTTACAGACATTTCTGCTTGAGCTATATAAATACACATATGTGCACACTAAGAGACAAGTATGCATACCCTGGAGTGAGATCACTGAAGAATGAGCATGACATCTTATAAAAATGTGATAGATTAAATTTAATAGATTATGTTTATGCTTCCCCTTTCATATAATTAGCTGGTTTTGGTCTTTGTTTCGGGCCTGACATTCAGTGGCTGTGGTTAAGCTTGAAAAAACATGCATTTAGATCTTTGTATAATGTGGAAGGAGCTAGTGTTTGGCTGTAGAAATAGTTGCAACAAAAATGAATTTTACACAAGTGTTTACTTTTAGAAAGACATAATACAGAATGAGGGTGCGGTTTTGGAATAACATACAGTGTTTAGACACAACTCTACATATTTTTAGTCATAGATACAGAGAGTGTGAAATGTACTAAAATGACTTTAAAGTAGTCGCTTACAAAGTCACTTAAAAGACTAACAGGAACCATTACTTAAATGGACCTTGACCTTGAGACAGTTTCCAAAGAAGCCAAAAGTCTGAAATGTAAAGATAAACTTTTTTGTGTAATTTTTTGATACATATACTAATTATCTTTTTGGTCCCTTCTTTTCAACCCCTTCCATGTCTTTCCACCTCCACTCCTTCTCAAATTCATGGCTTGTTTTCTTTTATTTATTGTTACAAACATAACACTTGTGTATATAGAAATGCATAAGGATATAAATACAACCTGCCAAGTACATTTAGTGTTGCTTATATGTATATGATTTCAGGGTTGAACACCTGTTATTGGATAGCCAGTTAGGGTGCTCATTCCTGGGGAAGACTAATGTTTTTCTTTTCCAGCAATCATTTAGAATTCTGCCAAGTGGGTTTTTATCTATTGAGATTCCATGGAATAAGTATCTAAATTTATCTTATTTCCAGTAATTTAACACCCCAAAATCAGTATGCTTTTTCAGTTAGAAATTGAAATGTAATATTTCTAAAAACTCAGGTAAGAAGAATGTGAGTTATATATTAATTTATGTATATTATGATAAAAAACTTAAATTATCAGGCAGGTTTTCAGGTGGTTATTTGCTTTACTTATGTGTAAGCAAAATAATTTAATTTACCAAAATGTTATTTGCACAAACTATTTAAGAAGTCAGTCACACAATGTTTATCTGAGGTTGTTAAAACATATTACTGACTAGCGTAATTTCTCTTTGCTGAATTCTGACATTTAGCAAAATTAGCTAATACCCAAGAAGCTGTTTTAAGTGAATATGAATATATCATTTCCATTACGTCCCTACTTTTGAGTTTTAAAGTTCTTAGAAATTTGGTATTCAAATAACTCCTAAAAGGGAAAGAACTCTTGTACTAGTTGTTTTTCACTCTTCTTGTGAAAAGATGTGTTTATTTTAGGTAAATATTCCAATCTCTGTTCTAGAATATTGTGTCCTTATCAAACAAACAAACAAACAAACAAAGTGGTCTTACTCCTTTTTTAATTTTCTAATGCTGTTCCTAAGCAACCTTAGGAAGTAGTCCTTGGGAAAAACTTGTAGAAACCCTTGTATTTTTTTTAACTTATTTATTATGTATATAGTGTTCTGGGCACCAGATCTCATTATAGATGGGTGTGAGCCACCATGTCGTTGCTGGGAATTGAACTCAGGACCTCCGGAACAGCAGTTAGTTCTCTTAACCTCTGAACCATCTCTCCAGCCCACCCTTGTATTCTTATCACTGTCAGGAAGACAAAACAACGAGTAAACATTTGTAGGGATGCATGCTTTTATTTTTAGTTATATATTCCTAGAGGGTGATTTCTTTCTTTCTTTCTTT